>CM077256.1:1514689-1732189 GCA_039654775.1 Spinibarbus caldwelli
TCTGTCTGTCTGTAGGTCACACTGCTTTTTAACCCACACATTCACCAACCCTTGTGTCGCTTAAAGCTGTTTGACATTCATCAGTGGATGCAGAACATAAAAGCTGCTCTTTTCCATGCAAAGACAGTGAATGAAGTATCTATCTAATAGAGTTGTGGCAAATGCTCATATCCCTAAATATGCTATTGATAACTAATCCTATCCTGTAGTCTGGAGTTACTGGATTTAACAGCTGGTTTCTGGCTCGTTTATGGTTGCACACATTAAGACAGCTGTGTTCATATGTATATGGCAAGGCTGTGTTTTAATTTTGGGCTGTGCTCAAAGAGCCGTTCAGAATAACTGTAATTATGTGCTATTTCTGATCTGTAAATGCCTGTGTGTGAGAGAGAGATGATGCATAGTTTTTCCTGAAGCATTTTGGGAAGGCCTACAGTATATTTGTGTTCAGACATGGGACAAGTTCAGTTTTGATTGCTGATATTTAGTTTGCAGTCATGCAT
Organism: Spinibarbus caldwelli; assembly: GCA_039654775.1. NCBI lineage: Eukaryota > Metazoa > Chordata > Actinopteri > Cypriniformes > Cyprinidae > Spinibarbus > Spinibarbus caldwelli. Next base: position 1,515,193 of record CM077256.1, read on the forward strand.
TTGGCAGATGCTTTTATGCACTGCATCAGCTCTTCTGATTGTTGCATGAGTAGTTGCATGCACTGGGTGTCTTTGGTTTGTTGACATTTGAGTTTGAACTCTCACTTACAAAAGTACCACGTTTATAGGGCATAGTGATAATACAATAGTTTCTGTGTACATGTAGTATTATTTTAAGTGTCTTCACATGTATCGTGTGTGTGTGTATACAGTGGGTACGGAAAGTATTCAGACCCCCTTAAATTTTTCACTCTTTGTTATATTGCAGCCATTTGCTAAAATCATTTGTTCATTTTTTTTCCTCATTAATGTACACACAGCACCCCATATTGACAGAAAAACACAGAATTGTTGACATTTTTGCAGATTTATTAAAAAAGAAAAACTGAAATATCACATGGTCCTAAGTATTCAGACCCTTTGCTCAGTATTTAGTAGAAGCACCCTTTTGATCTAATACAACCATGAGTCTTTTTGGGAAAGATGCAACAAGTTTTTCACACCTGGATTTGGGGATCCTCTGCCATTCCTCCTTGCAGATCCTCTCCAGTTCTGTCAGGTTGGATGGTAAACGTTGGTGGACAGCCATTTTTAGGTCTCTCCAGAGATGCTCAATTGGGTTTAAGTCAGGGCTCTGGCTGGGCCATTCAAGAACAGTCACGGAGTTGTTGTGAAGCCACTCCTTCGTTATTTTAGCTGTGTGCTTAGGGTCATTGTCTTGTTGGAAGGTAAACCTTCGGCCCAGTCTGAGGTCCTGAGCACTCTGAAGAAGGTTTTCGTCCAGGATATCCCTGTACTTGGCCGCATTCATCTTTCCCTCGATTGCAACCAGTCGTCCTGTCCCTGCAGCTGAAAAACACCCCCACAGCATGATACTGCCACCACCATGCTTCACTGTTGGGACTGTATTGGACAGGTGATGAGCAGTGCCTGGTTTTCTCCACACATACCGCTTAGAATTAAGGCCAAAAAGTTCTATCTTGGTCTCATCAGACCAGAGAATCTTATTTCTCACCATCTTGGAGTCCTTTATGCAGGCTTTCATGTGTCTTGCACTGAGGAGAGGCTTCCGTCGGGCCACTCTGCCATAAAGCCCCGACTGGTGGAGGGCTGCAGTGATTGTTGACGTTCTACAACTTTCTCCCATCTCCCGACTGCATCTCTGGAGCTCAGCCACAGTGATCTTTGGGTTCTTCTTTACCTCTCTCACCAAGGCTCTTCTCCCCCGATAGCTCAGTTTGGCCGGACGGCCAGCTCTAGGAAGGGTTCTGGTCGTCCCAAACGTCTTCCATTTAAGGATTATGGAGGCCACTGTGCTCTTAGGAACCTTAAGTGCAGCAGAAATTTTTTTGTAACCTTGGCCAGATCTGTGCCTTGCCACAATTCTGTCTCTGAGCTCTTCAGGCAGTTCCTTTGACCTCATGATTCTCATTTGCTCTGACATGCACTGTGAGCTGTAAGGTCTTATATAGACAGGTGTGTGGCTTTCCTGATCAAGTCCAATCAGTATAATCAAACACAGCTGGACTCAAATGAAGGTGTAGAACCATCTCAAGGATGATCAGAAGAAATGGACAGCACCTGAGTTAAATATATGAGTGTCACAGCAAAGGGTCTGAATACTTAGGACCATGTGATATTTCAGTTTTTCTTTTTTAATAAATCTGCAAAAATGTCAACAATTCTGTGTTTTCTGTCAATATGGGGTGCTGTGTGTACATTAATGAGGGAAAAAAATGAACTTAAATGATTTTAGCAAATGGCTGCAATATAACAAAGAGTGAAAAATTTAAGGGGGTCTGAATACTTTCCGTACCCACTGTATATAAAACTAAAATATCAAAATATATTTACTCATTTTTGCAATTGTTTTTATAGTTGTTTTACTTAATTAATGCCATTATTTATTTATTTATTTATTTATTTATTTGTGTGTGTGTTCATATACATTTATATTTTTAATAAAATATCAAAATATATTTATTAAATTTTGCAGTTTTTTTGTGGTTGTTTTGTTTGATTATTGCCATTTTTTAGTATTATTTTGTTTATTTATTCAATCAGTCGTTTATTTGCTTATGTGTTTGTGTGTGTGTTCACGTATTTATTTTTAATAAAATATCAAAATATATTTAGTAACCCGTTTACTAACTACTTGCCATTTTTGTAGTTTTGTTTGATTGTAATGCAGTTTTAGTATTTATTTTTATTTATTTATTTATTCATTTATTTTTGTGTGTTCATAATATATATTTGTTTTAATAAAATATTGACATATATTTACTAACTTGTTTACTAACTTTTGCATTTATTTTTATAGTTGTTTTCATTGTAATGCCATGTTTTAGTATTATTTCAAGTATGTGATTTAAGGCGGCATGATTTTAATTTTGCGTCTAATGCAAAATCTCTTAAATTTTTTTATTTTAACTGAACCTGAAGGTTATTAGTTTACAGGAACCTCAGTTAAATTGTAAATATTACGGTGTGTGAATATGTAAATCGTTCAGTGCCATCGTGAAGTAACATGCACATCCCCGCAGTGTTGCAACACAGGAAGTTGTGTGAGGAAGTTAGTTTTTCCGGGGCAGTTGTTCTTACTCATAAGGGAAGTTGTGAAGACGGTCTGAGCTTTGACGCTGCGCTTCACTGCTGATGGAGGTCAAACGGTGATGATCAGCACAATAACAATATCCATAGTGTAAAACCCCAGTGAAAACTTCAGTCTTTCTCCAGTGAATCATTCATGTGAGCATCACAGTCAAGCATTAGGATGTTCTGTTCTTAAAGACACGCAACATCCTCATTTTTCTGAGGGCAGTTCCCTGCTGAAGGGATTTTTATGTGTTTTGTCATGGTTTTGTAACTCTGACCCTTCTGTCTATTACATATAGTGTGTAATAATGTGCCGCAGATTACGGATGTGTTCTGATTTCCACATTGATCCCTGTGAAGTGGACTTTACAGGGTATTTGACCATCTTAAAGGGATTTTTACCACAAAAATGAAAGTTCTTCCACAATTTACAGCTCCATTAAGTTATTTCGAACCAGAGTTATTGTAGTTAACTAAAACTAAAACTATGAAAATATGAATGTTAAAATGTATTTTACTTCAGCTTGTTCCCAAGGCAACATTTTTCTTTTTCTTTCCTAATACTAAAATAAGTAAAACTAAAACTGAAATAAAAAATAATAAAAAACATATAGACATATTAGAAATCAAAACCTAATAAAAATGACAAAAACATTTATTAACACAAAAATTACTGAAACTTTACAAAAAATTTAAATAAAAATAAAAATTCAGACTGTTAATAAAAATTATAATATCTCAGTAAAAATAAAATAACACTGTACCGAACCTGTAAACTGGGGGGAAAAAAAGGTATAGAAACAATTTTCACTCAGGAATTGTGAGTAATTGTCACAAATATGTATTTTATTTTTAATGAAATATCAAAATGTATTTAGTAACTTATTTACTAACGTTTGCCATTTTTAATAGTTGTATTGTTTGATTGTAATGCTGTTTTAGCATGTATTTATGTATTTATTGTTTTATTTATTTTTGTGTGTTCATTATATATTTGTTTTAATAAAATATTCAAATATATTTACTAACTTAACTAACTTTTGCAATTATTTTTTATAGTTTCGTTTGATTTTAATGCCATGATTTAATATCTATGTATTTATTTTGTTTATTTATTTATTTATTTTTTTGTCCATTCATTTATATATATTTGAAATAAAAAATATATAGACATTAGAAAACAAACATGCAAAAAATTACAAAAACATGCAAAAAATTACTAAAACTTTACAAAAAATTTTAATAAAAATAAAAACAAATTCAAGCTATTAACAAAAATTATATCTCATTAAAAATAAAATAACGCTGTACCGAACCTGTAAACTGAAGAAGAAAAAATAAAAAAATAAAAAATTATGTAAAAACAATTTTCACTCGAATTGTGAGTAAATGTGACAAATAATTACAAAGAAACAGCAATGTAACACACTGGATTAAACGTGAAATTTAGAAAAAAACTAAATAGTATTTTCTTGTAATCAGTACGCCAATAATCTTTGTTTTTTTTATTTTTTTTTATTTACTACAGTGTATGACTTTCTGTGGAACACAAGATATTTTGAAAAATGAAAAATGCTTACTTTATTAATTTAGTCTCATGTCTCAGTGTTTTTGTCTATGCAATGTAAGTCAATGGGCTCCAGTGTTGTTTGGTTCTCAGCGTTCTTCAAAATATCTTCTTAATGAAAGATGCTTCTTCACAGGGATTTTAGGCTGTTGTTTCTCTAAAACTTGATCTAAGGCCACTTTGAGCACTTTGAACCCTGTTTGAAGATGTATTTCACACTTTTTGTGAGCAATTTGTAAGAAATTAGGATTTAAACCTGATCAAACCAAGTTTACAGCTAATTTGTGTTTGCACCGAGTGTCTTTGTCGGTCTTGTGAGTGTTTTTGTACTCTTGAGATATTTCTGAGTTAAAACTGCAGATGTGATTTTGAAAAACGGCCTTTTCATTTTTATGAAAGAGACATTCAAGTGAGACATGATGGATGATTCTGGGAAGATGCTGAATCTCACTAAATGTGGAGAAAGATGTGTTATGCCATGTGATGTTCATCTGAGAAGAAAATAATAATGTCCTTAATGGATTATAATGGAAACCACAGGCGAGATTCGGTTATATTCTGAAATCTCACCACACTTCCTGTGAAGATGGGCGTCAGCTCTCTGTTTGTGTGGTGTGTCACCTAAAACTGACTTTGTGGTTATAAACAGGGATTAATGATTCTTTACTTTGGCAAAAAAGCAGTAACGGATGGTAATACCGTGGTACTTTGATAGACTGTGCTGCTTTTTATTTTTAAATTTTAACCTTATTTTTTTATCATTTATTTAATTTTTTAAGTTTATTTCATTATTTTTTATTTTTTGTTTATTTCTTTATTTCATTACTTTTATTTTCTGTTTAATTTTATTATTTTTTTATTTTTATCTTATTTGTTTAATAATTTTTTTATTTTATTATTTTTATTTGATTATTTTTGTTATTTATTTGATTATTTTTATTTTATTATGTTTGTTTTTCATTACATTCATTTTCCATTTCATTTTATTTTGAATTTATCATCTTTTTTTATAATTTTCTTTTATTATTATTTTTTTTTTATCAGAATCAGAATGAGCTTTATTGCCAGGTATGTTTACACATACGAGGAATTTGTTTTCATGACAGAAGCTCCACAGTGCAACAGAATGACAGTGACAGAACAAAAACACAGATAATAAAAAGAAGAATTAAAAAGAACAAGTAAATAAGGAATAACAATATACAAATTGACAATTGTATGTACAGGTATATAACAATAGACAGTTTTGTATGTACAGGTATATTATGTGCAAATTGAAATGTAGACTAAGTATGTGTGTTAGATAAATAAGTGTATAAATAGTGTGTGTTATTATTGTCAAGTGTTCATGAGATGGATTGCCTGAGGGAAGAAACTGTTCCTGTGTCTGGTCGTTCTGGTGCTCAGAGCTCTGTAGCGTCGACCAGACGGCAACAGTTCAAAGAGGGAGTGTGCTGGATGTGAGGGGTCCAGAGTGATTTTGCCGGCCCTTATGCTCACTCTGGATGAGTGTAGTTCTTGGAGAGTGGGGAGGGTTGTACCAATGATTCGCTCAGCAGTCCGGACTATCCTCTGTAGTCTTCTGAGGTCAGATTTGGTAGCTGAGCTGAACCAGACAGTTATTGAAGTGCAGAGGACGGATTCAATGATGGCGGAGTAGAACTGTTTCAGCAGCTCCTGTGGCAGGTTGAACTTCCTCAGCTGCCGAAGGAAGTACAGCCTCTGCTGGGCCTTTTTGACAATGGAGTCTATGTGATTGTCCCACTTCAGGTCCTGAGAGATGGTGGTGCCCAGGAATCTGAATGACTCCACTGCAGTCACAGTGCTGTTCATGATGGTGAGTGGGGGGAGTGCAGGGTGGTTTCTCCTGAAGTCCACGATCATCTCCACTGTTTTGAGCGTGTTGAGCTCCAGGTTGTTGAAACTGCACCAGACAGCTAGCTCTTTAACCTCCTGTCTGTAAGCAGACTCGTCACCGTCCTGAGTGAGGCCGATCAGTGTGGTGTCTTCTGCAAACTTCAGGAGCTTGACAGAGGGGTCTTTAGATGTGCAGTCGTTGGTGTACAGGGAGAAGAGCAGTGGGGAGAGAACACAGCCCTGAGGGGCACCAGTGCTGATGGTGCGGGTGCTGGATGTGTATTTTCCCAGCCTCACTAGCTGCTGCCTGTCTGTCAGGAAGCTGTAGATCCACTGACAGACGGAGGTGGGTACAGAGAGCTGAGTTAGTTTGGGCAGGAGGAGGTTTGAAATGATAGTGTTAAAGACTGAGCTGAAGTCCACAAACAGGATCCTCACATAAGCCCCTGGTCTGTCTAGATGTTGCAGAACATAATGCAGTCCCATGTTGACTGCATCGTCCACAGACCTGTTTGCTCTGTAGGCAAACTGAAGAGGATCCAGTGAGGGTCCAGTGATGTCCTTCAAGTGGGCCAGCACTAGTTTTTCAAATGACTTCATGACCACAGACGTTAGAGCCACAGGTCTGTAGTCATTTAGTTCTGTAATTTTGGGTTTCTTTGGGATGGGGATGATGGTGGAGCGTTTGAAGCAGGAAGGGACTTCACACAGCTCCAGTGATCTGTTGAAGATCTGTGTGAAGATGGGGGCCAGCTGGTCAGCACAGGATTTCAGACAGACTGGTGTCACACATTATTATTATTATTATTATTATTATTATTATTATTATTATTATTATTATTATTATTACTTTTTTTTATTTCACTACTTTTATTTTCTGTTTCACTTTATTTTTTTTCTTATTTTATATATATATATATATATATATATATATATATATATATATATATATATATATATATATATATATATATATATGATAGATAGATAGATATAGAGAGATTTTATTTTATTGTTATTGTTATTTTGTTTGTTTTTTCATTATATTCATTTTCCATTTCATTTTACTTATTTTTTTCTTTTTTTGTAATTTTCTTTTATAATTTTTCTTTTATTTATTTTACTTTATTTTATTGTTTATTTTTATTTCATTACTTTTATTTTTTGTTTTCATTTTATTTTTGTTTATTATTTTTATATATAAAAGAATAGACTGTGGTATCGTATTTGACATGACCAAATCCATAGTTAAACATGTAAGCATAGTTTAAAGAAGTGCTGCATTTCTTTGAGTTTAGACGAGTTTTCGATTGATTTTCCAGCTGCTTGTTTCACCATAATTATAGCGTTTGCTTCACTCACATGTTCCCTTAAGATTTCATTTGACCCTCTTCTATTGGTTTTGGGTTTTCAGTTTCAGAAATGTTGATGTGAGAGATGTAAGCATATGGAGGTAAAGAAATATTACAATCTCTCTTATCTCTCTTATTTTTCAGAATATAGAGAAGGTTTTTAACCATCCAATCAATTTCATCAAAACCCACCTTCCGTTTTGACTTTGAATCAGAATAATCAGATTATGAATGCAACAGGTTTATTGTTTTTCACCACAGAGCCTCATCTCATCTTCCTCTGGTTTGTATGAAGTGTGAACAGTAATTCTCTTACGCTGGAGGTCTGTGTTTGCAAACTTCACCACACGACCCACAAATAATGTCTGTAACACATTACCAACAAATAACATCATTCACTAAAACTGTCCGATAATATAGCTCAAAAACACACATTTTTACCTATAGACTTTTATTGTAAAGCACTAACTGTAAATATGATTTAGGGATGAGTTGGAGTCCTGTGTTAATGAACAGCATTAACCCAGAATATTGCTTTATTATGTATAATTAGTAGTTTTAGAAATAGTTTCTGTAACTGGCTGTGTAAATCAGTGCTTCTCAACTTCTTTTGATCCAGATTTTAACCCAGTTATTTCTGAACTGGAATCAGGGGCCTGTAGTTCTGTTGTCAGATTGTCATTGAAATCTCACTTATCTATTAATTAAAAATCAGGGACAATGCATTTTTGTAACTATTACTATCATTAGAATAACAATTATTATTATGCTGTTATTATAGTTATTATAATTAATCATTATAATGCCTGCATTAAAATTGGTTTTAATATAATAAAATAGTAAATATTAACCATTGCAAATACCAAACAGATAAGAGGAGTATTATATTTATGACTTTGCAAAAACATGTTGCAAAAACACAAAATAAATACAAGAACATATGATAAATAAAACTATTTAACAAATATTTTTTTAGCATTTTTCTAATTGTATATAATATTTTTATTTTCACATACTTTGAAAATTACTGTTTCCGGTAATTAACATTTAACATGTTTGTGGTTTTGGAAATGGATCTTTAATAAAAACTATTTAGGCGAATCCATCCATCCATCTAATTTTATTTTTAAAAAAAATTTAAATTAATTTTAATTTTATTTATTTTAAATGTATTTATTTTTAATATCTTTAATAAAATCTTTAATAAAATTATTTAGGAGGATCCAATCATCTTTTTATTTTTTTTCTATAATGCATTTTATTTATTAAGTTTGTTCTGTTTATTTTGTTTATTTCATTCATATTATTTTATTTATCTTATATTATATTATTTTAGATTTTATTGTATTCATTACAGTATGTGTATTTTTTATTGTATTCATTACAGTAAGTGAAGTATGTGATTTCTGCAAATTTAGTTGTTGCAGACTTAATGTCTCCTAAATTGTCATGGTTTCATGCTCTATTTAATGTCATGTGAGTCATATTTTCTTTTATTTTTTTGTAGTTTTGTTCATGGTTTTTTGAAGATGAGGGTGTCTTACCAGTTCATGTTGAGGTCTAATTTGACTTGTTTTTGTGCATGTACATTGTGTTTTTTGGTTTCATATGGTCAGTTGGAGTTTAATTTAATTTAATAATTTATTTACATTTAGCATGCATTTCCCTTCTGTATGTTGCAGGACAGAACTGTGTGACCCATTTTTGGGTCATGACCCCCCAGTTGAGCGGCGCTGATCTCACAGACGTGATTGAGCTCTTCTCATAGCTATAAATGTGCTGTCTGATCTGTGATCTACATCTCCTCTGAACACCTCTTAAGAATGAGGAGCGTTCTTCCTCTGATTAGCCGCTCGACCGCAGATGCTTCCTGCAGCTGCACAGCACTTCCTGTCTGCGGCGAGACCCTTTTGTGCGAGCGGCCCGTCGCAGCTTGAGCTTCACCCACCGGATTTCAATAGAAGCGGGAAAGCCCATCTGTGCACGTCCTCTCCGCTTTTCCGTCTCTGTTTTCAGTGCTGAGGACACTGGGAGATTTTATTTTCCCTGTGAATGGGCCGCAGTAATTGGCTTTCCTCAGGGAATTCAGTCACTTTGAGAACTAGAGTTTTTGTTTTGCTTCCCGATTTGATTCGGGGTGGAGACGATAGTGATTTATGTAGGAATGTCTTTATTGTGTGGTTGACAAACTAAAATACAAAAAAAAAAATTTAGGAATGTCCATCCATACAATTTTTTATTTGTGTATATATATATATATATATATATATATATATATATATATATAATGTATATGTGTGTGTGTGTGTGTGTGTATAATTTTTATTTTTTTTTATTTTTATCTTATTTTGTTGATATACATTAAACACACACACATACATACATATGCATTTTATTTTTAATTTCGGTTATCTTAGTTAAATTTTTCTTTTAATTTTGTTTTTATCATATTTTGTTTTTTATTTTATTGTATTTGTATTTTTTTTTAAATTTCATTATATAATATAATATATAATTTTTATTATTATTTTTTATTTTTACACACTTCTAGGGTTGTAACGGTATGAGATTTTCATGGTATGATAATTGTTTCAGAAAATATCACGGTATATGGTATTAAACAATCAAAACAGGTTTTTTTCAGTTGAGCAAATGTTTGAAAACGTGTTTATTCACATTTCACTAATCAAAAACAATCAAGTAAATTTCATCGATTATATATTAGTTTAACAACTTATATTTATCATTAATAATTCATAAAAATTCATAAATTCTGGTTTGACTTAATTTTTCTGGATTCTGTACTTTTATGATTTAATACAAATATACTATCAAAAATGGTGGTAATGAAATTAATGCATAAAGCTTTAACAATTTAATTAATGTTTTAAAATGTAATCAAATGAAAATAACTTATGTTTTGGCAAAGGGCTGCACAACAGAGATTTGCTAAATTAAAATGAGGGAAGAAATTATATTCCGTAATGTTTCAATAAATTATTATTTAAGTAGGCTACATTATAGTGCACTCGTCATTTTGGATGGGCATTTTTGGCAATTTCTTATTTCGATCATCGATAGCTTTAAAAAATGATTAATCGAGTACTCGGGCGGCGGGGCATGGCCATAATGGAGATAATGAAAATATCTGAAGACTGTTATGAAAATGAATGTTAAAAATAAAAATATGACATGAAAACATGTCTGTGTCAACAATGCGCTGAAACACGGGTAAGGACGGAATTTACTATAGATTTCACATCCTATAAGGTTCTCATTATAACGCTATGTTTATGAAATTCCAGTAAACTAAGTTACGCACTATAGTGAGAGAGAGCTCCCGCCGTGATGCGCTTTCAACAACATGCTGAAACACGGGCAAGGACGGGAGTTACTATAGATTTCACATATATAGCTAAAGTTCTCATTATAAGTTCTATAGCTAAAGTTCTCATTATAATGCTTATGTCATTAATGTTTATGGCAGATTTGTGCTATATTGTCATCTACATTATCAAGTGATTCCTGAAATCATCTGCGTGTTTTCAAAGCCCCATTGTACGAAAACAATTTTAATTGAAGTATGCCTACTGTTGAACAAATATGAGGAAAAGAATCACTGCTGCACTATTATAGAATCAGTATTTTTAAAAAAGAAACATCTAAAAGCATTATGACCGTCTCAAATAACAAATAACTAAGTCAATATCAGGCATTGCATTTGAGCATGAAACTAAACACTAATATGCAGCGCATTCAACATGTTAATAAATATTAATATCCCATCGCATCCTATATTAGATTAATCAGATATGTATGTAGCTAACCCAGATGTCAAGCTACGTGACTTCAAAGCCAAGCTTCTCTCTCTCCTCACGTCTATACTTTCTTTGAACCGCATGCTGTTGCAAGCTAAACAATCAGAGCTCAGGGTGCCGCTATAACCAATCATAATTAAATTTTTTTCCCACGATCATTGTTTTCATGATCGATCATCTCTGTCATGGCCGAGTACTCGAGTACTTGATCGCTGTTGCACATCCCTAATGAGCGGCGTGCATACTTGAGTATGTGCATACTCACAGAGAGACACGCAAAACAAACAGATTATATCTTTATATAGCAGTGTTTTTGCGCTTTAATATTCACAGACACTAGACCATGTTGTGATTTGACAGCTCTGCTTTTGATTTATTCATCAATCCATCAAATCACACATTTTATGTGACATCTGTATTACTGTAAATGCATTGTAATGACTGGATTCTGGGATTCACTCCGCATCACGGAAATCATAAGGCTTTAATCTTAAGTTATAAATGGGACATAACTGTATCTGCACGGAGGGATGGTGTTCTGAAATATAGGTAAACATGTTCGATGCATTTCCTCTTTTTGCAGCCGTTTTGCAACCAGTTTTTGCAAACTGTGTCTATCCTCGAGGACAAATAAGCGTTCGTTTTTTTTCTATATCCAAAGTATTCCCATACTGCCAATTTTAACTTATATTTGGACGTGGGATAGAGATTAAAGAGAACGGCTTCTGTCTCTGTTGTCTCCGCTGTACGTGTGGGTGGAACAAGAGAACAGTTAAGTGGAAAGTTGTTGTCTAGGCGCATGTGAGATTCTGCATCTGTTATTTTCCCCCAATATCGTAGATAAGCAAATGTACACGGTATGATAATCGTACGTGTTTATATTGTGGTATATCATCATAGCGGTATATCGTTACAACCCTACACACTTCACATTAATGTCTATGTCTTAGACTCAAATTGATTGTCAAACTATTTTTTCTTCTCCTCTCACACTCAACTGATGAGCTCATGCTGCTTTGAAATGTTTCAAGCACTAGAAATGAGGTAGTTGAAGACAAAAACTGCAGATTTGTTTCCAGGTCACGTTGACCCAGATACTGAAAAGTGACTAAAATGCTCAAAAACACCAGCGTGCCCTTGAAGATGACATTCAACCCCTGCTTTCTCCAGCAGAACTGCAAGTAAACACTTGTAAATGTTAAGACGAGAAGCGTGCCTGCGGTGGCCCTGTGAACGGGTCGTGGCAGCTTGTTTTTCTCAGAGGATGTTTGTGAGCGATCGTCTGGTGAATTGTGGGTGGGTTTTCAGGCCAGACGTTCATCTAGGGCGCACTTCTGCAGATGGTGGGTTGCAATCTGAAGATGTCACCTTAAATTTGTCCCACTTCCGTAAGAGCTTCATCCAGCGAGCTTGAAAAACAAGCCACTGTGAGAATGAGATTATTCAGGATGGCATGAAGTTATTGTCCTGTTCTGAAGAAAGAGGCTGCAGGAATCATTCATGAGCTCTGGACAGAAAACGGGGCTCTTTCTGCAGCTGAGGCTCCAGATGGACACAAACATCTAAACTTTCTTAAATCAAGATGCATTAAATGAGATGCAAAATGACCTTGTTTTCTGAGCAGTTCATGAAAAATTAAGTGAGCTCATGTTTAAAACAAGAAAAAAAAAATGGTCAAAGGAGTCGTAAAAATAAACATGTTTTTCCTTTGAATTAAGTGTGTTTTTCTTACCCAGTTGTTAGATTTTATACATATATTTAATATTTTTGAAAGACGTCTCTTATGTTCACCAAGGCTGCATTTATTTGATCAAAAATACAGTAAAAACTGAGACATTATTGCAATTTAAAATAGCTGCTTTCTATGTGAATATCTGTTCAAATCTAATTTATTTCTGTGATCAAATCTGAATTTTCAGCATCATTACTCCAGTCTTCAGTGTCACATGATCCTTCAGAAATCATTCTAATATACTGATTTGCTGCTCAAGAAACATTTCTGATTATTAACAATGTTGAAAGCGGTTTTGCTGCCCAACATTTTTGTGGAAATTGTGATACATTTTATTTTTCAGGATTCACAGATGCATAGAAAGTTCAAAAGAACAGCATTTATTTGAAATAGTAATCTTTTGTATCATTATAAATGTCTTTACTGGCACTTTTAATCAATTTACAAATTTACAAATTGAATCAATATACAAATCAATGCATCCTTGTATAATACAACTTTTAATTTCTTTCAAAAAAATAACTAAATTTTTTGATACATTTAATAGAAAACAGCCTCTTATATAATTTTGCATCTCAATTAAATATATCTTGATTTAAGAATGTTCAGATATTTGTACTGGAAAACAAGACATAAAATACTAAGGATAAACAGCACTTTTTGCAGTATATTTGGTGGCAGTAAATGTCCAAAAACATGGCTACTGTTTGGTCAGTTTATTAGAGACTGCTGCTGATTCAAACAGCTTTTCTGATCGGATTCTGATCATTTGACCATTACTGAGATTATTATAAGAGCAGATGAATCTTATTGTGTGTGCAAAAGAATCTTTGTAGTAAACATGTAGTTTGTCTAAAGTGAATGAGATATGAACCGGCTAAACTGATTCACCCTAAATGTTCTCAGATACGTTTATTATTCAGATTAAACTGGTTTTTCTCCTGCATTCATCCTAATTCTATCTGGTTACAGACACAAAACAAGTCTGTTGTGTTGATTCGGGATGATAAAGAATCCTTTTGTGTCATTCTCAGAAACTTCCCTGGCTCAATTTTTTGATTTTATTAATATTTCTTTTTTACTTAAAGACAAACATGTATAGTGAATAAAGCCAAAATATCAAATGTAATGGATGTTTATTTTACTGAGAAATGCACTATTTCGTAGAGGGGCATCAAAATGACAGTTTCACCTGAGATTCTCAGCCAAATTACAAGGGGCTAAAAATGACTCCAGAAAGATGGCAGGATCATTATATTATTTTCACACAGAGATTAGTAGCTCAATTAGTAAAATCTGTTGACTTTAGTAATCTTTGTTGTATTATATGGCATTGGTGACATTCAAAAACAGGAAAAAAAGCACTTTTCAAGCTTTTTTCCCCCAAAGTTTGCATACCTGTAACTCGAGAAGTATTAAAGAGAGTTTAATATCCTTTAACATTTTAGTTCATAACCAACTTTCTTATAATATCTTAATTTTTAAGGCCCTATGTGGTTCAGTTCCAGAGATACTGGGATCTCAATATTGCTCCAGGTGCAAATTGTACACACTTTCAGCAGTCAGAAACCAAATGTGGGACACTTTGTATATAGCTGACATTTATTGTATTTAAAGTGAAATATCTAAAGAATAAATAATGCTGAAACTAGAAACGTAGCTTGTTTCCTTCTCTCAAACCAATTGCATTAAATATCTGAGTGTCTGAGTGCTAAATGCACTGAAATGGTCAAGTTGAGGCACATTAACTTGCTCTCAGTGGTCTATACATAAGATTCTATATTTGAATCAGTTTCAGGGATATTTGGAGAAGGGACTTTGTTCATTTTTACAGCTCTTGAGGCTATAATGCAACAAACATTGCTAAAGTCTAAAGATTTTACTAGTAGACCTACCAGTCTTCAAAAATATAATATTTTGCCATGTTATCATATCCAAAAAACCCAGATTGCTGCTAACTCATCAGATTTGCATGATCAGAATCTGTTAAATCTGAAATGGGAAGATAATTCGCCTTGTTTAGGGTTGGGTATTGTTTGAATTTTATCAATTCCAATTTCGATTCTGCTTATCGATTCCCAGTTTCGATTCCAATGTGGTTAAAAAAAAAATTAAGTCAAACATTTAGATATCAAACACGTTTATTCTGTGTCTCTTTTTGTGAAACATTTAATTGCTGCTGAAAACTATGAACAAAAATCAGCCGGCTACATAAAAACTGGACTCGATTAAGAGCTCTTTGTGTGCAAAATAGAGCCGCACGATTCTGGATAAATTGAGACTTTTTTTAAAAAAAAATTTTTTATGGAGATTGTAGTTCTTTCACAACTCTGAGGAAAAAATTATTAGACAACTAAACAGAATCTCATGGAATTTATGAATGGAATGATTCAATGACTCAGTCAAGATTGACTTGTTTCATTACTGGATGAATCAGTGTTTTTGAATGAATCTCTTGAATGAATGATTCAAAGACAAATACATTTTCAACCGCCCCTTTTCGCCACCTAAAAAAAAAACAACAAAAAAAAAAACATGCGCACACAGGAATTGATAAGTGCAATTGAAATTTTAATTTGACAATAAGTATCCAATTCCTGACCTTAAGTATCTGATTCTGGAATTGGAATTGATTTTCGATTCCCAACCCTAGTCTTGTCCAGTCTTCAGTTTGAGTCTGATGGCGTTAAATGTTTGTGTTTGATTGACAGCTGCTAGAGGAGTATGGGTACGACTGCCAGTGCTGCTCCCCAGCCCACACTGCATGAGAGTTTCCACGGCAACGGGATGATGGACAGCAGGAGGTCAGCGAGCAGCACCTCCTTCCAGACGCTCAGCATCCACAACAACAAGGCCAAATCCATCATCACTAATAAAGTGGCTCCTGTGGTCATCACGTAAGTCCAGCACTGTTCTAAGCGCCTGCAGTCTCAAATAATTCGCCTGATTGAGTCTCTGTGTGTGTGTGTTTGTAGGTATAACTGCAGACAAGAGTTTCAGATCCACGATGATGTTCTCCGGACGAACTATAAAGTTGGGAGGATCTCAGACAACATGCCTGAGCACCATCTGGTCCAGGTGAGCCGGACTCTACTGCACTGTGGGCGAATCTCATGAAAACGGTGCTTTTTTGCAGAAAATTAAGTGAATTTTTAGATTTTTGTTTGTAATAGTTATTTGTTATTATTTGATTTTTTTTTCATGACAATTAAGCACATTTTCTGTTCAAATTTTCATTACTGTTACTTGAAATTAAATAATCACTAACTAAAATAAAATATAAAAAAAAAAACCTAACTTTTTTTATTTCAGCTAGTTGCCAAAGCAGCATTTCAAAGCAGCAAACTTTGAAACTGTGGCCATATGAATGTGCTGCCTTCTTGTGGCTGCTAAAGGAGCGCAATAATCGCGGTTGCCTGAATTGGCCGCGGTTAGATGAAATAACCGTGATCAGACAGACGGTTATTTAATAAACACGATAGGCCTAAATATGACAATCATTACGCTTTGATATATACCATGGTGCCACCAGTAATTTTTTTTGTAAGAGAAGTTTTTGTTCACCCTTAATGTCAGGTCTGACCTCATTTGCTTCATAAGTCACAGTGAATTCCAGTGTATTTGTGTCTAAATGGGAGGACAGAGCCGCGGGTCGTAAATGTGTCCCGTTGCGTCTCTGTCTTCACAAACGAGTGTGTCATTAATTACTCCCCTGCTGCTCTGCGCTCTTTAGTCTTCGCAGGACGTTTGCACCTTTCTCTGAAGGCTTTGAAGCTCCTCGCCTCCCGCTGGCCGCTGAAGACACGCGCTCCTTCCCTTTGTTTGCTCGTTAGTTTCTGTTTGCTGATGAGCCAATGATGAGTTTCGCTGCAAATCAACAGATAACTCAAAGCGGCCGCTTGTCAAACACTCACCATTGTTCCAGTTCTTTTCTAGAACATCTCATTATTTGATGTTCTTCTCGAATTGAATGCTCAGGTTTTCTACATCATAAAGTGGTAATTAGGCATTTAGCAGATAATTTTATTAAAGCTGAGGTTAATGCTACATGAATGGCATGTCAGAATTTTAATAAATACAATTTTCCGAGTGTAAAAATCGTTATTGAACTCTTTTGTTATGAAAGCTTCTTCCTTTTGTGGCATCATCAGTGCTACTTCAGTATTACTTAGGTTCTATTTTATTTTATTTTATTATTTTAATGTAATTTTTAGTGTTTTTTTTCTTCTAATTTTGGATTGAATTGTAGTATTATTTTTTATTTTAGTGCTTCACTAAACTTTAACCAAAAATTTAAATGAAAACAGAGATTCTAAAAATAAAAAGTAATTTAAATAATGAATAAAAACTAAAAATACTAAAACTAAAAAAAGTTTTATTTCAGCTTTAATTCAGTTATTATAAATGTTTAATAGTTTTTATTTAAATATTAATCCTCTGCGTCATATAAAAAGACCCAAAATGGCAGCAATTCCAACATTTAAAGCTAGTTTTGTGCCTCATTTCTGTTTGATATGCTATTTTATCTGCTGCATGGATTTGATTCCCACAGAAAAAAAAAATGTTTAGCTTGAATGCAATGGAAATTTCTTTGGATAAAAGCATCTGCCAAATGGATAAATGTAGAGGTGAATTAATTTAGCCCATTTTGCTGTTATGAATGTTGCCATAGAAATTAATAATTTTAGTTGGAGGACATGAACAGCTCTGAGCAGAATTTCACCTTGCGATTATGCAACATGAACCAGTGTGGATGCACTTTAATAAATTATGTTTCTGTGAATAATGAATAATGTTAAAAAAAGACCAGTCTAAATGCTTGAAATTACTTATAGAGAAAACAAAGTGTGCAAACTATGAAAGCTTGTTTCTGCCACTGAATTAAAAAAAATGTAATTGCAACTTTTTACCTCAAACTTTTTTTGTTATAAAATTCAGAATTATGATATAAATTTAAAAAGCCATAAAATTGTGAGAAAAAATGTCAAAATTGTGAGCGTAAACTAAAAAAAGCTAGAATTGAGATAAAAACTAAAAAACAGTCAGAATTGTGAGAAAGTCAGAATTGCGAGATATAAACTAACAAAATCAGAATTGCGAGAAAAAAGTAAAATCTGTGAGATATAAAGTAAACAAAATCAGAATTGAGGTATAAACTAAATAAGTCAGAATTGTGAGATATAAACTAAAAAAAGTCAGAATTGCGAGGAAAAAGTAAAAAGTGTCAGATATAAACTAAAGAAATCCAGAACTGAGAGATAAACTAAAAAAAGTCAGAATTGTGAGATATAAAAAAAAATAAGAATAATAAAAAAAAAGCAGAATTGCAAGGGAAAAGTAAAAAATGTGAGATATAAAGTAAACAAAATCAGAATTGAGGTATAAACTAAATAAGTCAGAATTGTGAGATATAAACTAAAAAAAGTCAGAATTGCGAGGAAAAAGTAAAAAGTGTCAGATATAAACTAAAGAAATCCAGAACTGAGAGATAAACTAAAAAAAGTCAGAATTGTGAGATATAAAAAAAAATAAGAATAATAAAAAAAAAGCAGAATTGCAAGGGAAAAGTAAAAAATGTGAGATATAAAGTAAACAAAATCAGAATTGAGGTATAAACTAAATAAGTCAGAATTGTGAGATATAAACTAAAAAAAGTCAGAATTGCGAGGAAAAAGTAAAAAGTGTCAGATATAAACTAAAGAAATCCAGAATTGAGATATAAACTAAAAAAAAGTCTGAATTGCGAGAAAAGGTCAAAACTGTGAGATATAAACTAAAAAAAGTCAAAATTCAGAGAAAAAGTAAAAGGGGGGAAAGGGAAGTGGTGTGTGGCCAAGTATGGTGACCCATACTCTGAATTTGTGCTCTGCATTTAACCCATCCAAGTGCACACACACAGTAGTGAACACACACCTGGAGCAGTGGGCAGCCAGTGCTGCGGCGCCCGGGGAGCAGTCGGGGGTTCAGTGCCTTGCTCAAGGGTCTCACCTCAGTCGTGGTATTGAGGGTGAGAGAGTGCTGGTTATTCACTCCCCCCACCTACTATTCCTGCTGGACCTGAGATTCAAACCCACGACCTTCGGGTTACAAGTCCGACTCTCTAACCATTAGGCCACGTCTGCCCCAAAAAAAAAAAAGCTGTGAGATATAAAAGCTGTGACATATAAACAAAAAAAGTCAAAACTGTGAGAAAAAGTAAAAACTGGGATATATAAAATAAAAAAAAAGTCAGAATTGCCAGAAAAAGTAACAACTGTGAAATATAAACTAAGGAAATATAGAATTGCAAAAAAAGTCAGAGTTGCGAGATATGAACTTGCAGTTTTTTATTTTTTATTCAGTGGCAGAAACAGGCTTCCATAAACGTGTGTTTCTTCGCAAAACATTTAAATAATTTTTTTTTTTTTTTTTAAACTGAGTTGGAAGGAAAAGCAGCTTTAATTCTGCATCTGAGCAGCTTGTGTTTAAAGTGTCGATAAAGCTGACTGATTATCTGATCACGCTCTTCTCAGGGCTCCTACTTCATGGTGCAGGATGTGTTCAGCAAAGCGGATGTTCTCAGCACCAGCGGCTCATACGGAGCGCCCAACTTCCGCCAGAGCAAAGGCAGCTTCCCTCTGTATGGCATGGGCCAGCCCAGCCTGAATGGCTTCAAACAGGTCCTCCAGAGACTGCAGGGTCAAGGCCATCAGGTCAGTGCGTGGAAATCTCCGGCGGCTCTGTGTTGAGCTTCTATCAAGAGAAAGCCATGTGCAAATAATGCTGCTGATAAGCTGTTTGTCGACTCATTTGTTAAAGCAGATCCTGCGCTGAGATTAAGCCTGTTGTTGATTCAGCCAAATGTGTTTTACGCCTGCGGTGCTGATTAATCTGACGCTTTAAATGAAACTCTAGCAAATAACCATGATGATTAGCGATTTGTTATGAGTCGAGTTTTATTTGGCCTGATTTGCATGCGTTTACTCTCAAAAGGAGGTGATTTTCTTCTGTTTGCGTGAGGAGCCTGTAGTGTTCCTACGTTTGGAGGCCGACTTTCTTCCCTACACGCCCAGGAGGAAGGAGAACCTCCATGAGAACCTGCATGATCTCGAAAACGGCGTTTGCTCAGAGTATCTGGAGCTCACCATCAGGAAAGAGGTCAGGAGATGAGAATGATGTGAATATAGAGGGATACGATCAACAGAATACATAAAAGTTAATGGGTCAATGACGTGACACTTAATTTATTTGGAAAGCATAAACAAATACAGACAATTACTTGAATGAACATTTGAACTTCTAAAATAAAATTCATTTTGATATGATATAACTGAAAAAATTATTAATAATATAATATAATATAATCATGTTTATACATTATTAATAGTAATAATAATAATAACAATAATAATAATAATAATAATGCATCAATATAAGTATAATTAATCCTAAGATCAGAAATAATAATAATAAATAATAATAATAATAATAATAATAATTATAATTATAATATTTTCTCATATTTTCTTCTTAAGATTAATTATACTTATATTGATGTATTATAATTATAATTATTATTGTTATTATTATTATGGAGTATGCTTCACTGCTATAATAATAATAATAATAATTAGTATTTTTATTTTTATTTTTATTAAAGCATTGAAGCATACTCCATAATATTAATAAAAGTAATTTTTAAAAATGTTTTCTGATCTCAGGAATAAATATATTTATATTAATTCATTATATATTAAATACTATTATATTAAAGCATTAAAATATACCATTCAATTATAAATAATACATAATTTAAACGTTTTCTGATCACATAATTATAATATGATAACTTTTGATAATATTAATATGAAATATTAACAAAATCAAAGTATAGGCAAAACAACATAAATACATTATGTTGTTATTAGGTATAAGAACATAAAACAGGACATTTAAATCTAAACTTGTTTTAAAAAAATATGATATAAACATTAATAAAAAACATGAAAATAACATGAATAGAACAATTACATTCCTAAGCACTTTGCACTTAAAAAAAAAAGAGAAAAAAAAATTTCCCTCTCTTTTATCAGTCATTGACCCAAATACATGTGTGTTGAAATGTTTATGCTTTCCTGTCATTTTAATTTAATCACAAATGCACTTCCTCTCATGTTAATGTGCTGATCTGAAGTTATTTGTGTTTTCAGCTCCACGACTTCGCTAAACTCAATGACAATGTCTTCTACATCTACAACGACATTGAGCATTTCAAAGGAGAGCCCCAGAAGATCTCCATCAGCTGTGAGGAAGACATTCACGTTACAGAGGAGGTGTATAAGCGGCCGCGCTTCACCATACCCACATACAGGTGCACAGAACTGCTGCTTTTCATCTGATCTTCATCTCTACATGCGGTCTAAATGGTCAATGTGTTTGCTCAGGTATTACCGCCTGCCTTTACCGATGGAGGGCGCACCGCTGGAGGACGAGTTTGATGCATTCGTGAACGTTCTGCGGGTGAGAGACTTGAGTATTGTACTTAAGTACAGTTTTTGAGTATCTGTACTTTACATGAGTATTATTTCTGGAAACTTATGACTTTAACTTCAATACATTTGAAACACAAATATCGTACTTTTCACTCCACTACATTTTCATCAGGGACATCAAAGTAGAAAGTCATTACAATGTAGCAGCTTTGAAAGTCAAGGGGTGTGTTTTTTTTGACAGCTATCAGTAATCTATGGAAGCCACTGAAAAAGAAATAAAAAAGTTAATTGTGACTTTATCTCGCAATTCTGACTCTTTTTCTCAGAATTGCGGGATATAAACTCACAATTCTGACATTTTTTTTTCTCAGAATTGCGGGATATAAACTCACAATTCTGACTTTTTTCTTGCAATTGTGAGTTTGTATCTTGTAATTGACTTTTTTTTTTTTCTCAGAATTGCGAGATATAAAATTGCAATTCTGAGAAAATAATCTTTTTTTCTCCTCAGAACTGGACTTTATAACTCCCAATTCATGTTAATATTATCAAAAGTTATCTTATTATAATTATGAGATCAGAAAACGTTCAAATGTGATATTTATTTGCAAAAATTCAATAATAAGAAGTTAATATTGTGGTTAGACACATTGTCTGATTTTGCAAAATTATGTAAATGAAAATATTACCTATAAAGCCACAGAAG
Source organism: Spinibarbus caldwelli (assembly GCA_039654775.1). Lineage (NCBI taxonomy): Eukaryota > Metazoa > Chordata > Actinopteri > Cypriniformes > Cyprinidae > Spinibarbus > Spinibarbus caldwelli. Next base: position 1,537,291 of record CM077256.1, read on the forward strand.
AACTGTTGTGCGTAAAAGTCACACATCTACAGTTGTATTGCTGGGTTTTAAAGCAAGTCTTATTAAGCAAGTTTAATTTTTTTCCTTATCAGTCTGTATATAATAATTTTTTAACTTGTTTCAATTTTATGAGTTTTTAACATTCTAAAAGCACTTTTTTCCAAAGACATACTACAAGTGTATTCGGTAAGCGTAATGTATTGTAAGTTGCTTCAGAGGGATAAGGTATTGTGAGTATTACATACAACAATAATAAAGTAAAATAGTAATAAAAATGCGTTGACATAAAAAAGGAAATTTACTTTTGGTATTAAGTACTTTTAAAAGCAAGTACTTATGTACTTTTACTTCAGTAAAAATCAGTCTTTACAACTTTCTCTTGTAATGGAGTAATATTTGACCAGCAGTATCTGTACTTTTCAGTCAAATAATGGAATTGTATAATTTGTCCACCTCTGCTGAAAGCACCAGCGTGAACTCCATGAATTAGTCTGGATGACCTTTCTGATAATTGCAATGTGATCTAAATCGATGCATCGGTCAGCTGATGTCATGTGAGAGGCATAAATGCATCAGCCGAATTGTTTTCTCGTGATGCCGTCGCTTCGCTTCACACCAGTTCAGCCAGCGACGTGATTAAAGCCTCTGAAGATGTTTGACGTCTTTGAGACGCTGGAATCTAAACACGTCAGATGCTTTAAAGCGCGTCGGAGCTGTAATATATAATGTGTTTAGATAGAAGGAAATGAGTTAATGGAATATTCTGGAGTCTGTAGATCATCAGACAGACTGAAGACAAACACTCTCATTCAGCAAACAAAACCCAACGAAAGCTCTTTTTTTACTTTCTCTGCACTTTTTAATGGTTTTAAAGCAGGCAGCACTTATAAAAATTTTGAAAAAAATTATAAAAACTATGTGAACTTGATATTAGAAATTATTGGATATCTATCTATCTATATATATATATATATATAAGTGTTGTCAGTCGATTAAAAAAATTAATTAATCGCAAATTTTTCTGGAATCCCACCTAACATTAAAGTTTTTAAATATACTTTTATATTGCAATAATTTCACATTTAATCTTCAAATTAATGTACAAACAACATAAAGACAGTACATTTTTTAATATTTGTATAATGGCATCTTTTTTTATGACTGAAGGCCAGCATCACTCTGATGTCTCTGGAATAGTTTTTTTCCCCTAGTAGCTTTTTAATCATTGATTAGCCATTAAACATTACAAAGCTATCCATTTTAACATTTATTAGACTACTTAAAATAACTTCTAATTTAAGTGAACTTATAACAGGTGTATGTGAACATTGTTTTAATAAATGTCATATTTACCTGTGCCCTTCAGCAGAAATACAGAAATTGAAATTCAAGTTATCAAACACATTCTAAATTAAATATAGATGATTTCTTAAAGCTATAAAAGTTTTTTTTTCCCTCTTTTTTTATTTTTTATTTTTAATTTTAATTTTTTTTTTTTTAGCATTTCTTTCTGGCTTCTATGTATATGTTTCAAATGTAAGTACTGGTACTTCTGAATGGGTTGATGCTGGGATTTAGCGCATTTGAAGTGAAAGTACTTGATGAACATGTACTTTGTGTGGAGAGCATTCACTCAGTATCGGTATCTCATTTTTGACCAAGATGGCTTTTAGGGGGTTTTGAATTGGAACTCTTCACATACATACACACATATATAATTTTTTTCTTTTTGTATTTTCTGCTTTCTTTTTAGTTAAAGTATTCTTTGTTTTTATAAGTATGTTTGTATAGTTTTTATTTATTTAAGTTTTTGTTAATTTAGTACATAGTCATAGAAGAAATGTCTTGATTAAAACAAGAAACAGAATTTTATTTTAGTGTTGCATGTACTTACTGTAGTAATCACAATAAAAATACATAATTACATTCAACTAACCATATCCTAAGTACGTTGTTAATTAACTACTCAGTACTTGTATGTAATTACACTGTAACAATGGCACCTTAAAATAGTGTAAAAACTAAAAATTAAAACACAATATTATTCTATAAGCAATTATTGCATATTTAATTTACTGATTTTTTTAAATTAAATATATTTGCTCAATCCACAAAAAAATATTAGTCATGCTTTACAATAAGGTCCCATTAGTTAATGGATTAACTAGCATTGAGCAATACGTTTGTTATATTAATCTTAGTTAATAAAAATACAACTATTCATTGATTATACATTTATTATTATCATTATTATTATTATTATACTACTTAACGACAACAGCAATTAAAAAAATTATAATACAAAAATTAAATGTTTTTTAATATATATATATATATATATATATATATATATATATATATATATATATATATATATATATATATATATATAATATGATGTAACATTAATTATGATTACATAATTATTTATGTAATTAATTATAGTAATTATTATTAAAGCAATTATAATATTAAATGATTATAATGTACTATTAATATTTATAAGTGTACTATGAATTGAGTATGCATTTATTTTATAATAATAATAATAATAATAATAATAATGGAAAAATATAAAGGTTTTCTGATCATAGGTTGTTGTTACGACTCTGTTTAGGGACCAACATAAGAAAGCCGTTCTAAAGGCAACAAATACCACAGTGGCCAGGGCAAAAAGTTAAAGTTTTATTGTATGGGTAAAATAACATAACCAAAAATAGAAAACAACAAGAAATGTATTTAAATATAAACAAATCATAAATAAGGACTGGTGATCTAACTAATTTAAACTACCACTTACTCAAGAGTTAAGAGAACTTTCTATCTCCCGAGGAAGAAATCAAACACAGCAAAAGTCTTCCAGGTCAGCTCACTTACCTATGCTTTCTATGTACTCTGTGTTAACTAAACAAGCAATCACTCACCATCCTTAAAAGAGAATAAGAAAAACCAAGACCAAAAAATCAAACACAAAACATAGTTCCCAGGGCAAGCCGCCACTGAAGTGCCACCAGCAGCTCTTAAATGTGCAGAGGCCTCAGGTGTTTGTAATACTCTCTGCCCCCATCCAATTAGCAGCTGCACTCAGGAAAGACAAAAATGAAAGAAAGAGCAAGGGCTCATAATAGTTGTATTATATATAGGATTGTGTATTATTATAATAATTATTATATGATTGATCAATCAATCAATCAGTCAATCATGGCTGAAATCAGCCCATAATCACAAAAATACAAGCCTATTTTATTTATTTTTTGACAGATAAATCTGTCAGTCTGTCACTAGTTTTACCATGGTAAAGTGTGTCAGTGTGGTGTTTTTGTCTGTTTAGAGCTCAGTTTGTGTGTTTGCATCAGTCATGTGTCATGCATGTGCCTGATGAATGAGACTTCCTTTGCGTGTCTTGTGTTTCCTGTTTCTCTGGCTTAAGAGGACAAGCTGAAGCCACAGATTTGTCAAGTTTAGAATTAGATTAGAAAGCAAAACGGCCGCAGTAAACCACATGCTGACTGTGCAGAAATGAATCGATCTCTGATAAATGCATCTCTCTGACTGATTTGTTTGCTTTTATTTTGTCCTTCAAATTCTCTGTGATATGATGCGTTCTGCTCATGCATTTTCCCATAATGCTTTAAAACGAGCCGTTTTGCTGCATTTGTCGGCAGCGCGTGGGCAGCAAGGAATCATTCATCTAAACTCTGTCCGCTCGCTGTTTAAAGCATCCTGACAAACCGCAGGACTCGAGGTGTTATTTTAGCCCTGCCAATAGAACGATACACAGGAAGCAGCTTTAGAAAAGAAAGAGGCCACTTCCTGTCTCGCTCCAAGGCTGTTTGTTTTCCAGGGCTGCCAACACGCCTCATGCAGAGGAAGAGACCGGATCTCATTTAATCACTAAATCAGAGATTGAAATTAATTTGCACATTTCTAAACAGAAACAGAAACTCATTATTTATAGCATTTCCAATGTGCAGGAATAGACAGTATAAACATAAATAAAGCAAAGAAAGAGGAAAATGAAAGAATGTTAGTGTTTGTTCTGTGTGTAATATTCTTATTCTTAATCAAACACATTTACCTCTGGTTTCACAGACAAGGCTTAAAACTAGTCCCAGATTAAATGTAATTCTGAGCTGTTTCAACTGAAATAAACTTGCACTGACTGATCTTAAAATATGTCAGTGCCTTTGTTTTGTCTCAAGATGCACACCAGTAATGTTTTTTCTAAGGCATGTTAATAAAAATTACTTACAAATGTCCTAATTGAACTATGGCCTAATCCTGGCTTAGTCTAAGCCCTGTCTGTGAAACCGGGTCTTAAGGTTTTGTTTAAAATAAAAACAAAAGTTGTATTTAAGGTGAATAAGCTAAATTAAGGATTGCCAAACTTTTCTTGTCACCCAAACCCTGTTGAGATAAAATATTTATTTTAAAGATTTTAAGTTAATATTTTAACAAAATATTCACAATTCTCTGAAGTTGGTGAATGGACACATGATATGCAAGTAAACAAATTAAATTATTTTATGTGTTATATCAAATAATTTGTATATACTTTTAATATATAATATAATTTTTATTTTACGTTTTTTATAATATTTTTTTATTTTTTTATATTTTACTGTTTTTAATTTTAATTTGGTTCTGTTATTTTAGTATCATTACTATATTTTATTATAGTTTATACTATTATGGTTTTTTACTATTATACTTTTTTTAATATTTTGAATTGGTTTTTATTTTTGTATTTTGTATCTGTTTTCATTTTAAGTTTAAAGTTTTAATTTTATTTTTGTCATTTTTATTAGCTATTTTCTTTACTTAATGTGTTCAGTTTTTATTTTTATTTCAGTTTTAGTTATTTTGTAGTACGTCAAGTTAAACTAAATGAAAATGAGAAATGTTTCTTTGGCAACTAGCTAAAATAAAATACATTTAAATGTATATATGTGTGTGTATATATATATATATATATATATATATATATATATATATATATATATATATATATATATATATATATATATATATATATATATATACATACATACATACATACACATATATACATATACATTTTAAAGTATTTATTAATTTTAATTTTGCATTTTTAGATTTCATGAACCCTTACAGTTCCCTCATGAACCCCAAGGGTGGAACACCCTTAGTTGATTGACGTGAGATTTAATTTATTGCATTATTAAAAGCAAACTTTGCAAACAGTTTCCTGAGATGATTATTCTAGTAGATCAGAGCTGTATGTGCGTCAGTGGAAATGACGACGATCAGATGAACAGACTGAACGCACACGACTCACTCCTCATTCACTCTCTCTCGTTCTGTCAGGAGAATCCGTCTCTATCTTTGAGGCGAGATGCGTCGCGGCCTCTTCCGGCTCTGCTGTTCAGCTGTCAGGTGGGCGTCGGGCGCACAAATCTGGGCATGATCCTGGGATCTCTGGTGATGATGCACCTCACACGAGCGACACAAGAGCCGACAGCACCGTAAGATATGATCACATACTGATTACACACTAGCACTTAAAATGATAGGGTCAGTAAGATGGTTTTGTTTGAAAAAAAAAAAAAAAAAGTCTCTTCTGTTCACCAATGCTGCATTTATTTGATCAAAAATACAGTAAAAATAGTGAAAAATTATTACCATTTAAAATAGCTGTTTTCTATGTGAATATCTGTTAAAATGTAATTTATTCCTGTGATCAAAGCTGAATTTTCAGCATCATTACTCCAGTCTTCACTGTTACATGATCCTTAAGATATCATTCTAATATGCTGATTTTGCTGCTCAAGAAACATTTCTGATTATTATCAACGTTAAAAACATTTGTGCCGCCCAATATTTTTGTAGAAACTGTGATACATTTTATTTTTCAGGTTTCACAGATGAATAGAAAGTTCAAAAGAACAGCATTTATTTAAAATATAAATCTCTTGTGACATTATAAATGTCTTTACTGACACTTTTGATCAATTTAATGCATCCTTGATTAAAAGTATTAATTTTTAAATAAAATCTTACTGACCACAGACTTCTGATATATTCATTAACATTCTTTTGCATGCTTAAGAATGTTTAATAAAGATGTGTATTTGCTGCTGAAACGTTTAATGTGAACGGCATGTTTATAGAGCTGAAGAGGATGCTACAGACAAACCCAAAATGCAGTTCCAGGTTATTCAGACCCTCATTAGTAAGCTGCCTAAAGGTCAAGAGGTCATGGAAGAGGTTTGTATTTGCATGAGTTCAATCTAATATTCATATATAAACACTGAGAGATCCCGGATGAGCTGTTGACCGTGTGCTGCTGTGTTTCAGGTGGACCGAGCCATCGATCTGTGCTCTGAGATGCATGACATCCGAGAGGCCATTTATGAGAACAAACAAAAGCTGGAGGGAATCGGTGAAGACTATCAGATCCAGGTGAGAACCTGCGTATAGTGTTGGTCAAGATGCATATTTTTCATTTTTCATGGTCTCCAGAATTAAATAGGCTGTTTTTCAGCTTTTTACACTACTGGTCAAAAGTTTGGAATTTTGGATTTTTTTTGTGTATTAGAATGATTTCTGAAGGATCATGTGATACTGAAGACTGAAATAATGATGCTGAAAATTCAGCTTTGATCACAGGAATGGATAAATTACATTTTAACACATTCACATACAACCCCAAATCAGAAAAAGTTGGGACAGTATGGAAAACGCAAATAAAAAAAGAAAGTAGTGATTTCTAAATTTACTTTGACTTGTATTTCATTGCAGACAATATGAACACAAAATATTTCATGTTTTGTTTGGTCAACTTCATGTCATTTGTAAATATACATCTTTCCTGTCATTCAGACCTGCAACACATTCCAGAAAAAGTTGGGACAGTAAAGCATTTACCACTTTGTAATGTTGCCATTCCTTTTCACAACACTTAAAAGATGTTTAGGGACTGAAGACACCAAGACACCAAGTGAAGTGTTTCAGGTGTAATTTTGTCCCATTCTTCCTGCAAACAAGTCTTAAGGTGGGCAACAGTACGGGGTCTTCGTTGTTGCATTTTGCGCTTCAAAATGCGCCACACATTCTCTATTGGAGACAGGTCGGGACTGCAGGCAGGCTAGTCAAGTACCCGTACCCTCTTCTTCTGCAGCCAGGACTTCGTAATGTGTACAGAATGTGGTTTTGCATTGTCTTGTTTAAATATGCATAGACGTCCCTGGAAAAGATGTCTTCTTGAAGGCAACATATTGTGCTCCAAAATCTCCATGTACTTTTCAGCATTAATGGTGCCATCACAGAAGTGCAAGTTACCTTTGCCAAGGGCACTGACACAACCCCATACCATGACAGACCCTGGCTTTTGGACTTGTTGCTGGTAACAGTCTGGATGATCCTTTTCTTCTTTGGTCTGGAGCACATGGCGTCCATTCCTCCCAAAAAATACCTGAAATACGGATTCATCTGACCACAGTACACGTTTCCACTGTGTGATGGTCCATCCCAGATGCCTCTGAGCCCAGAGAAGTCGACGGCGCTTCTGGACACTGTTAACATAGGGCTTCCTTTTGGCACAGTACAGTTTTAACTGGCATTTGTGGATGTAACTACGTATCGTGGTACTTGACAGAGGTTTGCCAAAGTAGTCCTGAACCCATGTGGTGATATCGCTTATAGATGAATGACGATTCTTGATGCAGTGCCGCCTGTGGGATCGGAGATCACGGTTGTTCAGCTTAGGCTTGCGCCCTTGTCCTTTATGCACTGAAATTCCTCCAGATTCCTTGAATCTTTTAATTATGTTATGCACTGTTGAAGGTGAAATATCCAAATCTCTTCCTATCTTTCTTTGAGGAACATTGTTTTTAAACATTTCAATAATTTTCTCACGTATTTGTTGGCAAACTGGCGATCCTCGGCCCATCTTTGCTCCTAAAGGACTAGACCTTTCTTGGATGCTGCTTTTGTACCAAATCATAATAACAATCACCTGTTGACATCACCTGTTTCAAATCACATCATTTAACCAATTTACCTCATTACTAGCCCTAAACTGCTCCTGTCCCAACTTTTTTTGGAATGTGTTGCAGGTCTGAATGACAGGAAAGGATGTATATTTACAAATGACATGAAGTTGACCAGACAAAACATGAAATATTTTGTGTTCATATTGTCTGCAATGAAATACAAGTCAAAGTAAATTTAGAAATCACTACTTTCTTTTTTTATTTGCGTTTTCCATACTGTCCCAACTTTTTCTGATTTGGGGTTGTAGAAAATAGCTATTTTGAATTGTAAAATTTCACAAATTTTACTGTATTTTTGGTCAAATAAATGCAGCCTTGGTGAGCAGAAGAGACTTTTAAAAAAAAAAACATTACATCTTAATTATTCCCAACTTTTGACCAGTAGTATATGTAAATGCCTCTTTGCACGTGAAATCAATGGCGGCTGGTGAGGACGTTTTGAGTTGTAAAAAAATTGGAGTTCTGTTTTATCTGAAAGATCGATTTCTCATAATACGAGCCCTGAATCTGAAGACTGGCAGTGTTTAAAGCACTTCATTACTCTGTCAGGCTTCATTACACAGACTGGACGGATGAGTGTGTGTAAGACGTTTCAGGCGTCTTAACAAAAACTCTTTATGCATCACTGAGCTGCTTCTGTCCGTCTCCAGTTATTCTTCTCTGGACAAACTGAAATCTGCTGTGCTGAACTTAGTGGGCCTCATTTATCAATCTAACGTAGAAACGAGCGCAGATCCGTGCGCACAGATAAACTTACGACAGAGTTCACGTGTGATTCATGAAACATTCGTATGCCGCCAATCTCATCGTACGAATGATCGTATGTTGATAAATGTGGCGGCAGAAAACAATCGTCATTTGAATATCACGCCCCTAAAAACACCCGGTTTAGAAGCCTCGCCCCTAGAGATTACGACACGGAGAAACAAAACCCGGTCAAAAAGAGGAAGTAATCTCATGAAAGATTAGTGGATAAAACACCCGTTAACCTTGGAACTGCAAACAATTACAGTCATTTTTTTATTTATATTAAATACGGATAAATATAAGGAAACCTTTACAAACATAAACATTATTTAGCCTATTTAGTTCCTTTCAGTCCACAACAAATCCTTTACTTTTAACGGTATTACAGAACAAGAATGACAAAATAAGCAGCTATAAAATTATATATTAAACTATATTATAAAAAAATCACGCTATAAGCTGGCATTTATCATAAACAGCACATAAACGTCAAGCAAAGCTGAAGCGGCATGCGCTCACGAGCCTCTCTCATTCAACAAAAATCCAAATGTTTCCATTTTTGCAATATTTGTATTATTTGGTTGTTAAACTATTATTATGTAGCCTAAACATGGCATTATACTTCACTCATGTTCCAATATTCCTTCACATGCGTAAAAATGTTTGTTTGGGCACTGCACGCTGATTTCACAGAACAGAAATAAAATGCATTAAGAGTGTCACAAAAACGAGCGTAGCCTATACTTGTTTTTTTTTCTTTTGTTTTAGGCTATAATAGGCTATTATATTATAGCCTATTATATATTTTGTGTGGTCCTATTTATTTTATTCCTTTTATAGACTTAATTTCTGTTTTTCTCCGTTCACAGAAGTGCTGCAGATGCGACGATTGAATCCTCATGGTCTATTGTTTACGCTGCTATTCGTGCATATAAAGCTAAAGCTCTGTATAAAACAAACAACAGAAAAGACATTGTAATCTTACTGGTTAACGATCGACTAATGAGCTTCGGTTGACGGTCAGGAAAATAACCTAAATGAACAAAATGCTGTCATTCTACAGTTCTCCAGCAGATTTGCTATGCTGCGCGCAAGTACACGAGCTGAGACCAGACGTGAGATTTGATCGTAGTCACTGCTCACGTCCATATCAATATATTCCAAATTTTGCGTTGAAACGACCGTACGCCCAATTTTCTGTCGTACGTTCGTTTCGTAAATGAGGCCCATTATATCTAGTTTTGGTTGTGTGCAGAACCGGCTGGAAATACAAACTTCGAGCAGATTTACGGCCTACAGCTGGACAGATTGTAAATAAAGTGTATTTTCTGTTGTGTGTGTGTTTTCAGGGAAGCAGCACTAAAGATTACTTCCTTCATCGAACTCTACAGAGTCTAGAGCGATATTTCTACCTGATCGTCTTTAACGCTTACCTGCATGAACAGGTACGGTATAACTAGTGCTTTAAGAGTCTTTATTCATGTCAGTCATTTATTATGTTGTTGTTATTATATCTGTTCTAGTATCCGCTGGCGTTCGCCTGTAGTTTCAGCCAATGGTTGTGCTCTCACGCCTGGATGTACCGCCTCCTCTCCTGCATGAACCAATCAGAGCTCAGAGCACCAGCTGACCTGCTCACCAAAGGAGCTCGAGTTCTGGTGAGAAACATCAGCAACATTGCTTGAAATATAGGACACCGATTATCCTTACAGCATTTTAAGCCAAATCGTCCTTTGATTAGAAGATTTAGTTCAAGAGAAATGGAATGTTACTATTAATGATACACATACTGATCTGAATATAGAGGTTAGTGAGTGTGAATTACTTCTGCTGACAGCCTCAGTCTTTATTCACTTGCATTAGATTGTGAAGAGCAGCATGAAGAAATCCTGATGATCTCTACAGACTCGCTCTACTTTATCTGTCCTGATTGTGGAAGTGTTTCACTATTGAGATTAATGTGTCTTTGCTCTGCATAGAAATGACTTTCTCACTTAGCAACAGTATCTAAGGAGAGTGTGACTGGTCATCAGATGAATTCTAAAAGTGTGACGCTGACGCTCGGCTTTTCTTTCTGAGCAGCGGCCTTGGATACTTTCTTTATCACTGAATTAACTGAGCTGTTGAAGTCGAACTACTAATGTCTTACGTGGCATTTTTCACAAACAGGATTCAAAACAGACCTTGAAACATTTTGCTATATTTTAACCAGTTTTTTCTGGAGGGGCTTTACTTTCAGAAAATGTTGTGTGTCCACCTCAAATATCAAACTAGATATTTAAAAATATTTTTACTTTATTCATTTTTTGAGGTTTGCAATTGTTCCTATAGTTTGAGATGTTTTGAATACTGTTTAAAACCCCTTTTAACTTCAATCATTTTTCTTTATATTACTTTAGTAACAGGGTTGGATGGGCATGCTTGACAAATGGAATCAATACAAATGTGCAAAAAATGTAAATAATGTTTTGTTGTCGTTGTTATTATGGAAAGGAGTTACAAAAATCTAATATTAATAATAATAGTAATAATAATAATGATAATAACCATTTATTTTATTTTATTATATTTTATTTGCTCCTTTCTAAAACTCAAGGTTGTTTTACAAAATTAGAAAAAATGTAATTAATCATAAAAATTACCTAGTGTAAAAATAATTCAAAATGAATCATTTGTACCCTGTTCGTTGTCTCTGAATATTAAACTGGGGAATTATTTTGACAGCAGTCTCACGTTATCCTAAGATGACACATTTCTCTGTCAACCTTGAATAAATGAACAAAGATGATGGATTATTTCTGAAGAGCTATGTTGTATTTCTAGGTTGCAGATGAATATTTAGCGCCTGACGTTCTGAGCACCATTAAGCAGATGAAAGTGGCTAATTTCAGACGAGTGCCCAAAATGTCAGTCTACGGGATGGCACAGCCGACATCTGAGGTAACGCTTCCCGAAAGCTCCTTCAGACTGACTCTGATCCCTTCTGAGGAGTTTGTTAAAGGAGTAGTTCACTTCCAGAACAAAAATTTACAGATAATGTACTCACCCCCTTGTCATCCAAGATGTTCATGTCTTCCTTTCTTCAGTCGTAAAGAAATTATGTTTTTTGAGGAAAACATTTCAGGAATTTTCTCCATATAATGGACTTCTATGGTGCCCGCGAGTTTGAACTTCCAAAATGTAGTTTCAATGCAGCTTCAAACGGCTCTAAATGATCCCAGCCGAGGAAGAAGGGTCTTATTTAGCGAAACGAAAGGTCATTTTCTAAAAAAAATGACAATTTATATACTTTTTAACCTCAAAGGCTCATCTTGTCTAGCTCTGTGTGAACTCTGTGCATTCCGGTTCAAGACAGTTAGGGTACGTCGGAAACTCCCATCTCATTTTCTTCAAAATCATCCTACATCTCTGTTTTACCTTTTATTAAGGGCGTTTGACCTTCTTGTTCATGTTCACTTTGTAAACACTGGGTCGGTACTTCTGTGGCGATGCAGGATGATTTTGAAGTTGGAGTAGAAAATGAGATGGGAGTTTTTCGACATACCCTAACTGTTTCGAACCGGAGTGCACAGAGTACGGATGCGCATCGCAGAGCTACACAAGACAAGTGTTTGAGGTTAAAAAGTATATAATTTAAATTTTTTTTTTTAAGACCCTTCTTCCTCGGCTGGGACCGTTTGAAGGTGGATTGAAACTGCATTTTGGAAGTTCAAACCTGCAGGCACCATAGAAGTCCATTATATGGAGATAATTCCTGAAATGCTTTTCTCAAAAAATATCTTTTCTTTACAACTGAAGAAAGAAAGACATGAACATCTTGGATGACAAGGGGGTGAGTACATTATCTGTAAATTTTTGTTCTGAAAGTGAACTACTCCTTTAATGCTCACCGCAGCATTGCTCTCGTTTCAGGCGACAGGAGCCGTTCTGGCGTATCTGACGGATGAGAAGAGGAAGCACAGCAGTGTTTTGTGGGTGAATCTGCAGGATGAGCTGGTTCTGGAGGCCAATGGACAGATCTTCTGTCCCAGAGAGCCCACGCGTGTGGACCAGCACATACATGTGCTTTCATCACAGACACACGAGATTCAGGTCAGAGTCTGCTGTTTACTTCATTCTAGCAGCATTAATCATCTCTAACAGCTTAATTATAGCAGCAAGCTGATTGAGGATGTGCATTACCGACTGACAACCAACTAAATGTCTTTTATCTCTCTAGACCAGCGTTTCTTAAACTTTTTTTGTTAGTGGGGCCAAGTAGACATAAAATATTTACCTGAAGTCCCCCAGAGATTTTTATTATAGTTAATATTGCAATAATTTAGTGACATTTACATGTTCACAGTTCTCTGATGTTGGTTAATTGTCACATGACATGCAGGTAAATGGATAAGATGTAATTTTTTGTTATCTAAATGTCATCTTTTGTAATCTAAATTATTATTATTATTATTATTATTATTATTATTATTATTTATTAACTTATTTTTATTAGTAATTTATTAGTACTTATTTTTAAAAGTATAATAATAATAATAATAATAATAATAATAATAATAATAATAATAATAATAATAATAATAATACCAGAAATAAATTATTATTATTATTATTATTATTATTATTATTATTATTATTATTATTTAATTCATTCAAAAAATTAGGCAGTTTTATTTTGACATGAAAGCATTATTATTATTATTAGATTTTTTCGATTACTATTATTATTTTTATTATACTTTAATAAAGTATTAGATATTTTTTTTTATTATTATTAACTAATTCTAAAAATTTGTCAGTTTTTTTTTTTTTTACATGAAAGCATTATTATTATTAGATTTTTTTGATAACTATTATTACTTTTATTACACTTTAATAGAGTATTATTATTATTTATTATTATTATTATTATTATTATTATTATTTAACTAATGGTAAAAATTAGGCACTTGTAGCTGGACTGTAAAGTGAAAAGTTATGATTATTATTATTTTTGTATTAACACTAATTATAAAAATGAAGACAAATATATTACTGTTGTAAATTTACAATTGTACTCTAAAATAAAAAAACGAATATTTGATAATTATTCTAATAATGTTATTTTACAGTACAGGTTACAATACTACTGTTTATGTCATAAATTATTCACTTTTAACATTTATTTTGGTGGAATATTAGTAAAATGCCGAAAAATTAAATCACAACAGATGATTTAATATTCACAGTAAGTTAAATCGTGATTGTCACGCAGCAATTTTTTATTCATATAGCATTATTTATTAGCTTTTCATCAGTTTGTGAACCCCTGCTCTAGACATTGAATGGCATCTGTGTGTGTGTGTCATAGAGACTGGAAACTGCTCTGAAAGAGGAACTTCTGGGAAGTCAGAAATGGCTTGAAGTGACTCTGGAGCAGGAGAAGCAGATGAAGATGTTCAAGAGCTGCGTGACGGTGCAGGAGATCTTTAACCAGCACAAGAGTTCACATCAAGGACTGCAGTACAGACGGATACCCTTCCCAGAATGCTCTGCTCCGACTGAAGAGGTGAAACACACTTTAACAGACCTGTTAAAGATCTTTCCGTTCAGGTGCAGTTATGAATGCTTATGATGGGACAAAGAAAAGACCTTCTGCTCCCTCTAGTGTTCATCAGAGTCACTGTCAGTTTACAGAAATAGTTCACCCAGAAATGTCATCAACTCACCTTCGTTATTTTATTTTAAGTTTTATTAATTTTATTTTATTTTAAAGTTTTATTTATGTTAAGTTTTATTTTAATTTAATTTATTTAAATTTTACTCTATTTCATCATTTTATTTTATTTTTATTCATTTTAAGTGTTATTTTACTTTATTTTATCACTTTATTTTATTTATTTATTTTGAAGAAACCATGATTATCAGGCTCCAAAACTGACAAAAAAAGAACCTTCAAGTATCTTCAAGTAGTCTGTATCACACATGCAAAGTCTTCTAAAGGCAACCGATAAAGATTAAAATATGATTGAATAAGATAAAATCAATAAAATGTAGATGAAAAAACATGGCACCTTGACAGGTCATGACACCAGACGTCTCTGGTTCTCCTGTGTCTCATAACAAACAAACCCAAAAAGCTCCACATTTCTCTCTTTGTGTTCTCCAGAAGAAATAAAATCATAAAGAATGACATGATGATGGTTAAATATGACAGCATTGTCATTTATGGGTAAACTATTGCTGTAATAGACTTAAGTTCTATTATTCTGAATGAAAACCTGGTTTTGGTTCAGTCTGACAGTTTCATTATCTTTCTTTTGTGTGTTTTATAGAGTCTTATGAATGTGTTTGAGAAAGTGATTTATCACAGTCGGCTTTATCGCTTTCATTCGGTCACATTGATAATGTGTTTGTCTCTGTGTGTGTGTCTGTCTCTCTGTGTGTGTTTGTCTTTGTGTGTGTCTGTCTCTCTGTGTGTGTGTTCAGGGTTTTGACAGGCTGCTGGAGGCGATGAAGTCTTGTCTAGCTGAAGACTCTCTCTCTGCGTTCGTCTTTAACTGCTCGAACGGTAAAGGACGGACGACTACGGCTATGGTGATCGCAGCACTCACGCTCTGGCACTTCAAAGTACGTCTCAATCATACAATACAGAAAATATACAGCGAGATCCAAAAACTATGAGACGACAGTGAAAATAAGAGTTTTTTTTTTCTTTTTTTCTTTTTTTTTAACTCATTTGTACTATTCAAAGTAGCTTTACAGAAAATCATGATGTTGATGTTTATAATATCTTAATGTCTTAGTTGATATATATATATATATATATATATATATATATATATATATATAGTACTGTGCAAAAGTCTTAGGCCACTAGTATTTTCACCAAAAAAAAAATGGTTTTAAGTTGGTTATTTCTATCTTTTGCTGTAGCATGTCAGTTGGAAATATCAGTTTACATTTCCAAACATTTTTTTTGCCATTAATTGTAATAATCCAGTGAGATTTTTGTTTGCACAAGGAGTCTGACAACAGCCAGTGCTCCACACAGAGATCTGATCTGATCATCATCCTGTTACGGAGCCGACGAGATGAGACGTGCGGATCCATGTGTGAGCTTTTATTAGACAGAGACGTGGTCATCACAGGCATGGTTCAAACAGTGGCAAACAGGTATAACACGGGCAAAACAAAGAGTAATCCTAGGGCAAGCGTGGGTCCTTGATCGGCGAACAATATCCAACAGGGCAAGGCAGAGAGATAATCTGGGTAAACAGCAATAGTCCAGGCAGGGGCAAACCGAATCCAAAAGGCAAGACGACAGGGCAATCCAAAATACACAAGCAAGAATCAGAACATGGGTAAACAGGCAAGACTAGACTAGACTACACTAGAAAACGAGAACTCCATAAAGTAGCTATCAGCTAACACTGTGATAATCACTAAACAATACTCGGCCCTGGCAGAGAGGAAGTCCATGGTTTATGTAGGGTGTCTGATTGGTTACAGCTACAAGTGTGTAATGGAGTGCAGATGAATCCAATCAGTGCAGTGGAACATGGGAAACGTAGTCCAGGGTGATGTGTAACAGTTTGTGTGGTGTGAAAGTCAATGTAATCGGAGGGCGACCTCTGGTGTCTATCGGGCAGAAGGCCACAGACCGGATTCGTGACACATCCAGTCCGTCTGGAAAGACATGAAGAAACAGAACAAACTGAGACAGACTAAATCCAGAAGAACTGTGGCAACGTCTCCAAGATGCTTCAAGAAACCTACCTGCAAAGCTACAGTACTGTTAAAAGTTTTAGGCAATTGTGTAAAAATGCTGTAAAATGAGGATGCTTTCAGAAATATTGCCATAAATAGAATTTATTTATTAATTAACTTCTTTTAACTAAATCAAATCAACATTTGGTGTGACCACACTTTGCGTTTAAAACAGCTTTTGTCTGAGGTACACTTGCACATAGTTTTTCAGGTAGCTTTGCAGGAAGGTTTTTTCTTCAAGCGTCTTGGAGACGTTGCCACAGTTCTTCTGGATTTAGTCTGTCTCAGTTTGTTCTGTTTCTTCATGTCATTCCAGACAGACTGATGATGATCAGATCAGATCTCTGTGTGGAGCAAACTAAAATCTCACTGGATTATTACAATTAATGGCAAAAATAATGTTTGGAAATGTAAACTGATATTTCCTGCTGACACACTAGCAAAAGATAGAAATAACTGACTTAAAACCATTTTTGGTTGGTGAAAATACTAGCGGCCTAAGACTTTTGCACAGTACTGTATGTATGTATGTGTGTGTGTGTGTGTGTGTGTGTATATATATATATATATATATATATATATATATATATATATATATATATATTAGGGCTGGTAATTTAACATGTTAATTAGATTAATTAATTACAGTGAAAAATAATGCATTAAAATCATTAACACATTTAACGCACTTGCCCTGCCCCAGACCTATGTGGGTCATCTGACATTTCATACAGTTGATTTATGACAAAATATGAGGCAGGGCAACAAGAGAATGTAGTTAGAATGTACCTAAAATTCAAGATATGGGGCAAAAATCTGAGTTTCTGTCTCATATTTACATCATATAGTTAAGCAATATCACACGAGCATTAGGCTATGTGCAATATCACACTAGTACAAATGTGATACTGATCTTATAGGCCTACAACAGTTCAGTAAGTAAGAAGTTAATATAGTGTTATTTTAGACACAATGTTGTCTGTTTTGCTCAGTTTTGCCAATGAAAATATAAAGACAAAGCAGAACTGTTCGTCTCCAAACAACACACAGCGGCATTTCATTTCTTAATGCACGTTTTGAACGAATTGGGTGAATCATTTGGCGTGTTGAACCATCGGCCAAAGGCGCATTGAATTTAACGCGGCGCTGCACAGATGGATGGGTGTATGACATCAGAGTACCGCGAAAGCGGTTCAAAAGCATGCAAAGTCATCTGCTCTCTATCGCTCTTGCGATATTTTGATGTCACACACCGATCGGTCTGATGGTGATGATCCACTTCAAGTCAAACAAGCATAATGATTCATAAAGAACCGGATACTTCACTCTTGAATGAATCAGCCATTTGAACGAATCATTACTGGCCGTTTTAATTTAAAGGGGTCCTATTATGCTCTTTTACAAAGTCTTGATTTTGTTTTGTGGGTGTACTAGAACATGCTCTCATGCTTGGTGGTTCGAAAATTGCATTATTTTTCACATAATTTACCTTATTACAATACCTTCCTCCCCAGCCTGACGCAAACGGCTCGATTAGTTCCGGGTTTGACGAAGGCCCGCCTTCCGAAAAATGAAATGTGTTGTGATTGGCCATTGTGATTAGCTGTCTCAGTGCGTTGTGATTGGCGAACAGCTTAGATGGTGTTTCAGTACTGCCCCGCCCCCTGCCTAAGCAGCAAGTTCTTATCGTCTTGCAATATCCGTGCGTGCACAGGTTCTGCGCGATCCTCTTGTTCAATATTCTCAGGGTCTGAATTGATATGGCAATAGAATGGGGAACTATGACGTCAGAACCCGGAAGAGTAATTCGCCGCGGGTTCCTTCAAGATTTTCCTATGGGGTTTTATAATGGGGTTTTTCAATTTACAAGTAAAATAAAACCTGTGGTAAACATAACTTGACGATACTTTTACGTTTTGTTCTACAACATAAATTACACACATCCATACCCAAAACTAAAAATTTGAAGCAGTTATGTTCATTTTTGAAAACGTATGTTTTTAATAAGTAACTATATAAGAACGTTTGGACTGTGAGTGTGTGCAGTTTACATTGTAGAACAAAACATAAAAGTATCATCAAGTTATGTTTACCACAGGCTTTATTTTACTCATAAATTGAAAAACCCCATTATAAAACCCCATAGGAAAATCTTGAAGGAACCCGCGGCGAATTACTCTTCCGGGTTCTGACGTCATAGTTCCCCCACTCTATTGCCATATCAATTCAGACCCCGAGAATATTGAACAAGAGGATCGCGCAGAATCTGTGCACGCACGGATATTGCAAGACGATAAGAAGTGGTAACTATATTGTTGTTGTTTTTTTTTTTTGTTTTTTTTTTGGCTAAATCGCGTTTTAGATAGGATGTCAACAACAGCTTAAAAATAACTGCATTTACTATGTACAGATAAGAGCAAGGGTAATATGTATTATGTTTATTGTTCTTTCATTCTAACATTATAACATGAATTGCAGTGAAACTGTTATACAGTTGAATTTATTTATACCATAGTCCCACACAGTTACACTATTTGTGGCGGCATATATATGCAGATTAATTCTCTGCCAGCGGGAGGCGCTGTTGGAGCGCGAGAGAGCGAGGTTTCTCTGGTAACGCTGAACACAAAGCAGAGCTCCGCTCACAAACGCTGCTTTATCAGACATTACATGCAAGATGAAATGAAAATGACATCTAAAATTTTCTGAAGAGAGTCTGTTTCCATCAGAAATACAGTGATATAAAAACACCTGCACCGGGTTTAGATTTTGAAACATGCATTCGAATTTCCGGAGGTGGGATTTATGTTAATGATATTCTAATGGGCCAATTTGTGATGTCACAAATACAGGAAAACAACTTTGTAGTCCAAACGAGCCGTTCGTTGTAGTTCTTGAAAAGGGATTTTTTATCTCCCTTTGGAGTGGACTTTGAGATTTGTAACTTTGTAGATCTTTTTTATTTCCAAACATACACACTACACACTGACTAAAATTCAAAAATTGAAAAAGCATAATAGGACCCCTTTAAGAGTATCATTTCATTAAAGAAATAATTTCATATTTCCATAGTAATAATAATAAAATAAAATAAATTATTAAAGGTATAGTTCACCCACCCAAAAATGACAATTGTGTCATTTACTCACCCTCATGGTCCAAAAGAGTATGTGTAATACAGTTTTTCAAAATATTTCTTGCTGAAGCTACTTTTTGTAATGTCTGTTTGATGCTTTACCCAACAATGACTTGAAATTCTAAATTTAAAATCTTTAAGACTTTTCAGACTTTTCAGGTCTCAGACTTTTGAACCCTGCTGTATTTTTACTGAAATTTAGATAAATGTCTTAAATGGTGGATGCTTGAATATTTAGGTACATGTTTGCATGGTAAGAAATGATCATACTGATATGTTATAATATTTAGATAGAACGGTGTATTATTTGACTTATTTATGGTACATTGTAGTAGTTCTCTATATTTAAGATGTTTTGTTTGACAGGGTTTTCCAGAGTCTTGTGAGGATGAAATCGTAAGCGTTCCTGATGCCAAATACACAAAGGGCGAGTTTGAGGTGATGCACTTCTGCATTATGACCTTTCTTTTTTCTTTTTCTTTTTTTTTCCTTTTTTTTTTTTGTTTCACATTTTTTTGGATGACAAATACGGAAAATATCTTTTAAAAAAAAGGTTTTATTTATAAACAAGACATGCAATTTACACACTATACACCCTATACATTACAAAAAATAAACTTTTTTGAATAAATGAGTATATGAAAAATATTTCAGTTCATAAATTGCTTTAAGAGGCTATATTTAGCATTTTCCAAAAAGGTCAAACATCAGAAAAGCAAAGTGTAATGCAGTTAGTAATGCAGCATTTAATTGATTATTAAAGCCGTTCAGATCATTCTCCCATTATTAATTACGTTGATCTTATTTCTCCAGATGGTTTTCAAACCTCTAAATTTAGTGTCTCAATATTAATGTCGTACGTTTCATCTGTGATTTTGGATCTGGTATCCGTTTTCTCTTTCCTACACGTCACCATTAAGATCTTCAGCGGTTTCTTGTCTGTGCAGTTTAGATTTTGGAGAGTGTCTCAAACCAAAATCAAGACCTGTTCTGTCATTCCCAGAAGCTGTGGTTTATGGTTTTTCTGATTCCTCTGGGTTTTTGTAACATGAAACCTGCTTTATAGCATCTCGTACGTCTCTTCACTGTCTCTGAAAATAAGATTGTGAGCTCTATCTTTGTGAATAATTGCTGTAAGCTCTACAAGTGTCCTGTATCTTTATTAGGAACATAACACGTAATTAGTTTAATTCAGGCTGTGACCTCAGAGTTGTGAGATCCAGAAACACTGATGGCGTGCAGACGTAAAAAGCAGCTGATTTCTGACCCACATTCAGTGAATGACGCATGTGTTTCGTGCGGATGGTTCTGACCCGGTTGTGACCCGGTCATGTGATCTGTCACTCTGTAGCTGCAGTGATTTCTGTTCCTCGGGATCATTTCAAACCTGTGTTACTCTGGTAAATCAAGCTCAGATTCACATGCAGTCAATGATGACCTCAGGATGGATTCAGGGCAACAGTGACCTGAGGGATCAACTGCCCTAAAAACACACTAAAATTAGAGGTCTGTGACCCTGTACAGGTTACGAATGCTGGGAGAAGTAGGGCACATTAAACTCGAAAAAGTTTATATTTATGTTAGTATTAAATGTTTTGTTAATTATAATAACAACACATATTAATAACACATACATCATAATTAATAATAATAAAATATTTATTAAAATAATTTCAATATATAATCAATTTACTAAATATAATAAGATACTAATAAAACATTTAATTATAATAAATATTTTTATTACATTATTTTTGTATTATTATTATTATTATTATTATTATTATTATTATTATCATCATCATCATTATTTAATTTCTGCTCATGTTTTAATTCACTGACTCAACCATCATGTTAAATTCCATTTATTTTTGTACTTGGTTTATGATCCAATTATATATTCATAAATTAAATTAAATTAAATAAAAAATTTAATTAAATTAAATCAATATTTTATTATGATAATTTATATTTTGTTATAATTTATTAACTTATTTTTATTATAATAATTTTTGTTTTGATTTTATAATTATTATTATTTTCTCATTTCTGCTTATGTTTTAATTTACTGACGCAAGCATAATGTTAAATTCCTTTTTTTTTTGTACTTGGTTTATGATACACTTGAATATTTATACTTAAATTAAATATTTAATATTACATGTTTTTATTATAATTAAAAAATATTTGTAGTATTTAAGTTTTATTACTGTATTATGATATTTTTAGTAGTATTTTTTTATTATACTTTTATTTTTATTATCATTATTTAATTTCTTCTCAAGCATCAGGTAAAATTTCTTTTTCTTTTCTTTTTTTTTTTGTACTTGGTTTATGAAGCTTAGACAAATGCTTTTCGTCCACATCAAACCAATATCAGCACTGTTTTGTTTTATGTTAATGACGTGTATATGTATTTACATTATATCGTGTGTGTCTGTGTGTTGTAGGTGGTGATGAAGTTGGTCCGGCTGCTCCCGGACGGACACCGGATGAAGCGGGAGGTTGATCTGGCGTTAGACTCCGTCAGCGAGACGATGACACCGCTGCATTATCACCTGCGGGAAATCATCATCTGCACCTACAGACAGGTAGAGGGCGCTCTCTCATCTCATGTACTGTTATACTTCAGTCTGTCTGATGCATATAGAGCACAAAAATCTTTTTCTTAATACAGCCAGTTTCAATCTGACTGGCTGGCTTACAGTTGTGTTTACTGGCATATTTGTATTCATATTCAGAGGTTTGTGTGAGAGTTAGTAGGAAGTTTATTTTTCTTAAGGATTAAAAAAAAAAAAAAAAAAAATATATATATATATATATATATATATATATATATATATATATATATATATATATATATATATACTCAAGTAACCACTTTTTAACCACTCCACATCGATTGCTACTATCAAGAGTTTCCTACTAAAGGGATTGAAACTAGTTCTATTAGCTTTACTATATATATATATATATATATATATATATATATATATATATATATATATATATATATATATATATATATTTATTTATTTAAATTAATTTTCTAAAGAATATTTTATTTATTTATTAAATAGTTTTATTTTAAATTAAATAAAGCAGAATACTTTTTATTTTGTTCTAAATATTCACTAAATTATTTTTTTCATTTATTTTATTTGTTTATTTTTCATTTTATTTTTTTAAAAACTATTTTATTTTAAATATATGCTCTTTTATTTTATATTATTTATTTTTTTAAATTAAAATAAAATAGAACACTTCATTTTATTTTATTTTAAGTATATACTCAAAAAATTATTTTATTTTCTATTATTTATTTTCTAATATTTATTTAAAATAGTTTTATTAATAACAAAATACTTCATTCTAAATAAGTTCTTTTATTTTTCTTTTAATTTTCTATTATTTGTTTTCTTGTATTTATTTAAAACAAAACAAGATACTTGAGTTTAGTTTATTCTTAATATATGTTCTAAAATTTTAATATTTTGTTTTATTTTATTTTATCTTATTTTATTTTATGGATCCATTGAAGCATGATGAAGTGTTCATCAAATATGTTCCTCCATCACTAGTGTTTAAAATCACCTCATGAACATGTTGAATAATGATTTGTTTGGCAGCTTTGTGTTGTATCGTCTGTATTCTTGTGTCGTCTCCGATTGTCCTCTAGAGAGCAGCACTATTCCTCCAGACAGACTCCCTCGATAGATTCCCACAATTACACCATAATCAGACACTAATCAACTTTAGCCTCCATTCATACAAGCAGCACAGATGTCAAGAGTCTCCTTGATTTGATCAGAAGGATTCTGGGAAACCCTCTAGTGTTTGTTTGAGGCATTTGATCCAAACGTGCATTAAGATCTGCAGTGGGCTGTGATGTTTCTGAGGGCTTGTTTGCGTGTGTAATTGTGTTTGTGGGTCAGGAGCGCCTCTGTGTTTCCAGTGTGGCTCTTATGTAAAGCTGGCGAATCAATGCGGGTTTGTGCAGCGAGAGCCGCTCTCTCAGTCTGCTGTTTTTCCCTCTGCGTTCAGTCATTACAGTAAAGCAAATGCTAATCCTTCACTGTAAAAAATAAATTGAGCAAACGTAAAAAAAAAATAAGGCAACTTGATGCTGTAAGACTTTTGAGTTCTCTCAACAATAGTATTTTAGTTCTTCTCAGTAAAGATACTTTGTTCAGCCAATGTAAATTTGTTAGTTCATGCAATGCTGGTTGTCTTATTTTGCTAATAGAAAAGTTCTTGTCACAGCAACTGAAACAACAATTAATGTAGTTGAGGTAATTTATTGTTTTCTGTTTCCTGGAAGAAGAAAAAATGTTTGAAAAGTCACCATATTATCAATTTTATGTTTATTTACAAATGACAAATCTTAACTTAGTCTAATATGTTGACAAAATTGTCTTTGCTTGTAAAACAACTTACAAGACTAAGATATCCAGAAAATGGATTTGAGTGGCCGAACATCCTCTAGGCCTCAAAACTAGACACACAAACCTCAAGAACAGTGACAACCAACAAATGTTAAAAAGATGAGCTCTTTACACCACAGTACAACAAATAACTAACAATAATGACAAAACAACAACAAAAAAGTTTGTCAGCAAACAGCAAAAAAATAATCCTATAACAGTAACTGCATGATTTATTCATGCTGCAATGCATGCTGGGAACTCACTATGCCTTAATTTCAACAATATGAAATTCTTTGTTCAGACAACTGTTTTTGACTAGTTGGAACAACATTTGATGTAATTTTGTTTCAAGAAAATAGCATTTTTTAGTATTTGAGACTCAAAAAGTTTTGTAAACTGGAAAATGTGCAGTTGCATTTTTTACAGTGTTCTCTTCTGTCTCTCGTCTCTTTGTTGCTTTAGATAAGCGTCGCTGACGGAGAGCTATTTGTAATGGAAATGATCACAGGACGTTTTTGTGTATGTCTGATGCATGATGCAACACTCATTGAGTCCTGTTTACTCATTCAGCGGGAGCTGGAAACATCTCTGAGAGAGATTTAGATGTTTTGTGATATTGTTTGAGACCCTTAAAGGGACAGTTCACCTAAAAATGACAATTCTGTCATCATTTACTCATCTTTAAGCTGTTTGAGCTTGCTTCTTGTGTGGAACATAAAAGATGATGTTTTGAAGAATGTTGGTGACCAGACAGACGACGGTAGCCATTGACTTCTGTAGTAGGTAAAAAAATAAAAAAAAAGAATACTATGGAAGTCAATGGCTACCAGCAACTGTTTGGTTTCCCAACATTCTTCAAAATATCTTCTTTTGTGTTCAAAAGAAGAAAGAAACTCATAACAGGTTTGGAACAACTTGAGGATGAGTAAATGATGACAACATTTTCATTTTTGGGTGATCTGTCCTGTTAAGCATATGCTTTTATAATATTGTTTGTTTTGAATTACCGTATTTTCTGGAATATAACTCGCTTTTTAAATAATCTTAAACATGCTGTGATTTATGTTCCAAAGCGACTTATATAATGCAATTAGCATCATGCAAACAAAATATGGATTTGTGCTGAAGGAGTGAATTTACATACAAGTTCATTTATTTCCACACACTTCACTTTTAAATTAGTTTAGGCTTGATGTTTATATTAAATG
Organism: Spinibarbus caldwelli; assembly: GCA_039654775.1. Classification (NCBI taxonomy): domain Eukaryota; kingdom Metazoa; phylum Chordata; class Actinopteri; order Cypriniformes; family Cyprinidae; genus Spinibarbus; species Spinibarbus caldwelli. Next base: position 1,562,591 of record CM077256.1, read on the forward strand.
ATGTTAATAATGAATGACAGTTTAATTTATGTCTGTTTTATACTTATATTTATCATTCTATTTTTGTTTTGAATGCTGGATTTGTTGCGAAGTGAGAGGAACTAAAATACATGTTTATAAAGTTTGTAAACATTTTATTTATTTTATTGACTATTTTACAATACATCTTATACGCCTATGCAACTTTTTTTCTCTCTCAACAATGCAGTTTTGACCCATTGTGACTTATTTTCTGGATAATATGGTATATCTGTGAAATAATCTGTGCTAAATGATCCGAAATTCTGATCTGAATATCGACAGACATTTTCTAGTTTTTCTATTATTGTGATATCGAACCACAGGAATGTCAATATTTTTGCACTCTCTGAACTGTAAAACTGTTATTGGTCTGCAGTATTTTTAAAGCTGGCATGAAATGAAATGCTATTTTCTAAATGTGTTACAGATCTTATTGTGAAGATCTTTATCCATGCAAATGCATCTTTTGTAATTTTTGACTTGGTAATGCTTAATCCAAATTCATTTAGAACAGTTTTTCCTTGCCTTTTTATTTTTCGATAATCTGTTACACTCGGATAGATATCATAATATGGATGAAAAGATCTGTCTTTACTTCTGTTTCATCATGAGATGACATCTTTTAATCAGGACAAACTTTTTGACACTCTGTTGGACCCAGGATATCTTTTATAGAATTTGTACAGAATTTTTATAAGCTGAATTTTATTGAATGTTTGATTATTTTCTGTATATACCCTATAACATCCTTTGAAGCTGATATGGCAATAAGCTGAAATACAATCAAAACAAATATTACCATATCAAATTTTTCAGGACCCACCTCTATATGGCACACAAAAACAAAGCAAACTGTGATTAGTGGCTTTGTATGTCAATCACTGGGCTGTTTTTGGTCAAAAAGTGGCTTCATGAAATTATGGGTTTAATGTTCATTCAGTTGTCAATATGTGAAGGTATTCAGATGTTTCAGCATCATTTGCTTGCATTTGGCACGGTTTTCTGGCCGCCGTTGATCATCTGATGTCACAATCACACGTTTTGACCGCTTCCATCCAGCATCACACTGTTTCCATGGCAACCGCATCCCACTCTGGACCAATAACATCAGATTCAGCTCTTGTGCAGTTTGTTTGATTACAGGGCAAACTTTCAGACAGCTTTGACACAAATGAGCCTAATAATTTCATTTCATATCACTTCTGTCTATATAATGTCTATATAACTTGTCATTTCCATGGTTCCTTTGCACTATTTATTTGAATTGAAAGACTATTTTGTTCTGCGCATGTTGCTCTAGTCAGACTGATTCTGGTTTCAGGTTCCCGTCCAATGCTGAAGCCAAATCATATAGTGAAAACCCAATGAAATATTCCAGTAAAAAGAGGAGGAAATGTAAATCAGTGCCTAAAGAAAGGCCCTCATGGTTTGGACGGCGGTGTGGAAAAATATTTGCAGAAAGAAGAGAATGTAGAGAGAGGAAAGGTAGCGACGGTGGGAATTTAGGAGAGACCACTGCACAAAGAGCTCCTGATGGAAAACGTGTGCGTGTGGAGGGATGGCAGCCAAAATCATTTAACAAGAACAATTAGAGCCATCCGTCTGAGCACACATGTGCAGCCAGATTAAAGCTGTGAACCAGCTCAGTTTTGTTTTGCTCTGATATCTGACATGCATTGAATCTTGTTGCATGTGTGTAAAGAGCAAAAGCTCCAAAACCTGTGCATTTAAAAAGAGTTATTTTTGGATTGTAAAAGTCATGGTTAATCTCCATACATAAATTACAAGAAATTTCTGTAGCGCTGATATAAGTGTATATGCTCAGATCTGGAAAAGGCATGGAAGTTCAATGAAAGATTTGGAAACCCTCATAGAAAAGCACTGTAAGCACAAGAAGATCATAAATACATTGGATCCTAGAAATCTATAGGCTTACAATATTTTTAGCACTAAATCCAAACATATTTGGCTTCTGATCATCTGATGTACATTGAAACACTTGTATCTGATTACTAAGTAAAGTTCATTATACTACAAAGTCTTTTTTTGTCAAAAATAAAAAAGTACACATGTAAATATATGTATTTGTGTAGTTTTCAGTATTTCCGTTTTCGTTTTGGTTATTTTAGTACATCAAGTTAACTAAATGAAAATATATATTTTTTTGTTTTACCTTATTTCAGTTATTTATTTTTAGTTTGCGTTAACTAACATAATCATGGCTGAAGTAAAATAACATATAAATATTAAATGAAAAACTGTAAGTTTAAGTACCAAAATTACTAAAACGGAAATAAAATAAATGAAAGCTAAATAGAAAAAAATAAAAATAGAAATTAGAGAGTTACTAAAAATAAAATTGATGTAAAAATTGAAAATATTAAATTAAAGCCTATTCAAATTCAAAATGTGAATAAATACTATAATAGTATATAAATATTAATATTGTAATATTAATATTAATAAAAAATAATATTAATGTTAATATTATAAATAATATTAAAACAACACTGTATCAGATGCAACTCTATTAACTATTCCTATTTCTAGGTTTGTTTGTTTGTTTTTTTCTTATATTATTTTGTAACTTTCTATTTAAAGTTCACTTACGATAGTGATATATATATATATATATATATATATATATGAATTAATATGATTTCCATCTTTAGAATTTGTGAATGGTTTTATGCCACATATTCAGACATGCATGATGGGATGTTGTGCGGTGCTGCAGGAATGACTCGTGTTTTTCATGAATGAAACTGGTGTGAGCTGTGATTGTGACAGATGACAGGTCGTGTTTGATAGATTGGGGCGTTGAGGGCGCAGCTGCTGTTTAATATTTTATGCTGGATTATTCGGGGCGCCCCACAGCTGGAAGTTACACTGATGAAGGTGAAGCAGTGCTTTTATCACCCTCGGTCTGATGGATTTGACCGTTTGCTCTTGTCTGCAGCGTTTCTGCGTTCGTCACATCTGCAGTCATTCTCTGATCTGCTCAAGAGCTGCGCTATATCTTAATGACTTATTTTTTGTTTTATGCGTTAGTTTCTCTCAGGGACTCATTATGTGTGTAAATCTCAACATTAATCTCTCTGTATTACCGCAGGTGCTTTTGATGTTTAATCTGCTCAGAACAAATATGTCAAACCCTTTCTGACTTCGTCCCTTGTTAAAGGTGAAGTGTGTGATTTCTGTGCCACTAACGACACTGAATGAATTGGCAAAACTGTTGATTTTTTTTTTTTTTTTTTTTTTTTAATAGAAAATGTGCAAACCTCTCCACTGTGATGCTGATGTGGTTTGTAAGTGGTTTCAGGTCAAAAAAGTGTTTCATGAAGTCATCCTACCAATGTTTACCTGTGGTTACCTGCACATTCAACTGGAATAGGAGAGAATTTTAAAATGACACATTTCACCTTTAAGAAACAGACTGTCCTTGACAGTAATAATAATTCAAATAATTTTATTTAACATTATTTTTCTTCTTTCTTTCATCTTCTTCTTCTTAATACAAATATTAATACTACTACTACTACTACTACTAATAATAATAATAATAAATGATGATGATGATGATGATAATAATAATAATAATAATCATCATAATCATAATAATAAATTATTAATTATCTGATGAACCATTACTAGAAATTTTTTTTTTTAATGTTGAAACATTTTTTTTTTTCAGCACATGAGGCCCTGAAAAAATGTGAGACAGATGAAAGAAGATGAAAATGGCTTATTAATAGACGAGTGTGTTTCTAGAATCAGTCGATTGGTCTCTCTGCTCTTCCTGTCAGTGTTAATTACAAATTTAATTAACTTCTCACACATAGCCGTTGTTCTTCTCACAGATCAACACACACGGCTCATTTTAATCGCTATTGATTGCTGGAAGCTCACATTTGTTGATCTTTATTATTGAATATGATGTGTGAAGCCAGAGAATGATGGGAAGACGGCAGAGAATCATGTATGTTCAAAACTTTGGGGTCATTATGATTTTGATGATACTTGAGCAAGGACACATTAAATTGACCAGAATGAATGCTGTTCTTTTGAACTTTCATCTGTGAATCCTGAAAAATAAAATGTTTCTGTTTCCACAAAAATATTGGGCAGCACAAATGTTTTCAACATTGATAATAATCAGAAATGTTTCTTCAGCAGCAAATCAGCATATTAGAATGATTTCTGAAGGATCATGTGACACTGAAGACTGGAGTAATGATGCTGAAAATTCAGCTTTGATCACAGAAATAAATTACATTTGAACAGATATTCACATAGAAAACAGCTATTTTAAATTGTAATAATATTTCACAATTTTGCAGATTTTACTGTAATTTTACTCAAATGCAGCCTTGGTGAGCAGAAGAGATTTCTTTCAAAAACGTTAAATTATTTATAGATATTTTTATTATTAGAAATGTAAGAAATATAATTACAAATAAATTATATTATGAATTACTTTGTGTTTTTTATTATTATTAATATTATTATTTTTTGGTGGAAACTGGAGTAAATATTCCATCACTGAATGTGAAAGCTGCTGAGAATAGAGTAAACACACTGAATTTGCTTGGCTTTTCTATGTAAATGTCATCACAGAAGTCTGAATGGAAATGATTTGCTCTGCCTGTTTTGTTTGGACAGAAATCCTGAAGAATGATTTAGTATTTATGGGCATCATGCAGAGTCACTGAAGAAAGTCCACAGAAAACAGCCTGAGAACTGATGAAAGCACAACAGAAAACAGAGGAGATGAAGTGTGTGTGTGTGTGTGTGTGTGTGTGTGTGTGTGGCATTAGTCGGTCACAGAGCGCTGATTGTGCGCTGTAGCTGCGTCTCTCTCTCAATGGCTTCTGGCTGTCTGTTTGCGTCACGTTTGTATTTGTGGCTGGAAAATGGGAGTGGAGGTGTTCTGGAGTCTGCTAAAGTCATTAGGAAATCAGACACACACACACACCCACACACACACATTCAGGCTCCTCTACGGAAAGAGCGAGGGTCCAAACAGCTGACATATGATAGTGATTTGCTGCCGTTTGGCTGGTGTTCACAGCGCTTGGGCCCGTTGATTTAAAGAGAGTGGCCCACACACGCTTCAGCAATGAAGATCACACTCCAAATCTAGCGATCAGTCCACAGCATTTCAACATGATGTTATTAATCCTTGTATCAAAATGTAAAATGTCATCTATATTTCATTTTCATTCTGACATCACATTTATATATGGCAGAGAAACCAATCTCAGAATGCATTGCAACGGGCTCAGTAAAAAAATAAAAAAGATTCATGCAATGCCTGAAAATATCAATAAAATAGGTTTGTTTGTTTATTTATTTTAGTTTTCATTTGATGTTTTAGTAATTTTGTACTTTTCTCTTTTTTTTGTTTGTTTTTGTTTTACTTTTAGTATTTTTTGTACTTTAACAAGCTTATTTCATTTAGTTTTTGAGTTTTCTAAAACTAAGTGAAAAAAATGAAAATTAGAATAAAAATTGCAATTGTTTTTTTTTTCTTTTTTTTTCTTAGGTTTTTTTTTGTGCAGCTTTTCTATATAACTTTATTATTATTATTTTTTAATTTTAGTATTTCAGTATAAGCTTATTTAAGTTTAAGTTTTTTAATTTTTCAGACTTATTTCAATACCCAAATATGTATTTTTATTTATTTATTTATTTATTTTTTAAGTTTGTAATTGCTTTAGTTAACAATAACAAGACTGATCTGAAGCATATTTTATCTGATTTTCCATCAAAAATATTCTTAAAACAAGATAAATTTACTTGCGGAGAAACACTGCGTGACGTGCTAAGACTTGTTTTCATGGATTGCGTCTTTAATATGAGTGTATTTGCACTTAAAAGTATAGTATTCTGTATTTTAAGTGCATATTTGTTCATTTATTTTAAGTATAAGCTAAATTTGCAAGTGCAGTAACACAAAATACACTGCTATTTAAGACACGGTCTATGCAAACAAGCCTTAATATCTCATGCAATGTTGCTTCTCAAGTACATTTGTTGATTTAAGGACTTTTAAATACAAAAAAAAACAAGCAAGATTCATTTTTGCATTGTACTTTATCTTTAAATCCCTTTCTCTTTAAGTCAGAAGTCCATACTTTGTAAAGCTTCATATGGATGGTCTTTTTGCTGTGAGTTTTGCCTGCTGAAGCTCTGTCAGGAAATTAAAGGTGTCAGGAGTTAATGTTAACATTCTCTCTGCTTGAACTCGCAGTTTTGTTGATGCTTGTTTGACATGATGCTTGAATCAGGCGTCTTCAATAACAGACTACAATAGAGGCTTCATTGCATCGAGACCCTCGGCGGTGTTGTAATTGGCAGCACATGTCCGAGTCTCTCAGCGCAGGATATTCCAGGTCTCCAGAAACAATCCGCTTGTGCATCTGTTATCAAACACACAGCCGAAGCACATGTGTGATGTGTTTACTGATTGTTTTCCTGGAGAAATCCATCTCACTAACTCCCAACGAGCCCTGAGGCCAAATAAAGGTCCGTTTGTTTAGACCTTTCAGGAGAAATCATTGGGCCTAATAACACCTTTCACGCCCGTCTTGATGTTTTGTGTGCTGATAATTGGCTTCTTTTTGACTTTTTAATGTGAGTACGTCTCTGAGCATCAGTAAAAAGGCCCTTTCCACATCACAAACACGCACTGTTTCCACATTACAGCCTCTGACTCATTGTTCAGATTCAAAAGCTGCGTGCTGGTAATCATTGCAGTCCTCAGACGGACAATTCAGCGCTGGACAATCATTAGGAGTTCAGCATCGCATACTTCTGTTCAGAAAGTGATCAAAAGTGACAGTAAAAGCATTTATAATATCACATAAGATTTCTGTTTCGAGTAAATGCTGTTCTTTTCAACTTTTTATTCTGTGGCTGGTTTCTTGTCACAGGGTGGAAAAAATAAAAAAGGTTTTTGCGACAGAATTGCAAGATGTCAACTCGCAATTGAGAGTCAAAATGTGAGAGAAAAAGTTGTTTGTTTTTTTGTGTGTAACAGTTGTGAGGTATAAACTCTCATTTCTAAATTCTGAGAAAAAAGTCAGAACTGCAAAATATAATTTCATAATTCTGAGAAAAAAATCTGAATTGCAAGATATAGATTCATAATTCTGAGTAAAAAAATCAGAATTGCAAGAGATAAATTCATAATTCTGAGAAAAAAGTCAGAATTGCGAGATATAATTTAATAATTCAGACCAAAGAAGTCAGAATTGTCAGATATATATATATATATATATATATATATTCATAATTCTGAGAAAAATGTCAGAATTGCAAGATATCGATTCATAAATCTGAGAAAATGTCAGAACTGCAAGATATATATCCATAATTCTGAGAAAAAAAAAGTCAGAATTGCAAGATATAAACTCAAATCAAAGAAAAAGTCACAATTGCATTTTTTTTTTATTCTGTGGTGGAAACAGGCTTCTATACTATTCATCTGTGAATCCTGAAAAATAAAACGTATCACAGTTTCCTCAAATATTGGGCAGCACAACGGTTTTCAACATTGATAATAATCAGAAATGTTTCTTGAGCAGCAAATCAGCATATTAGAATGATTTCTGAAGGATCATGTGACACTGAAGACTGGAGCAATGATGCTGAAAATTCAGCTGCGCATCACAGAAATCAATTACATTTGAACAGATATTCACATAGAAAACAGCTGTTTTAAATTATAATAATATTTTCACATTTTTACTGTATTTTTGATCAAATAAATGCAGCTTTGGTGAGCTTCTTTCAAAAGCATCCAGAGCCCAAGCTTTTGAGCGGTAGTGTGTATATAAAGATAAACTGCATGGGTCACGAGGTGTTTTTGGCTTCACATGGCATCTTTGTTTGTTTTAGTTAGTGTTACAGAAGCTCAGCTGTGAGTCTGTAGCGCCGCTGCTTTCATTTCTGTCAGGAAATAAGACGGCGAGGCACCTGCGTGTCTGTCAGACGTTTCCCATCCGCATGATCAGCATTCCAGCGCTGAAATCCCGGCTGGAATTACTGAATTCATTTCTCTGGCTCTTGTGTCTGTGGGCCGCAGCGCTGGAGTGGAAATTCATAAATCATGACATAATCGTGGCATTTTTTTCGGGCTGGGCGTGCTGAGATTCAGTGAGGTAACTGGGGAAAGTGCTATTAAAATGTTCATCTTCTCTTCTTCCAGTTAAGGCGCCAGATCTCTGTGCACATTTTTCTCAGTCTGGAATGGAAGGAATGTGTTTCCCGCCACGTGTGTGTGTGTGTGTGTGTGTGTGTGTGTGTGTGTGTGTGTGTGAGACTGTGTGTGCGTGTTGTCACTGTGTCGTCAGACAGACTTACTCATTCGTTATTTTACACATATTGGAATTATTGTAATTGGAATGAAAATAGTAAAAACCACAAACTCTGTAATAACACAAGTGTAAGTCTAGGAATGATGTAGGGATCAAAGCATGTGACACAAATGAAAAGTCTCTTATATTTCAGCTTCTTTTTCAAAACTGCAGCTTTGCACTCTATGAACATTTATAAACCAACGTTCTGTATGCATTTGTAATGAGCACTTTAGGCTTTTTCTGAACTAAATCTGCTCTAAATAATATAAATATCATAAATTGTATAAATAAAAATAAAATAAAATAAATAGTAAAAACTAAAAAAAAGTAGATATTTACTTTTCTATATATATATATATATATATATATATATATATATATATATATATATATAATTGAAATATATAAAAATAATATCTAAAACTTTTATATAAAAATGTAATATAGAGATATATAAAAAAGAAGTATTTTTTGTGTGTATATACACATACATAAAAAGTATATTTATTTACTTTATATATATTTATTGACATACATAAATATAATCTAAAAATGTTATATAATATATATAAAAGTATTTTTTTGTGTGTGTGTATATATATATATATATATATATATATATATATGTGTGTATGTATGTATGTATGTATGTATGTATGTATGTATGTATATGGATATTTATTTACTTTATATATATTTATTGATAGAAAACTTTTTATGAAATATATAAAAGTTTTTTTTGTGTGTATGTATATATGTATATGTGTATATGTATATATGTATGTATATATACGTGTATGTGTGTGTGTATATGTATATACATACTAAAACAAATTCCTCGTATGTGTAAGCATACCTGGCCAATAAAGCTCAACCTGATTCTGATTCCTGATATACACACACACACACACAAATGCATGTGTGTGATAATGTATACATTTATATCAGTCATGTTCATGCAGATCCAGTCAAGTATGTTCAAATGTTCGACAGCGAGTGTGTGTTTGTTTCAGTCTGTATGCATATGCATGTATGTTCATGTTTGTGCATGTATGAGTCTCTGTGCATGTTCATGCTTATGAATACAGGCCTGGCTAAAGCAAACATCTTCATGCACCATCATACACCACCTGAGCTACTGCTTTCTCATTTTACTCTCTGCATCTCTCTCATATGTTGCAATGCAAGTATATACCTGTATACCTTTTCTCACTAAAGTCAGCAACCGTGTAGCTGTTCAGTGATTGATATAGATCACTTTTATGATTGTTTTATGGTATTTTTTTCTTGTTTTGTGTGTTAATTGTATTGAAAAGAGCAGCAAGAACATTGTGCTAAACATCTGAACTTATTAAAAACCTTTTGTTTTGAACAAAATGAAAGGTTATGTGGGTTTGGAACGACATGAGCGAGTGTAAATGATGACAGAAGAGTAATGTATGAGTGATCTGTCCTTTTAATAATGAGCTGTTTGGAGGGAATCTGAGAAATCTGGAGTGGATTTTCTCACCCTATCAGAAGGAATGTGGGAATTTCACTTCATATGAGCTTCTTTATAGAGGAAGAATATTTTGAGAGGATGAACACGCATATCAGTGAAAGAAAGCAGCACACAGCAGCCATGTGTGTATGTGCGTTAATTTCTTGTTTCTTTACACTGTGTTGAGGTATGAACATCTGCAGTCTGTGTGTGTGTGGAGACTCTATTCTTTACACGGGTCTTCCAGGCGTTAGTCCTATCATGATTCAGACGGGGGGTGTGTGTTTGAGGCCCTCAGTATTCACGGGCTCTTGGGAGTGCAGGGCACAGCTGGTAGTGATGGTGCAGGAATGAATACACACATTGAAATGAGGACGTATCATAGACTTTAAATTATAATGACCATAAACTAATGTAAACCCAGTGGAGTCATTTCATTGCATTGCATTGCTAATGTAAACCTAGTGGTGTTGAAATCATTTTATGTACAGGCCAATTTTTGTATTGTTTTGTTGCACTGCATTTTATTACATTGCTTTACATTTCATTGCATTACATGCATGCATTACATGTTACTTCCTAACCTGATGCAAACCCTACTTTATCCCAAAAAAAAAAAAAAAAACTTAATATAAATATAACTGTTCTGTTTTTATATAAAGCTTATGATGGCCATAAACTAACATAAACCCAAACTCATGAAACTTGTTTTATGTAGAGAGCACTTTTTATGGGCTGTTTTGTTTGTTTGTTTGTTTGTTTGTTTGTATTTTATTGCACTGCATATTATTGCATTGCATCGCATTGCATCACATGCTTGTCTTCCTAACCTAATGCAAATGCTTCTAAAAATATATATATTTAAAAAAATAAATTTATATTATTTATTTATTTATTTATTTTTTATTTTTTATTTTTTTTAGGTTTTGTCAGATTTAGATTTTTTTTTTTTTTTTTTTTTACCAGTATAGTAAAGCACTGGTAAAGTATTGCTTCCTGTACATTCTGAATAGACTGATTTTATAGTAGAAACATTTTTATTCCTCAGGTTTTTAGGTCTAAATTTAAGTTTGAAATGTCTTTGTCTGGTTTGGGATGCATTATGTCTCTGATTGGATTCAGCGTCTCTGCTGATGTGTGGGTGAAGGATCTCCTCATCCTCACTGTGATCCTAATTGCATGTTTTCACATCCTCCCTCCCTCAGCGAGGCATTTATCTGGAGTCCTGCCCTGTAACGCACAGACACGCTTTAATACACTTCAGCAGAGTGAGAGGTGAGCACGATAAAATGGACATTAACATTCAGACCGCACAACGATGCGGTAAACACTCAGTACTTCATGCTAATGTTAACTTTAAGCTCACCTCATACAAACTTTACTCTGTCAGCCTGGTCCTCTTGTTGTGTTGTTGGGGTACAAGTGAATAGCAACCAAATGGTGATTTTAAAAAAAAACAAAAAAAAAAAAAAAAAAAAGAGTAAATCCTGGCAAAGCTCACCACCCTCTCTCTTTCTTTCTTTCTTTCTTTCTTTCTTTCTTTTTCTTTCTTTCTTTAAAATGTTTAATTTTAATTTTGAATTTTATTTTAAGTTTTAGTTGTTTTTATTTAAATGTATCCATTTTAAATGTTTATTTTATTTTTTGAATAGTTTAAATTAGATGTTTTAATTTTAAATGGTTTAATTTTAATTTTATTTATTTTTATTTAAACATTTACTTAATTTTATTTAAATTTTTAAATTTTAATTTTGAATTTTATTTATTTTAAATTTTAGTTTTTATTTAAATGTATTCATTTAAAATGTTTGTTTATTTTTTAATAATTTTTTAATAGTTTATTTAAATGTATTCATTTAAAATGTTTAAATTTAAATTTAATTTTATTTATTTTTTATTTCTTATTTAGATGTTTACTTAATTTAATTTTAATTTTTTATTTTAATTTTGAATTTTGTTTATTTTTATTCATTTTAAATATTTTTTTTATTAATTTGAATTTTTAATTTTATTTTTCGAATAGTTTATTTAAATTATTCATTTTAAATGTTTCAATTTTTAATTTTTATTTAAATTTTTACTTAATTTTATTTGAATTTTTTAATTTGAATTTTTTATTTTAAATGTATTTATTAAAAAAATGAAAGAAATGTAAATCAGGCATGATCTTGTCCAGACCTTGAATCCCACATGTTTTGTGTCTGAGAGTTGAGATTTATTTATTTTATTTTTTTAGCTTTGTCAGCGGATTCCTCTGATATTTTCATGGTTTTTTTTTTAACTGGTGTAACTGTGTAAAAGTTCCCATGCAGCACTGTTGTCAGTCGAGCGGCTCAGAGGGTGATGAAGTGAAGTGTCTGGGTTCGAGTTTGTGGAGCATCAGGTCTCTTTTCAATGTGAAGTCTTCCCCATGACCTTTGACCTCCAGGGGTCAGCTGCACACTTTGACCTTCTCATTCATAAATTCTTTGTCACCCTGGAGAGTCCTGTGCATTCAGTCCTGTTATCGCTCCTCTTTTAAAACTTTACCGTATATTGTAACGGTATCGTCTGATTGGCTGATGAGCTTTTGAACCTGTAACAGTGTCATACCTGGATATCCAGGTATCCTGGTAACAGCAGTGTCAGTGGGTTGAACCATTTGTGTTGTGATTCCTTTAGTTTCTAGTTTTCATTTAGTTTTTATAACATTACGTTTTCTTTTGCAAGACTTATGAATGAACGCAGAAATCCTGATGGTCTGAAATCATGTGTGTGATTACAGTAACAGTTTTGGAATGTTGAAAATTAACAAAATGTTACTTCACAATTGGTTGGTTGGTTGATTTATTTAAGTGTATTATGATTTGATTTTTAATTGATTTTAATTGATTTTAATTTTATTAGTTTTTATTCTAATTTTTGAAAATTAACACAAATGAATGTTACTACAAAGTTGGTTGGTTTATTTATTTAAGCTTATTATAATTGCATTACATTTTTAATTTTTATTTTATTATTTTATTTTAACTTCACAGTAAAGATCACAGTAACAGTTTTGGAGTGTTGAAATGTATTTATTAAATTTTATTATAATTTATTACATTATCAAGTAATTTACATTTTTAATTAATTTATTTAAAATTTGAATTAATTTATTTAAATTTTTATTTTTATTTTAATCTTATATTTTAATTTCAGGGATTACAATAACAGTTTTGGATAGCTGAAAATGAAAATAAACCAACTTTCTTTTTATTATTTTAATTTTATTAATTGTTATTCATGTGTTTTTATTTTATTTAATTTTTAATTTAATTTAATTTTTATTTTTTATTCGGTCCTATCTGTTGTAGCCTGTAAATCCTCTGAGCAATTTTGGAAGATTGGAATTTAAAGGCAACGTGTCATTTTAATATTAAAATCCCAGCTTAATTTGCTGAGTCATAAGCAGGTGTGATATCAGTAGTGTGTCCTGAACGCATCAGATCTGAATACGCAGAAGTGTGAATGAGATTCATATTGATAGAAAAGAGCAGCTTGGTCATTGTCCTAAATCTCTGATTTTGGATCAGAAGTCATACAGTACTTGTTCTGAGCATCATGATTATACGATGACAGAATGTTCCTCCTTTAATGAAGCTGTTTTGTTGTAGTTAATTGCAGTTGTGTGTTTATTCGCTGCAGGGAGTATCTCGTACCCGCATCACCTCGTGCCTGTAATAGTAATGATGAGCTCCATCTACCTATAAGCGCATGAGTCGGGGTTTTTGCTGGAGGAAAGCCTCTCTGTGATTAATGAGGAGAGCAGCTGAAGCAGCTCTCCAGGGTTGGCTGATCACCGTTCCTTCATTAGGATGCACTGGCGCTCTCCACAGACTGAAGTACCGAAGTATTAATAACCAGTATTATAACCTGTGGCGCTGCTTCATGAGCTGTTATTACCAGAGACAGACAGACGAGAGCACAGAGCATCAGAGCTGACAGAGCCGTGAATCACTCCAGTCATTACAGGAGGAGATAAATAATACAGACAGACTCCTCTCACATCTGCCTTTGTTCATGATGCATGTGAATGTTCTTGAAGGTGATCTGCTAGGTGGTCTTAAGAATAAGAGTAAAGGTGAAGTTTTAAAAATACTTTCTTGTATCTCTTTCTTGTGTGTGTGTGTGTGTATGTGTGTGTATATATATATATATATATATATATATATATATATATATATATATATATATATATATATATATGTGTGTGTATGTATATATGTGTATGTGTATATATATATTTGTATGTGTGTGTGTATATATATATGTGTATGTGTATATATATATTTGTATGTGTGTGTGTATATATATATATATATATATATATATATATATATATATATATATATATATATATATGTATATGTATGTGTGTATATATATATATATATATATATGTGTATGTATGTGTATATATATATATATATATATATATATATATATATATATATATATATATATATATATATATATATATATATACATACAGTATATATATATAATTGTATAGTTTATAAAATATATTATAATGAAATACACATTTACATATACAAATTTTTGTTGCTTCAAATAAATGTAAACAGAACTGAAATAATACAAAAAAAAAATTCAGATAGTTTTCTTATTTTAATTTAGTTTATCTAAAATACCTAAAACTAAAACTGAAATAAAAAATACTAAAAACTACTTAAATATACATGCATATATAAACTACTAAAAATGACAAAAACACAGAAAAAGTACTAAAACTAAAAGGAAAATGGGAAATATAATATAAAAATAAAAGCTTAACTTCAAAATAATAAAATAAAAATTATTTAAAAGAAAACTGATTCAAAATATTAATATGAAGTGAATATTAATAAAATTAAACACACACTCAATATAATTAAATAGATTGTAATTAAATAGATATAAAGTAAGTTATTTTTTCCATTCCATTTATTGCTGCTAGTGTTTTTAAATTATTGGCATATTATCATGTTTCATTATAATATTCTAATTTATAGAAAACAGAATGCAATTTGTAAAAAAGTATATTATATTATGTGTATATAAATATAAATATCATTTTAAAAACATCTAAAATTATATTAAATATATATAAAATATAAAAGTTATTTTTTCATTCTGTTGAATGCTGTTAGTGTTGCAGAAATAGCATTGTTCACCTTCAGTCGTTTCCTGTAACAGATCAGAGCACACAGATAGTGAGGTCAGTATCAGTGATCTGCTGTCAGACTAATGTTAAACGAGTTCATTAATCAAAACACCGACGTTTGCTTTCACTATTCAGATTCGGACCATCATTAAAGTCAACGATCATCTAAACCACATAAAGGCTTTATTTATTATTCAGCAGCTGCTGCACTGATTCATCTGCAGGGAGGATTTTCATATCATAAAACCAGACAAACATCTGCCTTTAATAGCCTTTATCTTTGATTATTTCAGACATTTCGCCGGTTTGAGTCCAGCGGATGCCAGAACATCAACATGTTCAAGATTACACAGTATTATTTCTGTCAGCTTGTTTTATGGCTCTGATACTGATTTGTATGTCTGACCTT
Source organism: Spinibarbus caldwelli (assembly GCA_039654775.1). Classification (NCBI taxonomy): domain Eukaryota; kingdom Metazoa; phylum Chordata; class Actinopteri; order Cypriniformes; family Cyprinidae; genus Spinibarbus; species Spinibarbus caldwelli. The sequence goes on from CM077256.1 coordinate 1,578,049, forward strand.
TTTGATATAACATTAAATAACATTGAAATATCTTTGCATGCATTGGTTCGATACTTGATGTGCATGCTCACTTTTATTGCCTTGTTGTGCATAAAGTTGTATTTTGTTTATTGATTACACTAAAACAGCATAATAGAGAGAGACGTGCTGAATCAAACAAAGACTGCTGAATCATACATGCATTGCATTGGACTGAAAAACAATGGTGATCAATTTGTATCCAGAGTTTTCTGTCCCAGTTTAACCTCAGTATGCATCTGGCTGATGAGAATCAATGATCAGAACAGAGTTTAAAACATTAGAAATATAATGCAAGCGCAACTACAGCTAAATTACCTTAAAAAGCATTTAATTATCTTCTTTTATTACCGAACGAGTGCAGCGTTGAGAATTGAGGCAGTGAAAGTGTAAGACTTGAGCTTTCTAATTTGAATTAATTGGCCGTTATCGCTCTCTGGCTGTGCGTGTAATTGGCCTTTTTTATGTTCTGGAGTTTCTTTTGTTGAAACAGTTTGAGTAAAGACTAAATATTACGGCTAATTAATCTCCCGCCATCTCCATCAATTACTCGGCCTGATCTCATTTATAAAAGCGCAGCATTACGCTGTCAGCGGGACGGCTTTAATTCGTTTTTTAAAGCGATTTAAATTGTTGCTCTTGTTGGGATTTAGTTTTCTTCCCAGCGTTTTACACATGCAATATGTTTTATAAGTAATGAGGCTTGCGGATTTTTTTTTTTTCATACATAATTGAACACGTATATGGGGCAAACCAGCATAACTTTGTAGAATTGTTTAATCATGATTAGTTTTAGAGTTTTGTGAACTTGTGTAAAAGTACAGATACCCTAATAATATATTACTTTAGTAAAAGTACAAGGACTCTTTTTTTTTTCTTTTTTTTTTTACTTGAGTAAAAGCACAAAAAGACTTGATTTTTAATGTATTTTAATATTATATTTTAGTTTCCTGATGGCCAGTGGACCGGTTCACAACAATTTTAATTCACAAATAACTGACAGTCATAACCTAAATATGATTTTCATTTACAATAATCAGTGAGTTGACTCGAGAACAGCTGCATACAAATCAGTCCAGTTTGCCAATGAATAATTGTGCAAACTGATTCAACAGGTTCTTTAAAAAGAATCAGCTCATTTTAGAAATTGGACATCACTATCATGTTTTATTAAAGATATATTTTATGTTATTTTGTTGGTAATATGCAATTAAGCCACATGATTATTGTAGCAATTAGTGTAAGGTTTTTATTTTATTATACATTATACATTTTGTCTTCTATTTATTAGTTTATTTTATTTTATCCATTAAGTTTCCTAATAGCCAGTGGACTGTTTTCACAAATAACTGACAGTCATGAATGAATGAGGCATTTATATAGTGCTTCATTGTGTGTTGCTGTACACCCAAAGCGCTTTACAATCAGCTGCAATCAGATCAGTCTGATTCACTAATGAATCATTCAGTGCGATTTGCAAACCGATTCAACAGGTGTTTTGAAAAGAATCGGCTTGTTCACTTCGGACATCACTATATTGTTTTATTAAAGGTGTATTTGATATGATTTTTTTTTTTTGTAATATGCAATGTAGCCACATGAAGATTGCAGAAATCAGCATAATATTTTTGTTTTAGATTTTTTTTAATTAATTAATTTTTTTTTATTTTGTATTTGTTGTTTTATTTTATTTTATTTAGTTTTATCCATTACATTCCCTAATGGCCAGTAGATTGGTTTCACAACTGCTTTAAATCACAAATAACCAACAGTCATGACCTAAATATGATTATCATTTACAATAATCAATACTAAAATTTAGACACGACGACACTCTAAAATGGATCATTGATTCATTGAGTTGTTCAGTCGAGAACAGCTGCAATCAGATCGGTCCAGTTCACTAATGAATCATTTGTGAACCAATTCAACAGGTTTATTGAAAACAATCAGCTCATTTACAAATCGAACTTCACTACCGTATTTTATTGAAGGTGTATTTGATATGATATTGTTGGTAATATGCAATTAAGCCACATGAATATTGCAGCAATTAGTGTAATATTTTTATTTTATATTATATATTTTATATTAATTCGTTTTTAATCATTATTTTGATTAATTTCTTTTTACATTTTTTAAACAATAATACATTTATTAAACACAATTATTTTATTTTTAAAACTTGATTCAGTGACTTGAGAACAGCTGCAATTGTGTCTCAAATATGAATCAATTTCAATTTGCCAAGTAATTGTTCAATGGAATTTGTGAAGTGATTCAACAGGTTCATTGAAAAGAATCAGCTTGTTCATGAATCTGCCATCATTATCGCGTTTCAGAGCGGGTGTCCATTTGTTCAATTCAAAATAACGATGAACGATATGTTTTTATGAAATCTAGGGGAGTAAAATCTTCAGTATTATGCTTTGGAAAGTAGTCAAGCACAAATACACGTTTCCCAAAATAAAAATGCTGTGATAAAATGCAAATACTTGAAAAATGTAGTCAAGTCCACCAGAGATACCTGCACCATTTCTCCGTTTCGTACGATACAGTCCAGCAGCTTGATGTTCTTGAGTGTTGGTGGTTTATGGTTCTTGTTTGTGTTCGTCTGACAGATCAAGAGCTCTAAATGTGAGCCGGAGATCCAGGCTCTGACGCTGAAGAGTTTGCTGTATCTGGAGCGCTACATGTACCTGATCCTCTTCAACACATACCTTCACCTGGAGAAAAGAGACTCCTGGCAGCGATCGTTCAGCGACTGGATGCTACAGGTGAGATCAGACTTTCATCATCTGCATTTACGTCAGAGTAGGGATGCACGGTATACCGATACTGGAAAAATACCGGTATATATTATATTTCAAACGGTACGATATCATAGTTTTGCTCAGTTTGGTATTTCATACTCTGCTGTTGTGAAGTGCACCTGTAGGTGGCAGTGCTTCCCAAATTGCTGCGCAACCGGTAAATGTGACAACAGAACAACGCGATGGATCAAACAGATGAAACTCTATCAAATAAAGAGAACAGTAAAAGTGAAATATGGCATTACTTTGCATACAAAACAGATGACAAACGTGAACAAACTGACCTTACTGCACCTGTATGCAAGCGCTGCTATAAATCATGTGTTGCCACAGAGGCAACACATCAAACCTTTTAAGCATTTGTCGCTTGCTCATCCTGATCTTTTCAGAGAATTAAGAGATCGACAGGTGAGTGCATCATTCATAAATTCAGATTTAATTTTAACTTTTATTTACAACTGATCAACGCATATACAGATGCGAACTTTTGGTAACATAATATGTTTGTATGAAAACAGTCCACATTTCATACAATCGAATATTAATTGAATTTGAATTAAGCAAGAGTTTTGCTATATCAATTTTAGTATCAGTGATATGAAATTAATGTTTCTGCCGCGCTGCCGACCGCTAAAAACGTAAAAACTGTAACTTGAATGCAATGTAAGTTGCTTTGGATAAAAGCGTCTGCTAAATGCGTTAATGTAAATGTAATATGAAGCAGCTGAGAGAGAGCGAGAGAGTGAGATTTATATCTGAGAGAGAGAGAAATAATAACGTGATTTTAAATATTACTTTGATTGTTGGAATAACACTTTACAGTAAAGCAACATTTGTTGCATTAATTGCGTTACTTAAGTTGTATTTTTTTTTTCCTTCAAACTCAGTCAAAATGTAACCTATGTTCTTGGTAGGATTTTTGTTACAGTTTGAGATTTTGCTTGCACTATGTGTTTGCACTGAAAAGATAAGAAGATTTGAATATATTTTCATTGTATTACTTCAGTTATATATATTTTTTCTCCAACATCATAATGTAACCTACGTTCCCTGTAGGTTTTTTGTTACAGTTTGATACAAAGGTATTAAGATATTTATTATTATTATTATTATTATTATTATTACTATTTTAATAAAATTGTTTTCAGTTCACTTATCTTTTGAGGTTGGTTATTTGTCACCTATGGTATTGATACAGAGGTATTACATTCTAGCCAAAATTATGGTATCGAGCCATCCCTACTGCAGCATCAGAAAATCATTGCTTTAGATCCCAACTGTGTCTCTGGAAAAGTTCAGTTTAGTCCTATATAGTCAAACAACCATCCTGACCTTTCATAGTCTCACATCAGCCTTATAGTAATTAGTTGTTTGGTAATATGGTAAGTCGTTCTCTCCATTATTTTGTTTCTTTATGAAAGCCTAATTTGCAAAAGGCCGTGTTGATAAATAAGTTTGCGGTGCATTTGCACCATCATTCATCATCATGCAAAGCAGAAATAAACTCTGCTGAAACTCTGTTGCTGTTCTGCCGATTTCACCAGAACTGAACAGAGACTGTTTTTGGTGAGTTTTATGTGTGTTTTATCTGTGTAATCACTACTGCAAAAAACTCAATGACATTAGATTAGAGTGGTCTTTAAGGTTCATTTTATATGATTTTGTTGGTAATATATGAATAAGCCAGCAATTAATGCTTTTTATTTTATTTTATTATTTTTTTTAATATAATTTTATATTAAATATACATTTTTATTTTATTAGTTTATTTTACATGAATTATTTTTATATTTATTTTACATATAATATATAATGTACAATAAACTATATAATAAACTAATAAACTATATAAAATAAAATTATATAATATAGTTTATTATATACTATATATTGTTTAACATTTGTTATTTTGTTTTATATTTATTTTATTTAAAAAATGTATAGCTTATTTTATTATTTAGTTTTTTTATTGTCTTTTTATTACTCTATTATGTTATTACTTTTTAGTTTAGTTTAGTTTTTCATCTCATCTCATCTCAGTTTCCTGATGGCTGGTGGACTGTTCATTTTTTATTTATTTATTTATTTATTTATTGACAGCATGTTACAATTTTTATATATTTTTAAAATTATTTGATGTCTTTTTATTATTTTATTTTATTTTAAAGTTTCTGATGACCAGTGGACTAGTTTATTTTCACAATTTTATTTACTTATTTATTTTAACAGCATGTCACAAGATTTTTTTTTTTTTTTTTTTTTTTTACTGCTTTCCTTATTTAAACCTCAATTGCAAAAAAGTGTTATTTCAAAGCAAATGCACATCAAAATTTGCATTAATTATAAACTGTTATCACCCCAACCTAGTGTTCATCTCCCTTCGACTTCACACTTGTTTTCAAAAGTCCATCACGAACCTCAGTGAAGTTTAATGTTACTGTAACAGGGCTGATGATTGAGTGAGATCTGAATTAGAGCTTTTGTGTGCATTTGTCCAGCTGTTGTGTGAATGTTTTGCGGTGGATTCTCTTCTCCTGTGTGAATTTGTGCTTGTCGAGCCGTAGCCATCGCTTCATTTGGATGCGTCCCCTGGAATTTACAAGCTTATTCTAACATCACTGAGACTGCCGCTGCTTTCACGAGGTCTGTGTGTGTGTGTGTGTGTGTGTGTGTGTGAGGCCAGCTGTGGCTCACAGTAAAGTCTGGAATTTATTGCCATTCCAAACAAATGAGTGTTTCCCCCCTGCGTGGATTATTGCTCTTTTCCCCTGATGCTTTTCCATTCTCTTCCAGTCCTGCACTTAAGCGACCAATGAGGAATTGAAAGAACTGCTTCTTAAACTGAGTTTTGTTTAACCCTGTGTTGATGTCTCTATAAACTCTTGATCTGATGGTAGAAACATGTTTAGTTGAACTAAACTAACCTGGAAGAATCTCGGATGAACTCATCATTGTCATGTTCCAAGCGAACATCCGTCCTGATTTCTCTCCTGACTCCATGTCTAATCAATAATCACAGTCTGTTATTGGATTCTGGCTCCAAGCGTTGGCCGCGTTCTCTGATGTTTGAAATCCCAGCACGTATGAAAGGAATATTCTGGGTTAAATACAGCTTAACTCCATTGACAAGCTGTAGATTAGTACAGGAAATCATTCGACTCGTCCCTCAGTTAAAAAAAAAATAAAAGGAAACAATTATTTTAATAAATAACACTTAAAGTGTACGCCTGGAAGAATAAAATAACATGATTAAATCATTGTTAGCTTGTTTCTAGCAGGTGCATTTTAAGAGTTGTTCATCTCTTCAATGCATTTGTCATCTAAAGTCTGGATGAGTCTCAGATTTCTCCATCCAGAAAGAGTCGTGCTAAAATCACGGAGGCATTCTTCTGCAGCGTGTGTTTTCACAAGGATAGTTCCAACGCGTTTGTGTTTTTATAATGCAGGAATGTCTTCAATGCGGCTCATTCCACTTCAAACATCCAGAGCAGAATGAAACCAATGGTGCTTTGTTTCAAACCGGACAAACACAAGGGCTTTAAACACCATTCAATCAGTTATGAAATAAAAGAGGAAAATAACTCATTTCTTAACTGATTTTATGGTTTTCTGTAATATTTAGATGAAAACTTGAAGATATTACTCAGAGTTGTTCACATTCTTGTACTTAGACATTACTCGTTTCAATGGATTCATTCATAACGCCAAAATAGAATCGTGGTTATGACAGAAAAATCCATACTTTAATTCACCTCTATATGTTCTTAAAGTACAGAAGGTTAAGGTTTCTGTACTAAACTGGCTCAAACTCAAATATTAAAAATTGAATTTTTAAAGTTATTTTTAATTTATATTCTTTTTATTTATATATAAATTTATTTTATGTATTTTCTAATTGAATTTGATTAGTTGAATTTAATTGAATTTAATTGAATTTAATTTATATTCTAAGGCGATTTGGGGAGGGAATGTTTTATATTTTATATATATATATATATATATATATATATATATATATATATATATATATATATATATATATATATGTATGTATGTATGTATATGTGTATGTATGTATGTGTGTGTGTGTGTATGTATATATATATATATATATATATATATATATAATATATATATATATATATATATATATATATAATATATATATTTGAAGAACTATCTTAAATGTCACTGAATTATCCTTTCAGCTCCTATACAAAGTGACTTATAAACAGTCAACAACTCAATACGAGCTACTAATCTGGAGGACAAAGGCATTAGAGGAGCTGAAGTAAGGCGTCTGAGGAACCCACTGAGAGCCTCTCGAGTCCACATGAAAAGCTCTTGTTTATCGGTCAGGACTCAGGAGTCGAGAGCCGTCCACGCTGAATGAGACTTCATTAGGTCTTATCGCTGCGCCGCACATTGGCTCTTATCTGAAGAACTGAAGGAAGCAAATAGACTGAGAAGATCCACTCCACACTTACACTCACTGAACGTCATGGGGTTTACAGTCTCCCTGTCTATATTGGAAAAAAAACAAACTGTAAAATAGTCTGCACTGAATAGAAATAGGATCAGTTCAGTTCATGGGTGTGATTTAAACTAAATTGAAAAAAATAATACAGAAAAAATAAAATATATAATTTTTATCAATATTTTGAATTGGATTTTATTAAAATTTTTCCAGTTTTAGTAATTTTGTTGTGTTTTTATCATTTTTATGTCTATATAATTTTTATTTTTATAATTTATATATGTCTTTTACATTTTTACTACTTTTTATTTCAGTTTTAGTTATGTAGTGCATCAGTTTAAACTAAATTAAACTAAAAAGTGTTATTTATCTAGATAAAAATAGTGGTAACACTTTACTTGAAGCCTTTATATATAATGCATTATAAAAGTATTTTTAATGCATTAATTATGCCCTATAATGCACCTTCTAATGCATTGTATGAACTCATGAATAATTGTAAACACAGTATCTATTCATTGTTACACCATTAGAAAGTAAAATGCATTAAAACACAGCAAACAAATCTTTGAATATTATAATGCATTTTAACTTTGGTGACATTTATGAAAAGATATAATGCATTAAAATGTGCATTATGAATACCTTTTTTAATACATTATTTCAAACTTTCAAACAAGGCTTTGTCAAGCCAGCGTCAAAGTTTGTTTACAAACTTTACTCATCTAGTTCACTCTATAACACAAGTCAGTTCCTTTGTGAAATGCGTTGATAATCCAGATGCGTTAGTTCTGGAAGTGTGTGTCACGTTCATCACGCCTCTGTGAGTGTCTTGCTGACCAGGTCATCAGTCAGACGAGGTCAAAGGTCAGCGTGAGACCTCTCTCTCTGTTATACAACACAAGCCAGAACATTCAGAGGGTGTTTGAGGTCTCAGAGATCAATATACCGTAGTACAGATCTCTGTTTATACTGTATGTGTGCTTCGATTTACCCGTTGGCGACAAATGATGCTTTCTCTGTTATGAAAAGGAAATAGCAGTCAGAATTAATTATTTTGACCTTAAAGGGATAGTTAACCTCCAAAATAAAAACTCCCATCAGCAACTTGCCCTGAATGACGTGTATTTTGTCTTCTGTGAAACACGAAATGAATGATTTTTTTAGTGAACCGTTTCTTCATGGTCATGTGATCAGGCGTTTGAGGTGATATTGTGTCTGTCTGCAGACGGTGTGTTTGTCAGGAGATTTATAGCTGCTAATATCGTGTGTTTGTGGGATTTCTGTGGCTAAAGAGCAGCAGAGGAAGATGGATGGCGTTCTGCTCTCATAACATCTGGGATGGCTCTGCTTTTACTGCGGCTGTGTGTTTGTCTGCGCTCCTGCCTCATTGTGTCCAGTGTTTTTTATTTTTATAGCTGCCGGTGCGAGTCGATCCAGATCCCGTTCACACCTGACGCAGGGAATCATGGGTACCTCGAGTGTTTATGCGCTACAAGGCATAAAGTCTCATTTATGATACGGTTTCCCTTGAATCAGGTCAGATGATCCACAAGACGACAGTTACAGATCACTGAACAAGAACGAGCAGAGATAACTGCATGCTGCTTAAAATAGGAATGTTTGTCAAAACTCACTTTGAATGTGTGGATGTGACAAAGTTTAAAATAGCTTTAAAGTCTTAAGGTCTGAAACCTTGTCAGTAAATATTGCATTACTAAGCTAAGGTGCTCTTAGTGGTTGATGGGGAGTTACAAGGCAGTTACTAGATGGTAAGAAACTGATGAATCAATGGACAGAAGTGTAGATAGATAGATAGATAGATAGATAGATAGATAGATAGATAGATAGATAGATAGATAGATAGACCTGAGACTGATGGATAAATAGTCCAGATAGATAGATAGATAGATAGATAGATAGACGGATTGATGGACGGATGGATGGACAGATAGATAGATAGACGATGGATGGATGGATGGATGGATGGATAGGCGGATGGATAAACGGATGGATAAATGGATAGACAGATGATAGATGGATAGACGGATAGACAGACAGACAGACAGGCAGATAGATAGATAGATAGATAGACGATAGATAGACGGATGGATGGATGGATGGATGGATGGATGGGTAGATAGATAGATGGATAGATAGACCTGAGACTGATGGATAAATAGTCCAGATAGATAGATGGATAGATAGACGGATGGATGGACGGATAGAAGGATGGATAAACGGATGGATAAACGGATAGACAGATGATAGATGGATAGACGGATAGACAGATAGACAGACAGATAGATAGATAGATAGACGGATGGATGGATAGACGGATGGATAGACAGATGATAGACGGATGGATAGATGAATGGATGGATGGATGGATGGATAAACAGATAGACAGATGAAAGATAGACAGACAGACAGATAGATAGACAGATAGACAGACAGATGATATACAGATATATAGTTAGACAGATGGATAGGCGGATATATAGTTAGACGGATATATAGTTTGGATGGATGGATGGATGGATCGATAGATAGATAGATAGATAGATAGATAGATAGATAGATAGATAGATAGATAGATAGATAGATAGATAGATAGATAGATAGATAGATAGATGGACGGATAGATGGATAAATGGATGATAGACAGATATATATATATATATATATATATATATATATATATATATATATATATATATAGTTAGACAGTTAGCTAGATAGACTGATAGACAGATGTATGGGCAGATATATAGTTAGACGGATTTATAGATAATATATAGTTAGGTGGATATAGTCTGGATGGATAGACAAGACGGATAAGTAGATGGATAGATAGATGGATGATAGCTAGATATATAGTTAGACAGACGGATAGGCGGATATGTAGTTAGACGGATATATAGATGTGTATATATAGTTAGTCAGATTCACAGATGGATATATAGTTTGACAGATGGAGGGATGGCTAGGCAGATATATAGTTAGAGGGATAGATGGATGGATAGAGTCTGTGTGGGTTGTGATCTTGTAGTGCTGGTTTTTGTGCTCTTCTCATTCTGTGGTCTTGACTGTATTCAGCTGATTTTACTGCTTGTGCCAACAGAGCCAAAGTAAACCCGGCCGGCTGTGCTGCTTTATATTGTGTGTTCTTGTGTTCATGAGTCGCCGCTCGTTCACCCCGTCAGGACCAGATGTCACCAGTTCACCGGCTCAAACCCTCCCCAGCGGCCCTTCAGGAGCCAAGAGTCGGAGTCGGAGAAAACGGACTGAACCGGCCACGTCACACAGAAACACCGAACCGGAATTCAGGACCTGATTAAATATAACTCTATTATACAGAGATTTGTAAAATAAAATTCCAGGACTTTTTCAAAACTTTCATGGCTTTTCCAGGTTTTTCATGACCATACGGACCCTAAAAGCAACTGATGCATGCTGTTAATCACTTAAGCTGCTCCACCAATGTGATTGCGCGAATGCTCTGATCACATGCTAGATCTGTCACTCCGCTTTGTTTCAGGACCTCGCAATTTACAAATTAAGCACTGCCAGTAATGAATGAACATTCTCTGAATTGTGTCTCTGTGTGTTTTGTGTTCAGGTGGCGGCTCAGGCTGGCGTTTATGAGCTGTTGAATCAATTGGGCTTCTCTGAGTTTGAGGACCTGAGAGACTCAACCCTCTGTCGTTTCCGTCACCGTTGGCAACAGCAGAACCGCCACAGACTTCCATTCAGAGGAGAATTCATCTGAGAAATGCTGATGGAATCCGCAGTACTCTTGTTCATTTGCAGGACATCCACCTGTTTTTGACCAGTTTAAAGGACTAGATCTTAAACCCACTGTGAGGAACTTTAATGAGAACACGAGATGATGATATGTTGCATGAATATTCATGAGCGCTCACCTGTGGATGCTCGTTGTTAATGTCATTTGTGGTTATTTTCTCTTTCCGTGCTGATCTCTCACATCTATTATTAACCTATTTTTAATTTAACAGTACTCTTTTTATGTCAAATTTAGCTTAGGTGATGATTCGACTTGCGTTTGATTGTATAGTTTATTCACTCTGTTCTTTTTTTAACATTTGAAGGCTGCAGGAACTGTGATGTTTGTATTATAAATGAGCGTTTTTCATGAAGACTTTCATAATGACGATCTCCATTAAAAATCTTTCGTAACTTTCGTAACTTTTGTAATTTTTCGAATGTGTTCATTTATTGACTGCTGAATCTGACTAATTTGTTTTAATAGGATCTTGAAGGGAAAAAATGTATTACTGAAATAAACTTTAACTTAAAATATAGGTGTTTTTTTTCAGCTAGTTGCAAAGACAACTTTTCTCATTTTTGTTTAGTTTGTTGAAGTACTATTAAAAATAAAATAAAACTAAAATAACAAAATGAATAAGAACTATATATACTCATTATATATATAAATGTGTGTGTGTGTGTATATATATATATATATATATATAAGTTCCATATATATTCCCCCTCTTCTTTTATGATTGGGTTGGGGTGAGGGATAATATGTGGGGTATTGTTAATGTCCAATTCTGATTTTTTTTTTTTTTTTTTTACTTTTTGCTGTTATGTCTTTTGTTTTCTCTCTATTATATTGAGAATAATTGTAAACTTCAATAAAGTACAAAAAATAAATAAAAATTACAAAAACACAACAAAATTAATAAAAATGAAACCAAAAAAAAAATCTAAAAATAAAATCTAATTTAAAATAATATTTAATTTTTATTACAATTAAAAAAATAATAATTACAAGCTAGTATGCTATTCCAAATGTATCCATTCTCACTTTTTGTGCATATTATCAAATTATGTCTTATTTATTTTTTATTTTAGATCATTCAGTGTCTTTCTAGTGAAGAGAAAAAAAAAGGAAAATTGAAGTTTTTTATTCATATAGCAAAGAAGCGTAATTAGCAGCAGGAAGCGTCTATACTAGTATGCACATGTATCCATATGGGTCTTTGCACGTAAACAGCTATAACATGTTCCTAGAAGTGTTTGGCATCTGGAGTCGTCCTGCTGTATTCTGGGAGGTACGGAGGAGGACATGCTTTGCATCATGGGTAGGATTAGACTCTCATTAGAGGGGCTTCAGAGGCTTGTGGTTTTTAATTGTCTGTGGAAAAGTGGAAGAGACGAGCCGAGCTCCTGGCCTGAAAGGGGTGTATTTTCTGTGATGTCATCATGTGGTTGAGCCTGATTTCTGTGCAGAGGCAAAACACATGCGGCTCGAAACAAAATACACTTCAGCAAAACACAAAGGCAACATGCTGAAATATAAATAACTCTATCAATGCACTGGTGAGTTTCTCAAGTCAATCTGCACCAGTACTAGTGATAAATAATAAAACAATGAAGTAGCATTCCACTGTCTCACCAATGGATGCTCTGCAGTGAATGGGTGCCGTCAGAATGAGAGTCCAAACAGCTGGTAAAAACATCACAATAGTCCACAAGTAATCCACACCACTCCAGTCCATCAGTTAACATCTGGAGAAGACAAAAGCTGAAACAAATTCAAGACGTTTTTAACTCAAATATGAGTCTATAATCCATAATAACGCTTCCTCCAGTGAAAAAGTCCATCTCTTGTTGTCTCTCACATCAAAATCCATATTTGTTTAGAGCTGTTTTGGCTTGTAAACGGTGCTTGATCTGTGCAGATTTCTCTCCTGATTCAGACCAGAACACTTCACTGGAGGAAGCTTTATTATGGATTATAGACTCGTATTTTAGTTGAAAATGTCTTAAGGATGGATTTGTTTCATCTTTTGTCTTCTCCAGATGTTAACTGATGGACTGGAGTGGTTTGGATTACTTGTGGATTATTGTGATGTTTTTATCAGTTGTCTGGACTCTCATTCTGACGGCACCCATTCACTGCAGAGCATCCATTGCTGAGACAGTGATGCAATGCTACATTTCTCCAAATCTGATGAAGAAACAAACTCATCCTAATCTTGGATGGCCTGAGGGTGAGCATATTTTCAGAAAATGTTCAGTTTTGAGTGACTATTGCTAAAATATAATCAAATGTAATTTTCACCTGCTGGACCATAAAACAGGTGGAAAATCCCACATATGCGCATCGAAGGAGGGATCTAGAAAGCAGAAGATCACAGAAACTCTCACTTGAGAAAATACAAGAAACAACCTGGCAACCACACAACATCATGGCAGGTAAGCACCACTTAGATTTTCTTCAGAAACATCTCAAGTTCAATCATGCAATCTTCCACAAGATGTTGCCACTCAGTTGTCAGTTATTTTGTGCTTGCTTATCCTGCTGTCTCAGAGACAAATGTGATTTCTCAAGACGCCTAGTAGTAGCAATATTTCTTGCATGCTATTAAAAGCATTGCTTACAGTAACTCGCTGACGTAAATGATGTGATTTTTTGTCCTGTGGTTTCAGAGGAAGTCCTGCTACCATGCAAACATCAGACTAATGTCTGTGAGACGGGCCGGCTGGTTCTGCTGCAGCTTTGGGGTTTGTAAATATTTGTTGATACACATAAAGTCATGTAAACATGTTCAGAGTGGTTTAGATGAGGATGTGCTGATTCAGCCAATGACAAAACATCATCTCAACGATCATATTGTTCTAGGTCAATGCTTCTCAATTGGTGAAGAGCAGGAAAATAATACAATAAACCATGTAATTGTGTGTAGCTGTAACATCTAAATAAACATTTTTAAAAAGAGTGAAAAAACACTTTGTATATATACACTACCAGTCAAAAGTTTTTGAACAGTAAGATTTTTAATGTTTTTTTAAAGAAGTCTCTTCTGCTCACCAAGCCTGCATTTATTTGATCCAAAGTACAGCAAAAACAGTGCAATTTTGGAATATTTTTACTATTTAAAATAACTGTTTTCTATTTGAATATATTTTAAAATGTAATTTGTTCCTTTGATTTCAAAGCTGAATTTTTAGCATCATTACTCCAGTCACATGATCCTTCAGAAATCATTCTAATATTCAGATTTGCTGCTCAAGAAACATTTATTATTATTATTATTATGTTGAAAACAGCTGAGTAGAATTTTATCAGGTTTCTTTGATGAATAGAAACTTCAGAAGAACAGCATTTTTCTGAAATATAAATTTTTGTATATATATATACAAAATACAAAATATATATACTGACTCCAAGCTTTTGAATGGTATAGTGTATAATGTTAAAAAAGTTTTTTTTTAATTCAGATAAATGCTGATCTTTGGATCTTTCTATTCATCAAAGAATCCTGAAAAAATGCTCTCAACTGTTTTAAATATTGATAATAATAATAATAATAATCAGAAATGTTTCTTGAACATATTAGAATGATTTCTGAAGGATCATGTGACACTGAAGACTGCATTAATGATGCTGAAATTTCAGCTTTGATCACAGGAATAAATTACATTTTAACATATATTCACATAGAAAACAGTTATTTTAAATAGCAAAAATATTTCAAAATGTTACTGTTTTTGCTGTACTTTGAATCAAATAAATGCAGGCTTGGTGAGCAGAAGAGACTTTAAAAAACATTAAAACTCTTACTGTTCAAAAACTTTTGACTGGTACTATACATATACTGTATATATTATTATTTTTCATAGTTTTAGTTTTACTAACAACTATAGTTCTGATTCTAAAACTCAATTCAAAAATGAGTATTAGTGGATGAACTTGATCTGAGGAGCTCAAGAGGAAAACACATCCTTCCTTCACCCTCCACACGCTTTGAAACACTGATACTCCAGATCTCTTCTTGCTCTCAGGCTTATCCGCAGGTACGGAAGTTGTTCGGGGTTTTATCACTTCGTGAGCCTCTTAGATTAATGAAAATGAAACCAGAGAGCAGCAGATTAAAGGGTTTCGCTGCCAGATGCTGCAGAGGAGAGTCTGGCTGAAGTTCAGCGGCCTGTTCTGCAGCTCTTCCACAAGAATTGGGACGGCAAAAATGTCCCGTTCAAACCAAGAACGATAAGCATGAAAGTACATTCATATTTCCTCTGCAAAATTTCACAGGCGAATTCTAGTAATTTCAATATGACACCGTGCGATTGGGAGTTTTGTGTGAGTGTGAAAAGTTTCCAGATTTCGCTCACGTTCAAATTCGTCAGTCACTTCGTCGAACAACAGAAAGCAAGTGACTTCTATGTGCATTGCTATACAATGGTGTTTTAGTGCCACATTAAAAAAAAAAAAAAAAAAAAAATTAAAGTCGTAATATTTTGAGAATAAAGTCAAAATTGCAAGAATACATTCGAAATATTATGAAAGTAAAGTCTAAATATTTTCAAGAATAAAGTCGAAATTCCGAGAATAAAGTAAAAATATTTCAAGAATAAAGTCAAAATTATGAGAATATGGGTCAAAATGTTTAGAGAATAAAGTCAAAATATTTCAAGAATGAAGTCGAAATTACAAGAACATTAAAGAGCGTGAAAAACACATTATTGTAAGACGTTTGTATTTCGCTATAAAACTGACAGATTTAAAAAAAAAAAAAAAAAAAAAGCTGAGACTTTGGAATTTCTCCCAGTGCTCCCAATCTGGGCAATTTGTATGTGCAATAGGCTAACTTTAATCTCGAAATTGCTATGAATTAATTCTTGTAATTTTGACTTTATTCTCAAAATATTTTGACTTTATTCTCAAAATATTTTGACTTTATTCTCGTAATTTCATTTTTTTTCTTGAAATATTTCAACTTTATTCTGGTAATTTTGATTTTTTTTCGTATAATATTTCGACTTTATTCTCATATGAGGACAACTTTATTCTGCTAATTTTGACTTTTTTCTCAAAATATTACGACTTTAATCTCGTAATCTTAGATTAAAAAAAAAATTAAAAATTAACGTGGCACTAAAACACCGTTGTACTGCTACACAGTTGCCAATGGATTTTTTTTGCCCGCAAAATTTTACGAATGTGACCGCACCTT
Source organism: Spinibarbus caldwelli (assembly GCA_039654775.1). Classification (NCBI taxonomy): domain Eukaryota; kingdom Metazoa; phylum Chordata; class Actinopteri; order Cypriniformes; family Cyprinidae; genus Spinibarbus; species Spinibarbus caldwelli. The sequence goes on from CM077256.1 coordinate 1,594,347, forward strand.
AACGATAACAATATTAGCATTCACACAATGTTCTGTTTATGCTAAGTGCGCGTTCCAGTTTTGTCATCTGCCACGTTAAATCCTCGCACTCTTTAAAGTCGGATGTATTCTGATTGGCTGTTGGTGTTTTTATCGTTAATCATCTAGAAAAAATTGCTCTGAAACACAATTCCAACGATGTTGTTAAGGTGCGGATTGAATAAACTGTTCTAATTCTATGAGAATAGCGCTATTCTCATAGAATTAGAACAGTTTAATAATTAAAACTTAGTTGTTATGGTCGTTGGTGTGAACAGGCTGTTAGACAAATGTTTTGCTATTGAATAGTTCAGCTAAATATTCTGTCAACATTTAATCACCCTCATGCCATTGTTTTTTTTTTTTGGGTGAACTCTTCCTGAAAATAAGGTTGCAATGAAACATCAGTGTTCCTTTATCACAGTCATTTTGTTCTCAGAATCAGAATTAGCTTTATTCACCAAGTGTGCGCAAACACAAGGAATTTGTTGTGATTTTTTTTAAGGGGCTTTTGGTACATGCATACATACATTCATATCAGAAATGAGAACAGAAAACATTTAAATAAGTAAGACTTAACAATAAATAATAATAATGTGTGTGAATCTGGAACAGAAGATTTATGTACAGATTTGTGCATTATTTACTCTATATACAGCTGTATAAATAAAAAATGCATAAGTATTTACATAGTACTTGAGAGAGAGAGGCAATAATTAGAGATGGAGAATGAATTACAGAACACAGGTAATAATTCCTGTGTTAGCTGTTTAAGCTGGAGATGGCATGGGGGAAAAAACAATTTTATGCCTAGATGTTCTAGTGCACAGAGATAATGCACTAGAACACTATTGTTCTATATATGCGACCCTGGACCACAAAACCAGTCATAAGGGTCATTTTTTTAAAATTGAGGTTTATACATCATAAATAATAAGCTTTCCATTGATGTATGGTTTGTTAGGACAATATTTGGTCGAGATACAACTATTTGAAAATAGCCTTTAAAGTTGTCCAAATTAAGTTCTTAGCAATGCATATTACTAATAAAAATGAAGTTTTGATATATTTGCTGTAGGAAATTTACAAAATATCCTCATGGAACATGATCTTTACTTAATATCCTAATGTTTTTTGGCATAAAAGAAAAATTGATAATTTAGACCCATACAATGTATTTTTGGCTGTTGCTACAAATATACCTGTGCTACTTATGACTGCTTTTGTGCTCCAGAGTCACATATGTGCATATATGTCAGTATGTCTTTCTGAGAGGCTGATCTCCAGTCTTTTATCATTCTAATAACTAACGTGTTCCTCTAATATGTTCCAGGAAGGAGTAAATGTGCAGTAATGCTGCCATTGAGAGCGTGGCCTACTGTATCTGACTGCATCTGCAGATAAGCTCTTCTGAGAGCCGCTGTGGACGATATGGCAGCCAGCGCTTTGAAATGCTTTCCAGATCCTCTGAGATCCTCTTGGAGCTGAAACCGGAGCCGGAGCTTCAGAGAGACGTGAAGAAGAGGCCAAACAAAGAGCTGCATTCAGAGGTGAGCGGCGCTGAACTCCACGCTTCCCCTTGCAGACGACGAAGATGACTAAACCTTCTGCACTGCTAATTAAAGCTTCAGCTGTCACACTTTGACATCATTGCCATTTTAGAGAACCATATTCATCCAGTACCAACACAGATCATCTCTGGCTTTCACACTATAAAAATATTTCATATGTTATGTAGAAACACGGCGGCTCACTTACAGCACCGGTGATCTGCCACTTATTAGTGAAACTTAAAATAACTAACATAAAAAGTCAGTTTGTTCAGTCAAATCAACTGAGTGTCACTTCAGCTTCATTAGCATAATGAATTTACATATGAGTCATTTTCAGGAAATGGAGCTGTTGACTCACTCTTCATAATTAACTTGAACTTACATTATTTTGATAGATTTAGCTGCACATAGTATAATAAAAATGCAACTTATAATAAATTATTTTTAATATAATTAAAATAAAAATAAATTTATTATTAATTTAATAAATAAAATATAAACATTGAGCTATAGAGCTATATGGTTTATTCATGTTTATAGTTTGCACATATAAAAACTATAATCAAGATTAATAAATAATATTTGATCATCATGTACTGTATGTCTGTGTTTGTATAGTTTAATGTTGCTGTAATTTGGTTTAAATTTTGTATTTTTATACTGATATTTATTAATGTGCATTAACTGTGAATTTCCAATTAAATGAACAAACAACAAATAAACAAATGAAATACATTTAATTATTATTATTGTTTATTAATAATAATAATAATAATAATAATAATAATAATAATAAGACTAAAATAAATTTGTAATAATCTTGGTTAATTTTATTATTTTTATTATTCATTTTATTATTAATAATAATAATAATAATAATAATAAATTAACAATTTTAATTAAAATGTAAAACCACAAAATTAACCCTGGTTTCACTACAGTAACTATAGTTTATCTGTGTTTATAATTTACACATATCAAAACTATAATATCAGCCAGTTCGCATGTGCCTTATCACCAATATTACATTAAAATGCTTGCTTTTATTTAAAATTGTGTAGATATGTTTCTGTTCTACCTTCTTTTGTTTTCACATTTCCTAGCATTTTTTTAAAATAATACTTTGATCTTTCTGAGGTCACACTGAAGGCAGTGAAAACATACTTATAGACTTTAGTATTTCTGTTGGGGTGACTGATTATTAATTTAATAATTGGCCACTGAAAATTCATGTTTGTTGATGCCAAATCTGAATATTGGGTGAATACTGATTTTTTTTAAATTAGTTTAGTTGGTTTAACTCTTTCTATCCTCTTTGATCAAATGACACGAATGAGTTTGATAATAACATTTCAAAAGATAATTAAAATGAACTTCATATTGCTGAAAGTCTGTTATATATTCATGTTTTACAATTACAGAGTACAAGAGGTTCAAAACCTGCAGACGTACCTGAACAATTAATGTGGAGATGAATGATAAAAGAGAGAAAAAAACATCACTTGTCTGCTTCTCAAACACTGTTTTATGCACATTCATGTGTAATATATCCCACAAGAGAAGATGGAGAGCCGAGAGAAACCTGGTGCTCTTTGTGTCTCTTCGTCGAGTATTCACCGAGTTTCAGTTCATTTTAATGACGTGTTTCTAAATGAAGATGATGCAGACCAAGGAGGCAGACAGCGCACCCTGTTTGTTTTATTTATTTTATAAAAGCACAAAGATTTGTTGTTATTATGTGTGTATACAAATAAAAGTAGACCCTTTACGTATTCGATTGATGTATTGCTCTTATCTGTACGATTAAAACATACAGAGTAATTTAAGTTCCTTTAGGGGCTTTCAAAAAAATGCAACAAAACGCGCCGGCGCGTTTGTCGACCCCAGAGGGTTAATGAAGGAGATTCTCCCATCATGCACCAGCTGAACTGATGGAAAATACAAAACTAAAACCCTCTCATGCCATTAAAGGGATTCTTTAATGATTAATACTGAGTTCACAAAGACAATAAAACACACTCACCGAAAGATCAACCAAGACTGAGAGAGAAATGCTGTAAATAATCATTAGAAAAGAAACATTTCTCAAGCTAAACATGATGCTGTCTCAAAGCGATAGTTCAGTCAGAATCATTTACTCATCTTCTTTGTAGTACAAAAGAAGATGCTGTCTTTATTTTATCCATGCAGTGAAAATGAATGGCATCCAGTGTTGTTTGGGATCCTGCTGACTTTACATCAGCAAAAAGAGTTGAAACCTGTGTTTGGGTGAAATATCCCTTTAACAAAGCTCTGCTTGAAAGTTGAAATGGGTTTAAAAATTGATGAAATGTGAAGGTTGTTCAGGCCTGTTGTCCTCTGAATGCTTCACAGTGTTAAAGACTGAGTGATTGATAGATAAAGCTCAGCTCAGCAGCATAAAGAGCTTTTATCCCCCACTATGGGAATTGTATGAAATAAGGCTTTTAACTATAATTTTTCTATGAATAATGATTGATTAAGGCTCAGCCGTGCTCTGAAATCTGTCATCATATGAACATATGTGATCTTTTGTTCTGCAAATGTTATTCCCTGCTGTCATTTACTCTTTATATCGGCTCTGTCTGAATCAGTCTTCATACTTTGACCAATAAATGCCAACATATGTTTACATGCTAATCTTATACATGTACTTCAGAATTATGGCAGTAAGTTAGTGCTGCTTATTCACAGTCAGATTTCTAATAAGAAGAAGTGTGGAAATAGTTTGTGATGGATTGCATGTCAACTTCTGGCTCAACCAATGGCATGAGTTTGGGGCGGGGCTATGTGTTTATCCGACCAATGACAGACGGGGGAGTGTTTGGGGAAACCGGTTTGAAAACAGTCATTATTTTTCAATTTCATTTGTGATGCCAAGGACACACTGAACCAGATGAAAGCTGGACTTTCCTCATGTCTGAAAGCTCATCACAAAGTCTGAAACACAAACTCGTGTGGGACAAATGAGCATCGTTTACGCTGTCATGAAGCAGAATCACTTGTGTTGGAATTTACTTTATCCTTGTAAACCCTGACATATGAAATGATACTCAGAAAATTGAAAAAATTGAAATTGAAACTTTAGACAAAATATTGCGTATTTGTTTTTGGTTGAGTATATTTGATCCATCAGGCTTTTATGGCTCATACAGTCTGATATAGTGAGAATATGAAGCTCAATTTTATTCAGACTGCGCAAAAATATGCAAATTGTTGCAGATGCTGATATTTATATGATGAAATTCTGATGCTTGCAATGCAAATCAGTGAGATCTTCCTAACAGTATAGTAGATACTTACATAAAATGAACTCAATATCAGTGGTCACTCTATATCTCCAATAATGTCTTAGTAAGATGAGATTGAAATGATCCAAACATATAATGCAATGCAATCCAATGCTGATTGAGAGATGAAGAAATAAACGCTCCTCAGAAGATGTGAGATGAAGATCATTCCTCCGCTGAGGAACAGTGAAAGTAAAGCTTCTGGAAACAAACGCTCCTCAAAAGATCCTGATGATCAGATTTGAGACTAAAAAATGATTGATGGAGAATCAAGTAAAGCCAAGCTGCTTCAGTCCAGTAAGTGTTCACCTGGAAATATGACTACAGTTATTCTTACTTTATAAAAAAATAATTAAATTTCTGACAACAAAAAGACACATGAAGCACCAGCTGAAGGTGGACGTTTGTATACATCATTAACTACACACACATTAAGTATCATAAGTACCATTATAAACACTATGAAGTATTTGTAGTGCTACTGTCTGCTGCTTTGCAGTATAATTTTTTGTATGCAAAAGAGCAGAAAGAAAATAGCATGAGATGGGAATAACGAGAAGGTCAGTAAATGATGATAAAATGTTCATTTTGGCTGAACTATTCCTTTAATGAATGACTAACATAAAACCAAGCGATGAAGCTTTCCGGACTGTTTATGCTGGACTAAACAAGCATTATAAAAGGTTGCATGTGACTAAGTACAGCTGGAACAGGATGATTCTGTCTCCCTATTGCACTTGAGCAGCTTAACAAGACCGGTTCACATTTGAGTCACACCTGAATCACGCTAAAAACCTCCAGGATCTGCTTCACCAGGCCTTATAGGGGAAGATTGTCTATTAACAGCCAATGGAGTGTGAGATCAGGGATTTTTCTCTCTTCTGGGGAGCTGCTGGTCATCAGAAAAACCTTGTATATGTGGGAAACAGCTGATTGCATGTGAAAGAATGATCTCTAGCAAGTTGACGAGAGAGTTGCTGGATCATTCTTGTAAACTAACTGTTATTTGGTCTTGCTCGTGAAGATTGTGACTTTTAAGCTTCTGGAAGGAGTTTGTCATTCATGTTGATGTTTTGGACTATCATTAATCGCAGTCTATCTCGCAGCTCTGCTAATTAGTTCAAAAATATGCAAATTGGCAGCAATGGAGCACCTGCATCCACGGCCAGTAGGGGGAGCTGCACTTCAAACAGATTTTAAACTATTTCTGGTCCCACATTTATACTGTAAATATTAATTTAATTACACCAGTTAATCTATTGAACAATGTTTTTCTTTCCCCGGAAAGTAAGATAAGCTATTTTTCTCACATATGCATTCAGTCAATGCGCTAAAGTAATACTGCAATCAAATTTTGAAAACTTTTTTGTTTTTTTTTAGTTTTTAATAATTTTTAAAATATTTTTTAATATTTATTTTGGATGAGCCAAATTTATTAACTGTTTATGTCATATAGTAAAAAAAAAAAAAAAAAAAAAAAAACCTTAATTTTAGTTAAATTTTTAAAAATATTTTTTCATTCTTTTTTTCAAACAAACAGACTAAATAAATAAATCAATAAATAAATAAATAAAAATATTTAGCTGAACTTCAGTCTTAAATAATTTTAAACTATTCCTGTTCCCACATATATAATTTAATTATGGCAGTTAATCTACCGAGCAATGTCCCCCAAAAAAATTCTTTATTAAAACTTGCATTTAGGCAACTTTTTTGCAATTAATCGTTTTAATAATAATAATTATATATATATCTATATATATATATCTATATATATATATATATATATATATATATATATATATATATATAAATTTTTCCCAAACAAAGAACAAACTAATTGCATTTCAAAATCTGTGACGTGGAATGCAGTGCATAAGTAATATGGACTGTTTTTATGACTGCTTTTATGGAAACTAAATGAATAAATGAATGCATAAATGATGACACAACTTTCATTTTTAGGTGGACTATCCCTTTAAATGACTTTTTCAAATTTTGCATTTTTCCCACCGAAGTTTTTTTAAAGTATGAATTCGCGAAAGCGTTCAATAAAAGCACTGCTGAGATTTTCCAACGCATTTAACTCATTTTAACCATTGCATTCCCTCTGATTAAAAGCACATTTAACCATTTATTACCCATTTTTCCAAGTGTGGAGCTTCAGGCGGTCTTGTCTTTTCCCCCTCTGCTCGAGCTGTCGTCATGAGCTCTCAGTGATGGGTTGTCCCATCTGAGTCCAGTCCACTTCAGTCCATCAGAACTCTGCAGAATCTCTGTGTGTCCGTCAGTCTGGAGTTTGAGGGACGCTCGCAATGCTCTGCAGTTCCGCGCAACTTTCTCCAACACAGCGTTCCTCATGAACCGCGTCCAGGAGGAAAGTTTCCAGTGTACTTCCAGAAGAAAAGTCTCCTGCATTGGCTCTCACTGCCACAGCTATGGATTATATTTATCTATTCATGTACTGTACGATTAACCTCTTATTTATGGACTACAGACATGCTGCAAAATCTCATGGTAAGAGAAGCTGGTTTATATGAGTTTATCTTTGTTTTTAGTGTGAACAGTAAATACTTCACGAACTTTTAGCAAGAAAGAACGGGTTAAAACACTCTAATAAAATGAACTCAAGATCAAGTCGTCAAAATTGTGTTTCTGACTGCAGATACTGAGTGCATGCGAATTTTTGCATGCATATCTATTCATATGTATGTTAATAGTTAACTTCAGAAGTTGTATTAGTTATATTATTATAGTAATATTATTGTACATGCACATATATATATATATATATATATATATATATATATATATATATATATATATATATATATTAGTGTTGTCAGATGAATAATCATATTTATGACAATTATGTATATATAAATACACATGCATGTATATATTTAGGAAAAATGTTATGTTTATATATTAAATATATTTATATATATTTTAAATTATATGAATATAAATGTATACATGTAAATACATGAAAATATTTTCAAAATATATACTGTGTGTGTATTTATATATACGTAATAAATATACACAGTACACACACATATATTATGTAAACAAAAACTTTTATTTTGGATGCGATTAATCATGATTAATCGTTTGACAGCACTAAGATGTGTGTGTGTGTGTGTGTGTGTGTGTGTATAGTCAAACCAAAATTGATTCAGACACGTTCAACATTTCTCACATTATCACAGTTTATTCGCTATAGTTTAGAAAATGGTAATAAAATATGACGAGAACTCAAGAGTTAAACTGTCAGAAAAAATTCATCTTCATAATGTCATAACTTTGATAGAAAGGTATGTAACGCAACATGGCAAGGTCAAAGTGTCAAATCAAATTTTTGGTTCCAAATTTTTATCAGTTTTTATCAAGTCCACTGTATGAAGAATTTTTGGGTATAATATGTCACAGTTTGCTTTATTTAGCTATCCTCACTTACATAAATCAACTATAGTGTCCTGCACCCACTAGTAAATAAATATCAAAAATTATATCTGGTGTCTGAATAATTTTTGGTTTGACTGTGTGTGTATATATATATATATATATATATATATATATAGTATATAAAATTTAGTTTGGCCTTATATAACATTTATGTCTATATAAGTACACAGGATTTTAATGCAATCTTCTGTTCTGTTTGTTTTTGTTAGGGAATCTCTCCGGTAAGTTGAGTGAATTCGGTCTGATTGTCCCGTTCAGCACAGACGCGCGTGGCCGGTTCGTTTCTCACGTGCTTTCCGCGAAAGCGTCACCGACCAGCAGGAAACGAGTCCCGCGCAGCGCCCCCGTTACGCCTCATACGGCCCTGAACGGCCAACAGCTGTTCTTCAACGTCACTGTGTTTGGAAAAGAGCTGCACTTGCGCCTGAGGGCCAACAGGAGACTCGTGGCCCCTGGAGCTTTTGTTCAGTGGCAGGAGGATTTCGAGGAACAGGCCAAAGAGCGGATGCTGGGAGACTGCGTGTTTACCGGGGATGTAACAGATATGCCGAGGGCCTCAGTGGCTATCAGTAACTGTGATGGACTGGTGAGTAACTGTGTCTCAAAAAACCTAGTGAGATGTCAACCTTGGGCATCATAAGTGTGTGCAGCTTTATCAAAAAATGGTGCATTCTCAACATTCAGTGAAATGCAAACCTAGAGTGCATTTTTGTGCATAAGTAGATGTGCGTTATGTTTTAAAGGCAAGACACCAGGTGAATTTGATCAATCAATCAAACAATCAATCAATCAAACAATCAATCAATCAATCAATCAATCAATCAATCAATCAATCAATCAATCAATCGATCACCATACTTCCCCAGTTGAAATGTTATGTTTAAATTGGCAAATCAGGCAATAATTCAATTAAATATAAAATCTTAACATTATATAAAGCCTGGTTCAAAATTTTTGTTTTATTTTCTTGACATATTAGCACTCAAGGTTTTTACAGAGGGGATTTTGGATTTTCCTTTTTATATCTCCATAAGTCAGAAAATATTGTCAACAGCCAGGAAAAAATACATTTTCACCATGTTTTTAGAAGTAAAATATAATATAAACCAGGTCAAATGATATATGAACAAACCCCACAGTAAAAACCATCAGAATATAGATAGGAATAAAACTCTAAGCTTTGGTGTGTGTAAGTGCTGCTGACGTGGAGAAAAAACTTTTTTTTGAGAAAACCACCTTTATAGATCTGTATTGTAACTGAAATCTACAAACGCAAATATATAAAGTGCAATAATAAAAATACGGCCAATAATATATGAACAAATCCCTCAGTAAAAACCTTCAGAATATAAACAGGAATAGAACTGTAAGTTTGTTGTATGTAAGTGCTGCTGAAGTGGAGAAAAAAACTTTTTTTTTATTATTTGAGAAAACCACCTTTAAAGATCTGTATTGTAACTGAAATCTACAAACGCAAATAGATAAAGTGCAATAATAAAAATCAGGCCAATAATATATGAACAAACCCCTCAGTAAAATCCTTCAAGATATAAATAGGAATAAAACTGTAAGTTTTGGTGTATGTAAGTGCTGCTGAAGTAGAGAAATAACATTTAAAGATCTGTTTTTAAAAAATGTACAGACACAAACAGATAAATACATGAAAATAAACACTGAAGAGTGCGTTTTGGATGTTTTCTTTCCACTAGTCTGAAATAACACATTGTAAAAAGCCAAATAGCCCAATATTTCAAAATTGACCAGTGCATGAAACATTGTGTCAAGCCTAAATTTTTGGCCGTCATAGTAGCATAAAGCTTTTTTGGGCATCATAGTTGCTCTCCAAACATAGACATAGAGTTTTTGGGCATGTACAGCGTATAGGAGGGCTCCAAATTTGGAAAGTATTTTGGCGCATCAAATGCTTCAAAAGTACTGCTCATATTGCATGAAGATGCCAGGATTGCAGCTCATCGGGTTTCGGGATGCAGCCAGCGTTGCATCCAGCAGTACTACAGTCTTCATTATAATGACTCAAACTGTTGTATAAATCTGAGTTTACTGATTATCCGCTGCCCCTCCGGACATGTTCAACTGTCAGATGGCTTTAGTTTCCAGTCCTTCCAGCTCTTACGTAAGATTCACATGCCCACCAGCTCTGACCATACTTTCACTTTCCTGGATTGTCAAACTAATAATGTCTACCTGTCCCCCTCAAGTCCTTATCCGAGGGTCGCAGTACACAAATTTACCCAGAGTATGACAGGATTCATTAATTTGGCAGCTGAAACATAATCAGGGCTGTGCGACAGTCAACATCCTGTCCTAACTGGAAAAAGAAGAGTTCTGCCTTGTTTTGTTCTCTCATGGAAACTTGAGGATTTGTTCAGGTCACAGACTCAAACCATCCTAAATCTCCCTAAACACGCATGGATTTAGTTGACCCTTCTGACCCTTTAAACCTGAGTAAGTGCAACCTTGATAGTGGTCATTCCTCAGTGCACGGTCTCAAATCAAAACTCAGACTGCAAGAAAGCAGCTGCAAGTCTTGTGAACTCACTATTATGCGACTTGTCAGTATCTATGGAAGTTTATTTCCACCACAAAATAAAAATTTGCGAGATGTAAACTGAGCATTGCTAGAAAAAGGTCAGAAATACAAAATGTAAACTCAGAAATGTGAGATAAAAAGTCTGAATTCTGAGATGTAGACTCAGAATTATGGAGAAAAAAGTCAGAATTCCAACATGTAAACTTGGACTTCCACAAAAAAGTCGCAATTCCAAGATGTAAACTCAGAATTCTGGAGAAAAAAAAAAAAGTCAGAATTGTGAGATATAAACTCAGAATTCTGGAGAGAAAAAAGACAGAATTGTGAGATATAAACTCAGAATTCTGGAGAAAAAAGTCAGAATTCTGAGAAAAAAGTCAGAATTCCAAGATATAAACTCGGAATTCCAAGAAAAAAGTCGGAATTCTGATATATAAACAGAATTCTGGAGAAAAAAGTCAGAATTCCAAGATATAAACTCAGAATTCTGGAGAAAAAAGTCAGAATTCTGAGAAAAAAGTCAGAATTCCAAGATATAAACTCGGAATTCCAAGAAAAAAGTCGGAATTCTGATATATAAACAGAATTCTGGAGAAAAAAAGTCAGAATTCCGAGATATAAACTCAGAATCCAGAGAAAAAGTAATAATTGCGAGATTTAAACTCAGAATTCAGAGAAAAGACAAATTTTGCAAGAAATAAACTCAGAATTCTGTGACAAAAACACGACACACGCCCAGCGCTTCTGTGACAGTACGTCTGTGTTGTAGTCTCCACTGTTATTAGTTTAATCAAAGAGCTTTAGGAGGCAGCGAAAATTGCTTTGCTTTTTCAGTGCAACTCAATACTCCCATCAGCAGCAGTGATTTCCGCGAGGGGCAGCACAGAGCGGCTCTGTTCCTCCAGCACGTTCGCACACACAATGAGATCATTCATTACGGCTACATTGATTACTCGCTTAGGTAATCACTGTCAGGGCCGCGCGGACAATGACACGCTGTCTCCCGCGCTGCTGTCCCGGACAGAACCGATACTGCGCTGCCTCTCCTGTGAGAAACGAGCACAACAGCCATTCTGTGCTGTTCAAGAAAATATTGTTAAGGGACGGGAAAATGAAAGTGACAGACTCCAGCTGCTGTCTGGCCTGCAGCAGAAGTGTTTATTTGTGCAGTATTAATGGTTTTGCAAACTGCAATTATCAGTGAGCAAATGCATTCAAAGTTTATGATGTGCCTGCTTGAGATATTCAAGATTACTCTGCAAAATAGTTATTGACAGTCGGTTTAGCCTGTGAATCTCGTTATGGGAAAGCAGTGACAATGCATTAAGAATAACAGGTTTGAAATGTTTGTTAAAATAAGGCTGAGCATGCTATACTATTTCTACAGTATACTTTGCATAGTATGCACACATAACCTGCTCTGTTTGTCTTTATGCAACAGTAAGAACTGCATCCTATAATGCAAAGCACTTGATTTGACCTTATACAATAAGCATAATTAATGAACTGGAAGTTGCGTTACAAACTGTGATCTTTATTACTGTATATTTTCACCATGCAGATTTGCAGACATTTTTAAGCCAGACTGGATTTCAGAAATGCATTTGAACTATTTGTAATGAAATAAATGGAACCAACTTTCAGAATCAAACAAGCTCATATAATGAGGTCATGTGACAACAATGTAGCATAATACACTCTTAATAATAAAGGTGCTTCACGATACTATAGAAGAACCTTTTTTGTCTAAATGGTTCCATAAAGAACCTTTAACATCTGAAGAAGAACCTTTCTGTTTCACAAAAAGTTCTTTGTGGTGAAAGAAGGTGCTTCAGTTTATAAAAAGGAAAGAAAGAGATGGTTCTTTTAAGAACCTTTGACTGAATGTTTATTTGTAGAACCAAAAATGGTCCTTCTATGGCGTCGCTGTGAAGAACCTTTTAAGCACCTTTATTTTAAGAGTGTACTTTTTAAAATACACACAATGTTTCACATAGTATTTTGAAGTAGTATGCTGTATAGTACAGTAAGCAGTATACTAGTATTTCATTCTAAATTTAGCACAGGTTTCTTTGATTATAGTGCACCAGTAAAGTTTGAAACTCTAATTTGTTTCATTGATTAACCAGGTGGTGATATTTAGTAATTTCATCATAATAAGGCTCAACTACATTTAAAATCGAAACATACTGTCTGCTCCAGTTCCTGCAAATCATGTTTGTATTGATGAGAAACCCAACAAAATGAGAGTTTCCTCATGCTTTATTGGACCTTAAACCTTCAGAGACCCACTGTGGGGAAATTGCAGCAATTTAAAGTGACTGAATACAACCAGTTGTTTACTAAACTCAGCATCTTGTACTCTGAAATGTGTCAGTTTTGGCACACAGTGTGCTCACTGCATACTGACACCATTGCTGACTTTTGCAACAACCAGTTTTTGCAACAACCAATGTAGTTTCATTTAGCAGCTGCAATGGTAACGTCAAGCTGTTTGTGAGTTGCGCTTGCATTGAGACCCCGATACAGGAGGTAAACGAACTACCCGCACACCACAGTGATGAAGACTTTAGGACAGAAGCACTTCTGAGGAGTATGTGAACAGACAACATTTATTGTGGCACTGAATCTCTGAAGCGTACCAGACACGATTATGAAAGCTGAAACTCTGGCAGACTCATGTGTGAGCTGGTCCAAATGTCTCTCTGAAGTCTTTCTCACACATCTTGTGTCTGCATCATGCAAATGACCCATATTTATTTTAGATTGTGCTAGCAGCACTGCAAGTAGAGTTTTGGTGCTGAGGCGAAATTCAGTAGAAAATATGGTGAAAAGCAAACTTTTGCAATATACAGTAGGCTTGTATGATGCAACATAAACTAATGCATTGCTGTGACAGTAACAGACCTCAAGGTGGCGATAGAGTTTCCTTCAAATGTGTGTGCCATTCAAACAGGTCAACAATTTAACTAACTTTAACTAACTTTCTCAGTAAGAATCTCTTCGGTTGCTACACCTTTACAGTAGTTAAAAGAGAAAACGGCTTAAAATTCCTGCTAATGCACACTAAAGCGACAACCCTGAGAATGGGACATGTGCATTTGTTGCTTTATGAATTCCAATCTGACACGTTTCAGAATGCAGCGGGAAAAAAAAAAAGGTATCGCACAGCTAGATGCATTTGTTTCTCAAACACTTCTGTATGTTTTAGGCCTTTCGTTGCAAATGCAAGATGCATCACTTTAGTGACAAAACTGAGAATGCGATGTGCTTTTGTTGCTTGTATTTCACATGCTTTTCTGTATATTTTATTTTATATCTTACATTGCAAATCCAAGATTCATGAAAATGCTTTATTAAAGAATAACATCACTTAAAGTTGCAAACATAAAATATGGTTATTTCTGATGTTTTGTGAATGAATAACCGCTCTATGGCTCGTGTGTGAGGTGGTCCAAATGTTTGTCTTTCACACACATCTCGTGTCTGCAGCATGCAAACGATGCATATTTATTTCAGATCATGCATGTAGAGTTGTGCTGAGGCTATTCATACTGCGCACTGCATGCTAAATTCAGCAGAAAACATGGTGAAAAGCCCCGTAGGCCAATTTCTAGACAAGCTTTTGCAATATAGGCTTGTATGAAGCAACATAATGCATTGCTCTGTCAGTAACAGGCTGGCAGAAGGAGTTTCCTTCAAATATGTGTGCCATTCAAACAGGTCAACAATTTAACTAACTTTAACTTGCTCAGTAAGATTCTCTTCAGTCTGTTGCTTCGCCATGACGTAGTTGAGCTGAAAGAGAATACTTACTGTAAAAGGCATGCTAATGCACACTATAGTGCTTTTGTTTCTTTATGACTTGCAGTCTGACACATTTCAGTTATATTAAGCCATATTAGGCCTCACATTGTAAATGCAAGATGCATGAAAATGCTTCTGATTAAAGAATAACTTCAACAGTTACGTCAAAGAATAATGAGTTGCAAACATAAAATCTGGTGGTTTCTGATGTTTTGTGAATGGATAACTGCTCTATGGAAGACTCATGTGTAACATCTTGCATCTGCAGCATGCAAATGATGCATGTTTATTTCGGTTAGCAGCACTGCATGTAGAGTTTTGGTGCTGAGGCTATTCATACTGTGCACTGCATGCTAAATTCAGAAGAAATTACTGTTAAAAACACTGTAGGCCAATTTATGAGCAACCTTTTGAAATACAAGCTTGTTTGAAGCAGTAGTAACGCATTGCTGTGGCAGTAACGGTCAAGTGTTTCAAGCCTTGCATTGCAAATGCAGCTGCACTGCATGACATGTTCACAAGCCGATATCGATCAGCTCGGTTGCTCTTATCCACAATGTCAAACCCAACCTCATTCTAGCTGACCGTACAGGGTCCAGTGCAGATGACATATCGATGGAGTGCATCGATGGACACAAACAGCCCCCACATTAGAGCTCTTATGCAATGCAGAGAATGTTATTTGAAGGTTTGTTCTGCTTCATCTGCCTCTTTCCAGCGGGTTATCAGACACGCAGTCACTGATGGAGGTCCATGTGCTTCTAAACGCACCCTGCAGAAACGCACAGACAGCTGCTCTCAGCATGGGCTGTGATAACTGTAATCGCTGCTGTAATGCGGCGCATTTGAAAGCACATCCTTCGAGGTTTTATGAATAGCAGGGTGTCCCCTTCAAGCCTATGAGGTCATTGGTATGGCACGAATCAGATGGGAGAGGAAGCACGCCTGTCACGGTAAAGATAGATCAGCTGCTGAGCTTGCGATTGAGAGCGTGCCAACATCAACAGCGGCACGTCTTGGCTTGCAGGGTCTGCGTGTCAAATAGCATCCCCCATGCACCCTACAAATAGCAGGCTGCAGATTCATACAGTTCACTGAATAAATCAACATGCAGACAGTAATGAAAGCTCACCCAAATGCACAGAGCGTGCATGTTTTAAAAGTTTGCTATGCACGTGTGAATGCGCCCTTTAAAACCAAAACGTGACAGCTGTCAGTTGAGCCATCAGCTGAATCTCTAGACTATCTGGGTCTCTAACTTTAGCTTGTCTCCATGGTAAACCCACAGCAAATCCAGTTTAGGATATGCATGGCGATATGGAATGCTGTGAAAGCGTATCTGTTCTATCTCTGCGTCCAAGATCTTTGCGGTTGCTAGATTCAGTCAGACCTCCCTGAATTCTGGGAAATCTGGATGTGCCGTCACTAGCTTGTGCTTATGTTTACACGGTCCTCACAGAAGCGAGATGTCTTGTTTTTAAGATTCAGCGCTGACAAGAAGGAGTCAGCCTTCATTATCTTGCATTTCTGATGGAAGGTTATTTATTTAAAGCTGATATGTGCAATTTTCTGCATAGTAAACCATACAGGACAAAAGAGAGAGGAAAAAAAATAAAAAGGTAGAATAATTAAAAAAATATATATATATAAAATATAACAAAAGAGAAACAATTAGGCTAAATAAAATTAAAATCTTTTTTTTTTTCAAATAGTCATTTAAACAACCAAGCTGTAAACATACTTGTGTATAGCGATCTTAAGCATTACAGTAACGGTTTCCAGGTTAATTTCGAATCGTACATAACCGAAAAATGACTTGCGGTTTAGCGAGGGAGTCAGTCAGTTGTGAACTACTCAGAACATTGAGTGAATCTGGTCAAAGACTTTAGATATGATTCAACCTGCTAACTCACGAGTAAATTCGAAGCTGCTTGTGAATTCTTTTGACTGATGTAAGAAACTATAGTCTGCCTCGACCCAGATTTCACTCCACAATATATGTTTGATCATGCTCATTTCCCAAAAAGACTTAATTATTATAGAGAAGAAGAAAGTCAACAATTATGTTGTTTATAGACCATTTGAGATGATCACATCCTGAGCAAATGGTGACCAATTGTAGAATGGGAGTGGGTGTGGGACACCGAGAACTACCTCAGACAAAGAACTGTCAGAACTTAATTAACATACAGACCACAGCTGTAACAACAGGAGCAACTTCGTTTACATGAAGGGTAGTAAACTGTAACTGTATAAAAGGTTTGAGGTTAGGATGTTCGGGCTTCATTCCCACTCCGTTGAACCCAAGGTACAACATGTACTTTGTCACTGCTATGCTGCAATAAACATCTTTATCAAGATCTTCAACGTCCTCATCACTTTTTCTTACACTGACTCATTAAAAATACATTTTTATTAAGACATCATTTGAACAATCAGTCAGTAAACAGACTTGTGTCTTGGAATAAACAGCTGTTTTTAACTATTCATAATGTGTTTTTTTTGGGGGGGGGGGTGTAATTTTATTCTTTATGTGTTGTTTTAATTAATTTTGAATTAAAACTGTAAACTGTTAAAAAAAAAAAAAAAAAAAAAAAAAAAACTAATTTAATAATAAAGAAGTAAAATGATCATAGTAACGGTTTCTGGTTCATTTAGAATCGGACATAACCACTGATCTATAATAGAGAATTATATATAGATCAGTGGACATAACCGAAAAATGACTCGTGGTTTAGGGAGTCAGTTGTGAACTGCTTATAATGATTCACAGAGTGAATCTGATTCAACCTGTGAACTTGTCTTGAACCTGCGTGAAGCGGTTCATAAGAATCATTTGTTCATGAACCAAACATCACAGTTCGCGCTGTTTTTGTTTACACGCGGGAAGCTGAAGAAATCTGACAAAAACACATACATACGACTTTTTCTCGACTTATGATGATTAGAAACTCTGGAGCGGTATTATAAGTTATCCATTGGTCAAGTTGGTAAGTAATACTTGGTTTCTGAAAGAGTGTAAACTGAGAAAAGTCGGTTATTCGAACTTTTCTAAGCAAGATTTTCGCGTTAAAAATGGCAGAAAAATCCCACAAAAAGTGTTAACTTCATGAGTTTATGAGTGTGTACTGTAACGTTAGTGAATGTGGATGTAGCAGCGATGACATAAGGTCTAATTTCGTGAATGAATGTACTGTATGTGCGCTGGAAACAGGAGTATTAACCGTATCAAGAAGTGGCTATTTGTGTTAATACTCCATAGTTCTCAAAGTGTGGTACGAGTACCCCTAGTGGAACTCAGGCTCCTTCTAGTGGTATGCAGAGGAATCACTAAGTTAAATATAAATTAATGTTAAAGCAAAATACATTTTTAATTTAATCTTTATTTGAGTAAAGTTGTTTTTACATTTAAATACAGTACAGTTTTTATTTAACTTTTAGGTACAACACATTTTAATTTAATTATTAAATAAGGTTTTTTTATTTATCTGTTTGTAAGCACAGTGCAGTGTTAATGTTAATGTTCAAACTGTGTATTTACAATATTAAAGTGGCCCATTTTTTAACTGTGCAGAGCTGTAGCTGAATAGTAAGACCTACTAAGCTACTGTATTTTAATGTTGGTCAGAGAGTGAAAGATTTTATGAGGTGGTACTTGGTATAAAAAGTTTGAGAACCACTGCCATAATAGACAGTCACGTGACCTGTCGGGAAAACTGATGCACAAGATTTTTTAATTCCAGGAGTAATTATAAAAATGGTTCAATCAAAAATAAAAATCCTTTCATCGTTTATTCACCTTGATGTCATCAGTCATACGGGTTTGGAACGGCATGAGAGTGAGTAAATGATGACAGAAGTGTTTGAGCTATTCCTGTAGAGCGGAGCCCCGTGTGAAGGCTGATATTACAGCAGATATGAAGCCTGTTTATTTTGAGGAGTGTAGAGAGCTCTGTGGTGATGTGTAGTTACTCCTGGCGTGTTGACGGATGGGATTACGAAAGATGAAGTTGTGGTGTGAGAGCTTTATGTCTGTGTCCGTCAGCGCTCGCTAAGGCTGCTGCGATCTGTGTTAATTAGTGTGAATCTCCCTGCGTGATGTACGACATGTTCTCCACCCGCAGTGACAGCTGATGCTGCTCTGTATGCGATCATCAGTGACGGATCACAATATTCCATTAGAAAGTGTCACGCAAGCGACCTGCTCCTGTGAATTCACACTGACTGCAGGTTCATGCTGGATTTAGAGGGAATGCACACAATGTTCTGAAAGTTTGGGTACAGCTTTGCAAATATGATATTGTAGCTAATTATTACTGACTGATTACTATTACTGATTTAAATAAACCCCATACCTTAACATTTTGTCCTTGAGTGGAGATTTCATACATATCATTGTCTGGATGTCACGTCCATGCACATAAAAATATTGTTAAAGTCTCTTCTGCTCACCAAGGCTGCATTTATTTGATCAAAGATGCAGTAAAAATTGTGAAATATTATTAGAATTTAAAATAGGTGTTTTCTATGTTAATATATGTTAAAATGTAATTTATTCCTATAATCAAAGCTGAATTTTCAGCATCATTAGTGCAGTCTTCAGTGTTACACGATTCTTCAGAAATCATTCTAATATGCTGATTTGCTGCTCAAGAAACTGATTATTAGTAATATTGAAAACAGTTCTGTCGAATATTTTTGTGGAAACTGATACGTTTATTCTTAAGAATTTTTTGATGAATAGAAAGTTGAAAAGAACATCAATTATTTGAAATCTAAATCCTTTGTGACATTTTAAATGTCTTTACTGTCACTTTGATCAATTTAATGTACCCTTGCTGAATAAAAGTATTAATATCTTTCAAAAAAAAAAATATATATATATATATATACATACATATATATATATATATATATATGTATGTAGAAAACATATGATTGTCCATATGCTTGGCTCTCAGAAATGTTTACTTCAAACAGAGGGCCGAGCTCCTCACTACGAATTATAGGTTGACAAACAATCTCCCACAAATTGCATGTTTTGCTGTGGTGTGAAAATAAAGAAAGATTTGGGGGTTTTCTCACCACTGGACGCTTGCCTTTTCTTTGTCTTTTTGTTTGCTGAGCAGTTTTTGGAAAATCCAGCTCTGTTTTACAGTATTGCACCTTCTTCTTCTTCAGTAAGTCACATCTCTGAGAAGCAAATTTGGATGTTTGATTTTTACAGTCTTAATTGCCCAGATATAGTGTTTGGTCTATAAATAACAAGTCTTGTGCATTTATTTAACAGTATTTGCATTGCTTTTTTATTGTGCTTCCTCATTTGTAAGTCGCTTTGGATGAAAGCGTCTGCTAAATGACTAAATGTAAATGTAAATGTAAGATATTCCTAGGGTTTGTTTTGAACTCTAATTATTACGTTTCTGTGATTAATTCAGCTGAAAACACTTTGCTTGCATGCTCCATTTAAACTTTATATTGCAGATAATTTCAATCTTGGATATGCATCTATTTCTGGTTGTTGTAAGCATTTATACTTTTTAAGAAGCTTTGAAAACTTTGACTTACAGTGACAGAATTCTTTCAGAATGCGATATTGATGACGTAATATTTGAATACTCAATTCCAATTGGTCTGTTTTCTTACATCATTTGCATACTGCAGGGGTGCAAACTTGTCACCTTTCGGTGAAATTCGCCGTTTTCACCTTGAAATAGGTCATTCACGTGAATCGTGTAGATCTGTAAAAGAAAAAAAGTGTGTGGGGGGGACCCGCCCGGGGGGGACCCGCCCTACTCTTTCTCTGATTGGCTTACTTTAATGTTCTTTCCCTCATCCAACCAATCTCACTTCTGAAGCCTAACTTTTAGACGCTGCAGGCAACTGTCCATATTTTGGACGGAATGCATTTGTATCTGCTGTAAATTATGGTGTTCCAGTTTAAATGGTGATTACCGCGCGAGTCTGCTGTTTTTTTGTTTTCTTTTGTGAGTTGCTGCTGTTGCGATAGCTATGAAGATTGTAAGTTATGTTATCGCTACATTATGCTGCCTTCACGTGCTATCGGAAATTTCCTATTTCCCACTTATGAAGTCGTGATTACGAGCTTGTCGTATTCATGTGCTTTAATGTCGGAAAAATAAAATGTAGCATCCCATTGGATGACAATTTTATAAACATTCACCGCGCTATACATGCAGTTCGCTGACAATTCTGGAATTTCGGTCAAATACATGCTTATTTCACTGCTTATAAAACACACAATATGCTTCGCATGATTGTTCATATCTAGCCTATAAATACACTACTTTATCGACAAGACAAAGGGATGTAGTTGTTGTGAGAACAGCATTGACAGCAGTAATGGTTGTCACCTCCACCATGATTAAAGTTTATGACCCACCCAACTCGGAAACTCTGGTATCAAAATTATTTCAGAATTTCCCAGTAGTAAATACGACTTGAGAGGCCGTTCACGTCCAATTTCCGATTAGGAAACTCGTATTTACGATAATTCTGATAGCACGTGAAGGCAGCATTAGTTCGCTACCCTTTGCAAAAATGCTCCTCAGTCTCGACCTAATCATTTGTCTCACATATCAGTAAGCTATTACTCTGACATGAAGTCGATTTGAGAACTGTTCGACCTACAAGTAAAGCATACAGTAATATTAGTATCACTCAGCTCAAGTGGAGGCAGCGCTAAGCCATAGCTAAGTGTGAGTCTGTAACAGCCGGTTTCAAGACGGAGAAACACCTCGCGTTTAGCCCGTCAGCTGCTTCAAAAATTTGAGTGCTGAAATGAAGATTTACACTGGTTTATTTGCCCTGACTAAGTTCATGTAACATCTTAACAACAATCCTTGTTGATTGTAGACCGTAGTTGTCGCTCAAACGTCTTTTAATCATATAAAGGTGTTTATCCTTGAATGGTGCACTGCAAAAAAATGCTTTCCTATAGTTTTTGTCTTGTTTCTAGTCCAAATATCTATTAACTTTTTTTTTCATTTTTTTTTTTTGTCGGAAAAAGTGTCAAAATTTAAGTGAGTTTTTCCTTAAAACAAGCAAAATAATCTGCCAATGGAGTAAGCAAAATAATCTTATTTCAAACCGAAAACAAGATTATTTTCACTTTTGACTTTTTTTCTTTAAAAAAAAAAGATTTGATTTAAGAATTATTAGGACAGGAAACAAGACAAAAAATGTAAGAAAAGCATTTTTTGCAGTGTGTAACATTTTCTCCCTATAAAGCAGTTTGACTTGCCATTATGTGTGAAATGTGCTATGTGAATTAACTTGCCTTTACCTTTGTTGGCATTTAACTAGTTCAGGTAGCTAAACTTTACCACTCACCCACTTAAATTGAGGAATCTCTCTAGGGAATGAGAGAGTTTGAGGAGGAAGATGCCCTTACTGTGGCTGAGCTAGAGGCTGGAGTCAGGTGCAAATGGAGCTGGTCCTGGTTGAAGTTAGAATCAAAGTGTGATGTGAAGGGAAAGGAATAAGTGCTTCAATTGTCACAGTTGTTTTTAAAAAAAGAGAAACCAGGTCATGCCAGATGCAGCCTCTGCTGCAAGGGGGGGGGGGGGTGGGGGTGGGGGTGGGGGGGGGGGGGGTTAGTTTAGTTTGTCACCTTTTTCACCCCTGCCGAGTTTGCACCCCTGATACTGAATTGTTATTGATTGTTTCATTTTTGCTCCAATTTGACCATCTTCAGCTGTTTTTACACTTTTAGACATTGAGTGTTGTGGAGAAAAAGCTCTTAATAGCATTTCATTCTTAAATTTACACAAAACCTGCTGTCTGCAAACAGATATTTCTTTCTAGAAATGTAAATCTAAGGTGTCTTTAAACAGCCAAGTTAAGGCTGCTTTGTGCCTGCTCAAAATTCAGTGTAAAGGCGCAATGCTGCATAAAAGCCAGACTAGCCTAAATTATGCCTTCTCAGCCCCTAATATCAGAGCATACAGTTTGCTGAGAAAAAGCATTTATGTAACCACATTAAACAGTATAAATGCCACTTCACAAGCGCTTCTGTGCTGCCTTTGCAGTGTAAATTTGGCAGTAGTTTATTTTGTTCTGGTTAAATTTACTATATAACCTGTAAATGCATGTTCATGTGACCGAAAACTGACTGTCAGAGTTAAACCTGTTTCTTCAGAGCGTGTCATTTTTGCTCATGTGTGATTCTTCTAGCTTGTGTGTGTGAAATGCTCGCGGCCGTATGGGGCTGGACGGCGCGTCTCGCTATATTATAAATATCCACCTTCAGAGACAGTGGAGCTGATATGTGGAATTTAGTGTATATTTGTGCTGAAAGAGACGTCAAGTTTGCTTTTTCAGTCATATTGTCAAGAAGCATAGGAAATGGAAAATGATGGACAGGCGGTGACACCACAATCTGAACTTGAACTTGTGGGTTTCTGCATGCATTAACTAGACATTTTCATGTCCTGAAGTAAATTTAATTAATGTTTGTTTATGCAAAACTCGCTGCTGTGATGCTAGTGTGGTTTTCAGGATGCTTGCCAGGTTGTTTTGGCTGATAGTTTACTGTCTGGTGTGAAAAGAGTCCACACCTTTCACTCAAAGAGCTGTAACAGCAGCAAAGATTACAATAATTAAAAATAATGACCGCTACGGCTTTGTGTTTCCTGGCCTACATTATGGCCCACATACGGTCTTTGTATTCCAGATGAAAGTGCAAACAATTTCCACTCCACAAGAGCAGCGTAAGAAGAGGAGCTTTAGCCTCGGCTCTTGGCATTTTCTGTCCTCTGAACAATTTCAACTCCCTTCTAACAACTATCATCCAGCATTTTTCATTCTCTGCTGACGTTAAGCTTATATACAAATATAAGAAGTTTGAAATTACAGGTAGGTAATTATTTATTATTTTAAACATATGATATTATTAAAGAAGACATTTAAACAAAATAGGAAATATTAATATTACAATTTTATTTTACTGTTTCTAACAAAAAGTTTATTTTGTTAATAATAATAATAATAATATTTTATAGTACAATACTAATAAAGTACAATTAAATCATTTCTTAATTTTTTCAGTTTTTCAAAAAATTTTCAGTTTTCCATATCACGATTTCAGTTTAATTTTGATTAAAAAATGATAAGAATTATCAAATGAATAGATGAATAGAAGTATTTTACTACTTTTACTTTTAGTTTTACTATTATTATTACTAAATTAGAATAAGAAATATTTAAAAAGAGTATTTAAGAACAACAATAAAAATTGTATTAACTTTTAAATTTATTAATTTATTAATGTTATTACTTGTAATTATTATTACTAAATTAGAATCAAAAAGCATTTAAGAACAATAATAAACAATAATAATTTTGTTTTACAGTATAATTGTAAAATTATAATACTAAATATTATACAAACATATTATAAAATGTTATAATATTATAATAATTTTAAAATATGAATTGATATATAAAGTACTCAAAATACTTATAAAATAAAATCAATTAAATTTTCCATATCGCAATTTTGATTAAATCGATTAAATGTGACTGAGACATATCTGAGACTTTCTGCATGAAAGATGTGATTGTTGATTCTGACCTTTACATCAATAAACATTTTTTGTCACCATGTACGATATACATCTTAACTTAGACTCTTAATTGTGGACACTTCTTCAATCTGTACAATAAATTAATTTATTAATTTTCAGTTTTCTGTATCACGAATTCAGTTCAATTTAGATTAAACACGCAGAAACCACCCAAAACACCCTACATCACAGCAGCCCCAGCGAGGTTTGCTCAGGCAAGCAGCGCTTATGTTCTCATCAGAAACTGTAAAACCAGAGTGTCATATTGGCTTAGTCGATGTGACAGGACTTTTATTAAAGTGACAGCCGTTTGAATGTTGTTTCTCTGAAGTGAAGGAGTCTTAAAGGGTGTCTGTTGTTATTGGGGTTTGTGGTGCAGTAGAAGAACAGTCTAACAGCTCTGTTCGAGTCAAATATCAGTCAATGCTTCTGCAACCACCAGTGCTTTTCCTTCCCATCATTCTCTGTCCTCTGTTTCCTCCCTGAACAATCCCATTCATAAATTGAACTCAGACCATCCTGCTTTCTGACATTGAATCTTAATGGCTCTTGCTGATTAGACAATGTTGAAGATTTGTGAATTATGATCCTTTAGTAGTTCAAAGTGGATGTTCTCACAAAATGTGCTTCGTTTCTGATCGTCTGTGTTTGTCTGATGGATCTCTGTGTGGTTTCAGGCAGGCTTGATTCGCACTGATGATGAAGAGTTCTTCATCGAGCCGCTGGAGAAAGGCCAGCAGGAGGTGGAGGTCAAAGGTCGCGTTCATGTGGTCTACCGAAGGTCGGCCATCAAAAGGGACAAGGATCAGAGGCGAGATGACCTCCACAATGAAGGTAAGCAGAGGTTATGAAGAAAATCTAATTGCAATTTATTTATTTATTTTTTTGTTATTAAATTTTTAAAATTGTGACTCTGATTTTAAAAAGCTGCACAATTAGGACAAAAATGTTAATTATAATACAGCAATGTGACTTGATAATAATGTAGTAAAATGGTAAAAATGAATAAATAAATAAATAAATAGTAAATATAGTAAAATAGCACAAATGAATCAAGAAATAAAATAAATAATAATATAATATAATAATGAGCAAAATAACATAAATAAAATAATATCATAATCATTATTATAATAATAATAATTATAAATATTAAATAAAAAATTAAAAAGTATTTAAGAACAATAATAAAAAAATATTAATTATATATTATGAATTATTAATGTAAGGAATTTTACTATTATTACTTTTACTATTATTGTGACTAAATTAGAATAAGAAATATTAAAAAAGTATTATAATAAAATAATTACAAAAATTTTATTACTTTTTATTAATTTATTACTTTTATTACTTTTATTGCTATTAATTGTACTATTATTATTACTAAATTAGAATAAAAAAATTGCATTTAAGAACAATAATAAATAATAATAATTTTATTTTACAGTATAATTGTAAAATTATTATGCTAAATATTATCCTTAAATATATACTTAAATATTATAAAACTGTATAATATTATAATAATTTAAAAGTATAAAATAAGCTATATAAAGTACTTAAAATTCTTTTCAATTTAATTTTCCATATCGTGATTTCCGTTTAACTTAACGATTAAATGTGACTGAGACATATCTGAGACTCATGAAAGAAGTGACTGTTTATTCTGACCAGTACATCAATAAACGTTTTTTTGTCACCATGTACAATATACATCTTAGCTTAGACTCTGAATTGTGGGCACTTCATCAATCTGTTTCACATTCTGAAATCTTTATTGACACAAGAAACTGAAATCAAGCAAGCCTGTGCGCAGAAGATTCAGATTTATTGCTCTGTGAATAAAGTGAAGGGTCTGAGAGCCTCTCTGTGAATTTAAATGCACATTATTGAAGTGCTCGTACCACATGCTGAACTCAAAAGCTGCCGAAGCTGAAACTTTGGAAGCTGTCTTGGAATCACTGGAGGAAGTCAAAGATCTTTTACTATAAAAGCACCTCGATGGTGCCGTAAATTCTGTTCCGCTTCTGCAGAGCTTCAGCGGTCGAACCGACCAGAGCATCTGCTTTCACAGGATACGTCCTGTCCAAAAACTCTGTGAAACCAATAGAGAAAATCAAACGAACAGCATGCCTGGTTATGTTTAGTATGTTTGTTTGATACCATGGTGCAGTGATGCAAATACTGTAGTACTTTGATATACCTATATACACAACCTATTAAAAATTTGGGGTCAGTAAGGCTGTTTTTTTTTTTGTTTGTTTGTTTGTTTGTTTTTTTTAAGAAATGAATACTTTTATTCATCAAGGATGCATTAAATTGATCAAAAGTGTCAGTAAAGACTTTATAACGTTACAAAAGATTTCTCTCTCAGATAAATGCTGTTCTTATGAACTTTCTATTCATCTGTGAATCATGAAAAATAAAATGTATCACGGTTTCTACAAAAAATATTGGGCAGCACAACTGTTTTCAACATTGATAATAATCAGAAATGTTTCTTGAGCAGCAAATCAGCATATTAGAATGATTTCTGAAGGATCGTGGAGTAATGATGCTGTAAATTCAGCTTTGATCACAGAAATAAATTACATTTTAACAGATATTCACATAGAAAACAGTTATTTTGAATTATAAAAATATTTCACAATTTTACTGGTTTTACTGTATTTTTAATCAAGTAAATGCAACCTTTGTGAGCAGAGGAGACTTTTGAAAACATTAAAAAAAGCTTTTAATATTGACTGATTCATGTACTGTGTTATAATTCAACGAATACCATGAAACTACCTTAATGCATGTCCTTAGAAACTTTTAGTTTGTTCAAAACTTTCTAGATTGTTGCTTCAGCACTTCCACTATTTATAAATGACACTCAGACACTAAACCGTCGCTTTGTCTGCTCTTCGTTTCCTGTGAAAGCCTCTGTGCATTAATTATTTACAGAGAATCCATGTCTGACTGTCCCGTGGACCTTCATTTGGACAATGATGCAAGTGATATGAAATAGTAGAAGTGGTAGAAAGGTGTCAGCTTGTGTTGTTTATCCTGCGATAGATGTATCCATATAGGTATCAGTGGACCCAAGTGCTTTATAACAGATTCACATGAGAGTGATGAAGACACATAGAGAAATGCAGAGCGGAACAAGACGAGGAAGAACTTATGAAAGGGTTTGTTAGATGCAATATGAAGTGGAGTTTGGTGATGCCATAATACAGCCTGAAAGAACACTAAAAATCATAACATATGGCAAAACCCTTGAAATATCCTGTAGTTTTTTAGCTCTACGTGGCGTTTAATGCTCCACACCTGTATCAGAGGAGTCCAGAGAGAGAATAATGATGGTCAGTAGTTGAAGTCTAGACCGGCCTGCTGCTCATTCAGCTCTGATGTCTGTGAGATTATGGGAGAACGTCAATGTAAATACCATATGGCTTGAGTTTTATGGAGAGATGTGCCAGAGGTCTCGACATTTCTTCGCTATGATATTTACCTCAGCTGTGCCTTTCTTTTGCTGCAATAGAATTTGTAATCAACCTTCTGGTGTCTGAGATTTCTGACCTGTAGAGGTTTGATTTGATCATTTTCTCTTTCTGTCATTCTAGTTTTGGTTCTGCATATTGAATTCTTCATGCAAAATATTAATACATGTTAAATAAACTTAGTCAGCTGCTGGTTTAAAAGCATAAATATACACAGTGCACACCAGGGGAATTAATCTGTTGTTAACTAGAACTAAAAACTTTAACAAAAAAGAAAACTTGAAATAAATGTTAACTGAAATAAAATAAAACAAAAAATATTAATTTAGTTAAACTTGATGTACTAAAACAACTAAAACTAAAACTAAAATTACAATTATTACAACCTTAACTAAAATTTAAATGAAAATGGAAATTATAAAAATAAATACTATTTCAGCTAAACTAAAACTAAAATAATAGTAATAATAGTATACAAAAATAAAACGGAGTTTAACTTGATGTGCTAAAAACAAGTAATAAAAGTGGCAAAGTGCACAATTTAATAACTAAAACTTTAACTAAAATTGAAATGAAAATGGAAAATATAAAAATAAAAACTGATCCAAAATATTAATAAAAACTGTAATAGTATCTCAGTGGTACTAAAATAAGGGTTTAACTTGATGGACTAAAATAACTAAAACTAAAATTGAAATAAAAATTAATAAAAACTAAATGGACATATTTAAAATAAATAAATAAATAAATAAAAATAAAACTATATAAAAATGGCAAAACACAAATTAAAATGAAATGGAAAATATAAAAATAAATTCAAGATATTAATAAAAACTATAATCGTATCTCTGTTATATTAAAATAACACTGCTGCACAAAAATACTGGGTAAAATAGTCACTGTTTAATACTTTTAGAGCCAAAGCAAATTAATGATGGTAAATATTGAGTCTTTAACCATCATACTTAAAACTGACAACTGGTTTCTTCTGCTTGTGTGCACTTCCCTTGTTCTGAAATGCAAAATTAATGTTTTTTTACACGTCTACATTCATTAGGCTGTCTTATGAATAATGTGCCTTGTGATCTGGGACGCTTCAGTCTTTGTCTGTGGAGACGCCAGATGGCTAATCCTCAAAGTCAAAGGGTAATGCTCCTGAAATAAAGCAGAAATCCTTGTTTTATAATTAATGTTTACTGTTTCATAACACTTCAGAGCAGCTCAAGCTGTTTCTGTTGACTAACTTTTTTTGTAGTCAGGACTCGTGTTTGGGGGAAGATGTGGCTGAGAATGTGTCTCATTGGTCTCATACAGCAAGTTTTTGATGCATTCTACCATTACTAAAGCAGAAATGTTTTCATGGCAGTAAATCTCTTGTGTTTTCAGTCACAGACTTTGGTATCGCCGAGCTGCCCAACGCTCTCAATGTGCTGGAGGAGAAACTGTCCGAGACAGAGCGCAAACGCAGACACGCAAAGAAAGACGACTATAATATCGAGGTGCTGCTCGCTGTGGACGATTCGGTCGTGCGCTTCCATGGCAAAGAGCACGTGCAGAACTACGTCTTGACGCTGATGAACATCGTAAGTGACTGATTTAATGAAGAAATGCACTGTAATTGCTAGGGTTGGGTATCGTTTGAATTGTGTCAATTCCAATTCCGATTCCGAAGTCAAAATTTTAGAAATCAAACATATTTATTCTTTGTCTCTTTTTGCAAAACAATTAATTGCTGCTGAATACCATGAACTAAAATCAGCCAGCTACTGGACTCCATTAAGAGCTGTTTGTGTGCAAAATAGAGCTGAATGATTCTGGATGAATAGACTTCTTTTTTTATGGAGGTTGTAGTTCTCTCACAATTGTGAAGAAAAAATATTAGACAACTAAACAAAATCTGATGGAATTTCTGAATGGAATGATTCAATGACTCAGTCAAGATTGACTCGTTTCATTACTGGATGAATCAGTGTTTTTGAATGAATCTCTTGAATGAAGGATTTAAAGACAAATACATTTTTAACAGCCCTTGTTCGTCACCTAAAAAAAAAGATGCACACACAGGAATTGATATTTGGAATTGAAATTCAAATTTTACAAGAAGTATTCATTTCCTGACCTTAATTATCCGATTCTGGAATTGGAATTGATTTTCGATTCCCAACCCTAATAATTTGCCCTCTTCTGCTCGATTAGTTTGGTTCTCGAAGCAAATTTGCACACATCCCACACGCCACGCTCTTGACCCCGCAGCACACTGCTGTCGAGCACCTCGCTCACCGCTGCGTCTGCGGGAGGATTACTAGAGAGGGAACGACCTGTTGAATACACGTCCCACCAGGTCCTGCCACCTTAATCTGCTTACACACGCCAAATCCCTCCAGTCAGATTTTCACAGAGAACCGGTTTCACTCCGTAACTGTTACCGTTAGGACCGCAGCGGAGGGCTGATCCACACGCTAGACCGCTGACTGACCTGAGGGAGACCAGGGGTCATGGGTCCAACGCAGATGATCCGAAAACACACACACACACACACACACACACACACACACACACACACACACACACACACACACACACACACACACACACACCACTCACACACAGACAAACACACACACACACACACACACACAGACACACACACACACACACACACTCACACACACACACACGCACAGACACACACACACACACACACACACACACACACATACACTCACACACACACACACACACACACACACACACACATACACTCACACACACAACACACACTCACACACACACACACACACGAAAAGGACGAAAGGACATAACATAACATTTTTTTAATATGATATTTTTATATTATGTTTACATTTCTTAGAAAAAAGTGGGCCTATATATATATATATATATTATATTATATATACATATATTATATTATATATTATATATTATATATATATATATATATATATATATATATATATACAGTTGTGGCAAAAAATATTAGAACACTAGTATTTTCAGCAGCTAAAAAATAGTTTTAAATCAGTCATTTCTATCTTTTGCTGTAGTGTGTCAGTAGGAAATATCAGTTACATATGTAACCGAGACATTTCTATTTCCAAACATTAATTTTGCCTTTATTTGTAATAATCCAGTGAGATTTTAGTTTGCTCCACACAGAGATCTGATCTGATCATCATCAGTCTGTCTGGAATGACATGAAGAAACAGAACAAACTGAGACAGACTCAATCCAGAAGAACTGATGCTTCAATAAACCTACCTGCAAAGCTCCTGAGAAACTATGAGCAAGTGCACCTGCTTTAAACACAAAAGATGGTCACACCAAATGTTGATTTAATTTAGTTAATAGAAGTTAATTGATAAAGAAAATCTGTTTATGATATTATTTTTGATAGCATCCTCATTTTAGAGCATTTTTACACAAGTGCCTAAAACTTTTAACAGTACTGTAGCTTTGCAGGTAGGTTTCTTCAAGCGTCTTGGAGACGTTGCCACAGTTCTTCTGGATTTAGTCTGTCTCAGTTTGTTCTGTTTCTTCATGTCATTCCAGACAGACTGATGATGATCAGATCAGATCTCTGTGTGGAGCAAACAAAAATGTCACTGCATTATTACAATTAATGGCAAAAATAATGTTTGGAAATGGAAACTGATATTTCCTGCTGACACACTGTTCTAATAAGTTTGGCAACCACTGTATATATAAAGTTGTTACATTCAGCTTTATATGTATTCTATAATTGGAGGTACATTTGGTGTCCATGACCCAGACTGCATTAAATCTACATAAAAAATCAACAAAAATATGGGAAGTGTTTTCTCCACCTCTTAAAAAGTTGAAATTTATGTTTATTTTGTTATTTTAACTATGCATGTTTATACAGTCCATTGCATTGTATTATTTACATTTGGCATAATTTTTTTCTGCTGTTAGCAACCTGTCAAAACAGACCTGTGAGCCATTTTTGTAGCACAGGTTTTCTTCATTTTGGAGTCATTTGTGTCACAGACAACGTTCCCAAAGGGAGGTTTTTAAGATTCTGCTCGCTTCTAGTGACAGTTTTGTCCTCAAATTATAGCTAAACACACACATTCATAGAGTCTCTGGAGTGTTTGTTTTTGCACTGAGCTTTATGGTGCGAGAGACAATGTGTAAAGAAATCCAAGAAAACACTTTCCTTCGACTTTTATATTCTTTATCATTGTCTGATCAGCCAGAGTTTGCTTGTTCAGAGCAGGATTTAGATATTTAATTAAGTTTTAGACCTTTTCATGTGGTAACACTTACAATAAGCTCTCATTTGTTAATGCATTAATGAACTAACAATGGTAAATATGCGCTTTTTACAGCATTTATTAATATTTGCTTCTGTTAGTTAATAAAAATGCAATTCTTTATTGTTTGTTCATGTTAGTTCACAATGCATTAACTAATAATAACAGATATAACCTTTGATTTAAAAAACAATTATTAGTAAATGTAGAAATTAACATTAAAATAAGATTAACGAATGCTTTAGAACTATAGTTCATTGTTCATGTTAACTAATGCTGTTAACTAATTTTAATAAACGAGACCTTATTGTAAAGGTAGGGATTTTTTTTTACCTATTATAGTTAACAAAAATTAAAACCATAAATACATTGTTACTTGAAATAAAATACATTTTAACTGAAATAAAATATTTAAAAACATATTAAATCAAACTAGTTCCCAAGGAAACATTTCTCATTTTCATTTAGTTTAACTCGATATAATAAAATTACTAAGAATAAAATAAAAAGAATAAAAACTATATAGACATAAAAAACATAAAAATGTAAATACACACAGAAAGTAAAAAATAAAAATTAATTCAAATGATTGAATTAAAATGAATTAATTATATATATATAATTAGGCAATATGAAGGAACTGTTTCATCATTATTGGTTCCTGTGTCTATGGCATACAGAAGCAAGACAAATTACTCTGCACTTTGCGTTAAGCTCCTCTGCTCGGCATTGTGGGTGTCGTACCACCTGGAGACTGATTTCTGGACAGCACAGAGCCTGCGGACAATGCTTGCGTTGTTGCATGAGAAGCGGCCCAGTTTTGTCCTGCGTTGGTGTGATGCTGTACTTCGTCGAGAGATGGTCAACACCTTCAGAGAACAGCTGCGTTTCTCATCACTGTACGAGCAAATCAACATGTGTTCAGCATTCTTATATCAGAAGATTAACCTCAGTCAAAACATCTGATAAGCTGCCACATGCTCATTAAACTAGATTTGAAACTTTTTTTGCAGAACTGGTTGCAGGTCAGTGCAGTTCATGCAGGTTTGTTGAGTTAGCCGTCATATTTCTGTCTCTAGGCTCCGTTCACCTCCTGTCAGAGCAGAGAAATTGTGTCTGACATGTGTATGTGTGTCCTGTAGAGACTGAGGCGGCTTTCCAGAGCTGCAGATGAGCTCACTTGGGCCTTCTGCTGTAAATAAACACAAATGAGCCTCTTGTGAAGGTCGTCGGACAGGGTCACACCTCATAAATTGGCAAACACGTGTACAAATAAGAAAAGCGTATGCTTTCATCACATTTGCATGTCTCCTTTGGCGCTGACATCAATCTACAGGACACTTGAAAGAGTCATCGGTGCACATATGGATCAGTGCATCCGCGCGAATCATTCCAGGCAAGTGTCAGCATGGTGGGATGCCGATTGCATCATGCCGAGTCTGCGACCCAAACCTGGATGTAATTACAGTCTGTGTGTGTTTTCCAGATAGAGGGAGAGTTTTTTTTAGCTAGTTGTGAAGTTTAAAGTTTGTTGCATTGCTGACAGGCATATGGAAACCGGCTTTTTCATTTCCTAATTTGTTAAACAGAACAAACTCCTTCTATATTACACTTAAAAGAAATCTAAATTGATTCTGTTTACTTATAGTGATGTGTTATATTTACACGGCAGTGTGTGTCTTTGTAATTTTACATAAAAATATAACTCACTTTGCATTTTAAAGTGTATTCCTGTAACTCAAATAGTATAGCATGAAGCTAGCGATGCTAAGGTTATAGTTTCGATTCCCAGGGAGTGCATGAAAGGAATAGTTCACCCAAAACTGAAAATGTGCTCACACTCAGGTCATCCAAGATTAGGATGAGTTTGTTTCTTCATCAGATTTGGAGAACTGTGTCATTGCATCACTGTCTCAGCAATGGATGCTCTGTAGTGAATGGGTGCCGTCAGAATGAGAGTCCAAACAGCTGATAAAAACATCACAATAATCCACAGCACTCCAGTCCATCAGTTAACATCTGGAGAAGACAAAAGCTGCATGTTTGTAAGAAACAAATCCATCATTTAGACGTTTTTAACTAAAATACATAATCCATAATCCATAATGATGCTTCTTCCAGTGAAAAAGTCCATCGCCTGTTGTCTCTCACATCAAAATCCAGCCTCATATTTGTTTAGAGCTGTTCTGTGGTGCTTGATCTGTGCAGATTTCTCTCTTGATTCACATCAGAACACTTTTTCACTAGAGGAAGCCGTTGTTATGGATTATGGACTCGGACTTTAGCTGGAAGCAACGGTTTGCTAAAGAAATATTAAAATGATATGCTTTCCAGCACTGCTAAATTAAATTAAAAAAGCTAAATATTACTATTTCTAATTAAAATTACTAAATTAGTATTTAGAGTATAAAATAATATATAAAAATATAATAATAGTAATAATAAATAAATAAATATTTTAATTTTATAATTTTAATTAATTAATTTAATTTTAATTTAATTTTAAAATCACAATACTAAAATTTATGGCTATTTTAATTTTGTCATATTCAAATGTTAAACCATAAAACTTTTTTTTTTTTTTTTTTTTTTTTTTTGATGGAAAACTTTTCATTCTCATTACAATTATGGGAAGGTGATAGTTTCACTTTGAAACAATCAGCGAATGTTTATTTAAGTAAATCACAGCCTTTGCGATCTGATAATCGCACTAAGCCATCGGTTTTATTTTGATTAATTGTTCGGCCCTACTTTAGTGTATCCTGCCTTGTATTTATTGTCCTCCTCTGTTTTGTATTGATTTTCTCTTCAGTATGTGGAAAAACTGTAAAACTTGAGTTGTGTTATTGAAGGCGTGCTGTAAAGGTGACTTTACTGAGAGGACGGGTAACTTAAGAGTATTTAACTGATTCCTTCAGCGTTATCTTAGCCATATTCCCCAGGCTGATCTTCAACCTTCACCGCTGTTAAATTTCAGCCACACTGAGCCAAACCAGCATGAGGCACAAAAACCGAACCGAGAGGAAACGACAACCGTGTGTTTAACCAGAATGCATTTGTAAACTCCATGACCTCGGCTGCAGGATCAAGTGTTTGAATGTTCTGTCGTTCCTGATATGTGGAAAAAACATCATGGCTGTTTTCCCTCTGGCTGCATGCTCTGCGCTCAAAGCCGTGGTTGTGCTGACATGTCTTGCGGACGGTACGGCTGCGATTGAACACGTCCAGATTGATGCAGTGCGGAGCTTTGTTTAAATTCCACACCGGAGGCTCATTAACTGTGTGCCACGCATCAGACTTTGAGGCCAAGTGGAGTTTTTTGTAGGTCAGACATTTTTGGCATTGCATAATAATAAACTGTGGTGAAGTGCACTGTTTTTTTTTTTTAAAGAAGACATTGCACGAAATTCCCACCAGAATCAAATGGATTCAGACTTAAAGTTTAAAGGTATTCTTCATTTCGGATTTGTTGTGACTTTTTCTAACGTGTGTCCTTGTCAGGGTTATATAGGTAACTAAAACTAAAACCATAGAACTTTTTTTTAACTTGTATAAAAAAATAAACTTTAACAAAAAAAAAAAAAACAACAACTTATTTTAGCTAGTTTTCAAGGCAACATTTCTCATTTTCGTGCACTAAAATAACTAAAACTAAAACTGAAATAAAAATGAAAAATATTTAGATATATTAAAAATATAATAATAAAAATGACAAAAACACGCAACAAAATGACTAAAACTTTAACTAAAATTTAAATGAAAATGGAATATAATATAAATGTAAATATAATATAAAAATAAAAAGTAATGCAAAAATATAGTAGTATCTCAATGATACTAAAATAACACCAGCACATTTGTAATATTGGGTCTCATTTTAAAGCCAGAAAGCAAAAATGTAAATTATCGACCAAGTCTTGACGTATTTCTGAGTGAAATAATACATGCTAACAGTCAAATGGTTGGAATAATTAAATTTTTTTTTTTTTATGTTGTTCAAAGAAATCTCTTCTACTCACCAAGGCTGCATTTATTTAATCAAAAATACAGTTAAATCAGTAATATTGTGAAATAATATTTCAATTAAA
This sequence comes from Spinibarbus caldwelli, assembly GCA_039654775.1. Lineage (NCBI taxonomy): Eukaryota > Metazoa > Chordata > Actinopteri > Cypriniformes > Cyprinidae > Spinibarbus > Spinibarbus caldwelli. Next base: position 1,630,510 of record CM077256.1, read on the forward strand.
AATAAGTGTTTTCTATGTGAATATCTGTTAAAATGTAATTTATTTCTGTGATCAAAGCTGAATTTTCAGCATGATTACTCCAGTCTTCACTGTTACATTATCCATCAGAAATCAAGTAAAGTGAATTATCGCATTCAAAAGAATAAATTGAAAATTTATTAGTTCATTTTTGACAAACCTCATGACATTATATTGTGCTGAATAAGCAAACCGATCATAGAAGAAAACTCGCTATAACGCACCCTTGTGGCGACACTGAGAATGCAGCATTTACTTGTGTTACATATATGTAACATGAGTAATTTCCGAACATAACAGCTTGTGAAATCAAGCTTGCACATCTCAGAGGGATTTGGTTGTGTTGGGTGATCTGTGTTTTAAGCGTCCGTCAGAATAATGTTCCACCGGAAACAGAAATGTCTCGACAGTCTCTGTGTGTTTCCAGCTATGTTTGTCAGGCCGTTTTTCACGTCACACTCTCTGCGTTACAGTTCAGACACCTGCAGGACGTCGCTCATTAAACAGCATTCGTTCATGTTCCTACAGCCTTCCTTAGAGATTAAACAAACATGCTGCTGTTGATTTCATCGCAGACGCTTTGCTTTCGTGTTTTTGTTTGTAATGAAACCTCTAAAACTAGGCATTAAAGTTCAATTTGTGCTGTTTGGTACTGTGTGTGTACTAGTGCATGTTTATTCCTGAAGCATTTAGTGTTGTTTGCTTTAGTGTTGACCTTCATTTCTTTGGTGATTGTTGACAGCTGTGTTTGTCTAGTTTGCTTTTTAAATGTGGACAACTTCTTCATAACCCCAAACCACAGACCCAACGCTCCAGAAAAACACAAAAATATGAGCTGTTGGCATTACAGTGTTTAAAATAATTACTCATGAGCCAAATTAAGATGTCTCTGAGTAAATCAATTTTTATTTATTTACTTATTACTATATATACTATAATAATTACTCATGAGCCAAATTAAGATGTCTCTGAGTAAATAAATTATTTAATTTATTTATTACTATATATACTATAGTAATTACTCATGAGCCAAATTAAGATGTCTCTGAGTAAATACATTTTTATTTATTTACTTATTACTATATATACTATAATAATTACTCATGACCCAAATTAAGATGTCTCTGAGTAAATAAATATTTTTTATTTGTTTTTTTGTTTTTATTAATGAGTATTTTATTGTCTTTATTATTATTATTATTATTATTATTATTATTATTATTATTATTATTATTATTATTATTTCTCTTTTTTTCCTGGCCATTGTTTTGATGTTTTTTTTTTTGTTTTTTTTTTTTGCTTTGCTCCCACTCTAAGTGACTGTAAATTTTTTTTTTAAATTTTTTAATTAAAAAAAAACGCCAGCACGGTCTTCATGTTTGTGGATCTCATCCATAATCTTCAGTCAGCAGTAAAATGGTTTAGGAACTCTGTTTTACTTTGACTTTAGGGTTTTCATTTCTGCATAACTGGTCTAATGTTTTAGATTTACAGTAGATTTAGATTAAGATTTTAGATTCTGTAGAGTCTTTTATTCATCAGATCCTTCTGTTCTGTGTCCTCAGGTTGATGAAATCTATCACGATGAGTCTCTGGGAACCAACATCAACATCGTTCTGGTCCGAATGATCCTGGTGGGATATCGTCAGGTGAGTGTTGAGCATAAAGCTTGTTTAAACACATATTTCCAGTAGAGCTTGTGCCTCTTCATAATGTATAGTGAATAATAATAGATTTTAATAAATAGTTTAAATAATAGCAATTCATTTCAAAATAATAATGGAGTTGCTGGTCTGTCAGTGCATTTGTTTATGAGCTGATGGATCACAGGTATTGTATGTTTGTCATGCTCAGCAGACGGACTTTATTAAAGAGACTTTATTAAAGCTCACTGTGAAATAGTAGAGGGGTTATTTGGCTAAAAACTAGCCATCTGGAAGACGTCTCTGTGATGTTTGATCAGTTACGGTGTGTGGATTTAATGAACCGCCAGCTGGCAAACACACTCCAGTATCAGAGAAGAACTAAAGAACCTGCTTTCACACCTGTTTGCAGCTGGAGACAGAAAGAGAGACTAATAAAGAGAGACTGAGCTTAACAAACACTTCAGATGTTAGAACTTTATCAGCTTTTCACAACATTAATCATTTCCAAAGATTTGCACGTCGTCCAGTGCAGTTCTCCTGTGACTGTGATTCAGTTTTGTTCAGAGTCTCTAAAGGAACATGGTGATGGAAACAATGTGAGATGGGAAGAAAAATGATATTTCAGTGCATTAGTGTTTAAATTTTATTTATTTATTTTGCATTTACCTGCAAAACTTTTACGTTCACTTAAAAATCATTTGAGTTCTCTGGAGAAACTTATGAAAGTTTTGCATTCTACCTCTTTGCTAACAATTTATTTATAAATTTATATTTATATTTATATTTATATTTATATTTATTGGGAATGCAAAAGGTTTGTAAGTGAAAGAGAAAGTGCAAAAGATTTGAATGTTAATGCAAAATTTATCAGGGAAATTAAAATGTTTTGAAAGTAAATGCAAAAGTTTTGCAAGTGAACCCAAAAGAATAAAATGTCAATGCAAAATAATTGTTGGAATGCAGAAATTTTGTTAGTAATGCAAAAGTTTTGTAAGTGAATGCAAAAGGTTTGAATGTTAATGCAAAATTTATCAGGGAAGTGTAAAAGTTTTGTAAGTGAACAGAAAGTTTCTTGTGGGAACACAATAGTTTTCGAATCAAAAAATTTAAATGTTATTGCAGAATTTATCGGGGAAGCAACGTTTTGTAAGCAACACGCGAGTTTTGTAAGTCGAAGAAAAACTTTAAATGTTAACGTAAATTCGAGGAAAATCAAAGTTTTGTAAGTGAACACACTAGATGTGAATGTTAATACAAAATTTATCAAGCGATTGATAATGTTTTGCAAGTGAATGCATTTTTTCGGGTGAACACAGAAGTTTTGTAAGTGAACAAAAGATTTGAATGTTATTGCAAAAATTATCAGGTTAACGCAGACATTTTGTAAGTAATGCAAACATTTTTTAAGTCAAAACAAAAACTTTACATTTTAACGCAAACTTTATTGGGGGAATAAAAAACATTTTCAAAATGAATGCAAAAGTTTTGCAAGTGAACGCAAAAGATTTGAATGTTAATGCAAAATTTACTGGGGAAATTAAAACGCTTTGTAAGTGAACACAAAGTTTCTTGAGGAACATGAAAATTTTGTGAGTGAACAAAAAGGGGAACACAAAAGATTTGTACAAAAGAAGAACTACACAAAAGAAGTGTACAAAAGCACTGAAATGTAATTGTTCTTTAGGGATTCAATAGATTTGTGAACAAACCATTCCAACCTCTTTGTGAACAGATTCATGGAAAGGAAACAGCGATTTAAAAGATGAATTGTTCCCAAATTGGGCGTAACTATCAGCATGCCGCTCACATTTGCTGCTGTCTTATTTCCTACGCTTTTTAAAAGCGGCAAAAAGGACTGTGGAGATGTACTAGGGTAAAAGTATTAATTTTCCCTTCAAGATGTAGTGAAGTAAAGCAGAAAGTGTTCAGAAATGAATTTGTATCCAGTGCTGAGCTGTGCTGTCAATCAAACAAAGCTTTTAAACTTTAAGTGTGTGTTACTGCTTGTGAGTGACTGTACAGGAGTGTGTGTGTGTGTGTGTGTGTGTGTGTGTGTGTGTGTGAGAGAGTGTACTGACACCCTGCGCCAGCTTGAATCCAGCAACACGCCAATTCTGCGTGCATTTGGCCTCATTAGACACGAGGCACTGCATTAATTCAGTACAGCAGATTGTTTTTCTGTACATGACACTGTTTAATTTTCATTGCATAATTCAAGCAGATGGCATTTTGCTCTCATGTATAAACATGGGCACACGTTTCTTGTCACCGCACGTCCTTCCTGCTCACCTTCAGTGCTTCTGGGATTGGCTGGAAGCTGGAAAAATAATAGTGACAAAGAATATTCACTGAGTTTGACAACTCGCAAAACATAATTGTGTTGCACGAAAAGCAGAGAAATGAGTGTCGGCTTCATTAATTGATTAGTTTTCCAGATGCTTTGCTTGTAAAGACTTTTTATTTTTAATAACCATTTTCTCTCATATTGTTGTGCTGATATTATAATGAAAAAAAATCTGTTAAATAAAAAGTGCAAAATTTGAAGCATTTTCACTAGTTGGCTTTTGGTCTTCAGTATATGAAGACAATATATGTTAGAAATATTTAAATACTTTAATGGTATCCTAAAGATTACCTTAAAATTACTTAATTATAGTTATTTAAAATTTAAAATGTTTTTGCAGTGTGACAGCCAATTGTAAATTGTTATAATTTACCACTGGCTGCCACCTTATTGTAAATTATTAATCCTTTTTTTTAATACCCCTCTTATATTCTAAAACTGTCTTACATTCTAAATATGTTCTAAAATAATATAAATTAGCATAAATGTATGCAAGTATATATTAATAATTTAATGTATACTTAAAAAGCAAAAATTAAAACATTGTTATTGTAAATTATTTATCCTATTTTTAATACTCTTAAAATATATGAAAATATATCCTTAAATAGTATGAATTTCTTATGTATTTATTTTACTATATTATAATTTATTATATAATGATGTATTAATATATTAAAGTTTAAATACTTTTTTATTTTTATTCAATAGTTGTTTAGTGTGATCTTGAATGAGATGAGGTGAGAAATGTGTTGAAAGCGTGTGTTATGATGATTGATGATCATTGTGTGTATTGTGGGTCAGTGATTTCAGGGCTCTGCTGTGTTTAGTCTGTTGGGTCACAGTGAGATGTTGGTATATTTTGGAAGCTGAACAGAAAGCCAGTCAGTCATCGAATTTCAGCTTCGGCTCGGTCTCAGATGGGTTTTTACCGGCGGGTATTCATGCTAAACAAGCAGCCAAGTGTCCTCAAATAACCACCGTCCTCCAGAGGATTGCTGGAGCTCAGACGTTCCTCATATAGCTGGAGCTCATGAGACCTATAGAGGTCCTTCAGATGAAGAATACAATGACTTAATCCAGTCCAGTAAGAGTATAGAGCTCTAAAATGAATGTGGAGCAGCTCAGATCATTCGTTGAGAAATATTTTAGCTCAGATCTCAAACGTTTTTGTGACAAATCTGAGCACAGATTGAGACACTATTTAGAAACTCTAGTGGAGACACGTTAGATTATCAAGCCTTTTTTCTCATGAGAAACATCTGAGAAGCAGGAGACTTCAGAAATAGTGTCTGAGTGAAGAAAGAGTAACCTCTGATCAATAACATTTTGAGTTTGTTCACATGCGTTTTCCAGCTTTTTAATCAGTAATAGTTGGTTGTGATCTTCTGTAGTGAAATATTTGCATATAATGACACTAAATGGCTTGTTTGTTGTCCAGGGCAGTTTAATTTAAATAAAATTTAAATTAAATAAAAAAAGGAATATATTAATAAAATAATACAAATATTAGATGGAAAACTAAAATTAAAATTTCAAATTAAAGTTAGACATAATGTAGTATAAATAAAGTACTAAAACTACTAAACAACTAAAACGGAAATGAAAAATAAATAGAAACATTTAAAAAATAAATAAATAAATAAAAATAAACCTGAAAAACTTAAACTTAAAGTTAGATATGTTGCCTTGAAACCTAACTGAAATAAGTATTAATAAAATCTGAAAAATACTTAAATTACTAAAACTCAAATTAAAACAAAGCTAAATAGAAATGCTTACAAATATTAATAAAACTTAAACTTAAAATTACATGCTGCCTGACAACTATTTGAAATAAAATAAGTATAAATAAAATACTAAAACTAAAACTAATTAAAATAAAAATAAAGTTAACTAGAAATATTATTTAAATCTAATAAAAAAACTGAAATAAAATAATATAAAAAATAAAAAAATAAAAATATTATAAATGTTAGATGGAAAAATATAAAATAAAATACTATAATTACTAAATTAAAAGAAAGCTAATAGTATATAAAATATAATAAAAATAATGAAATTACTAAAATTAAAATGATTAAAATATTTATAAATACTATAATAGTCTAAAAAAAATCACAAATATTTAAATAATTGATGCTCAGATCAGTGTTTCATGCCCATGTATTCATGTATGTGGACAGTAGTGGTGTAATAAGCCGGATAATGTGCAGGCGGTCGGTCTGCTGGAGCATCAGGGCACTAATCATCCCATCAGGGTTTATTTTGTGATAATGACCGGCTGACTGCATATCGTCCCTTATTTGTTTCAAACATCTTTGTGATCACACAAACTTCAGAGGAGAATGTTTGTAAGGCAGATCATAGTGAAGCTTTGATGCATCGCTCCGTTTCTCATATGGTAATAATCATTGTGTGTAGTCCAGACTGCAGGCTTGTGTTTGTTTTTATGTTTAGTCTGGTCTGGACCGGAGCTTCTCAACTAGTTTTGCTGCAGGACATCGAGTGGCGACACAACACAGCACTGAAAGTGTTCAGCATACAGATTTATAATAATTATATAATAATTAACTATTTATAATAATTAACTTAAGTTGTTTTGCTTATGTTTTGTGAGGATGACGGCATGTAAAACAAACTGACCATATTGACGTCAGGGTTATTATCGTTAACTAAAACTAAAACCTAAAACCTTAAAAAATGTGTTTTCTTTATTTTGGATAAAATTAATATAAAATTAAATAAAGTAAAACCTTTATTTTATTGCCAAGGCAGCATTTCTCATTTCTGTTTAGGTTAACTTAAAGTATTTAAATAACTAAAACTAAATAAACTACAAACTAAAACTTACATTTAAAAAAAATGACAAAAATAGAACAAAATGACTAAAACTAACTAAAATTAAAATAAAAACAGAAAATGTAAAAATAAAATCAAATTAAAAATATTAACAGAAATACATTAGTATATCAAAGATATTAAAATAACACTGGTTGACAGGCAAGTCACATTTATTTATTATTAAAACAAAGTGTCATTATTAAGCTCAATTAAGTTCAGTTCAAATGCGCATTCAGTTCAGTTCAATAACAGTGTCAATCTTGCAAAATTCATCAATTATAGCGGAATTGAATTTGTTTTATAAAGCAGCTCGACAGAAGACAGCAGTGTCATTATTTAGCATCATTTATTAGACATTTATCTAATTTAATGAGCTTTTACTGAGTGACAGATAAATGTGTGCAGAAATACCATGTAGTTTGATTTGGACACAACCTTTGACATACAATGTCTATTTATTTTATTTTGACTATATAATGAATAGCTGAATTGTTTTATTTTATTTTATTTATTTTATTTTATTGTATTTTACTTTATGTTACTTTACTTGTCTGCCAATTTTGGCTAATAAGATTTAAATTTATTTTTTATGTTACTTTACCTTACCTGTTTGCCATTTTTGGCTAACAACATTTTATCTTATCTTATCTTATCTTATCTTATCTTATCTTATCTTATCTTATCTTATCTTATCTTATCTTATCTTATCTTATCTTATCTTATCTTATCTTATCTTATCTTATCTTATCTTACCTTATCTTACCTTATCTTATCTTATTTGACCTTTCTGTCATTTTATTTTATTTTATTTTACCTGTCTGCTATTTTTGGCCAACAACATTTTGTTTTATGTTACTTTACTTTACCTGTATGCCATTTTTGGCTAACAACATACTTTATTTTATTTTATTTTCCCTCTCTGCCATTTTTTATTTTATTTATTTATTTTTTTTAATTACTTTTTTTTTCTTTTTTTTTTACTTTAGTCTGGACTAATGTTTTTTCTGGTTTGTTGTTTTGTGTGTTTCCAGTCCATCAGCCTGATAGAGCGCGGGAATCCGTCCAGGAGTCTGGAGCAGGTGTGCCGCTGGGCAAACACCCAGCAGAGACTCGACCCTGAGCACGCCGAGCATCACGACCATGCCATCTTCCTCACCAGGCAAGATTTTGGTCCCGCAGGTATGCAAGGTACTGTGTTTCTCTCGATCGAGGCTGTGCAGAGTAAGTGCTTCTTTCTGCTTCTGTTCTCGAACGGTTGGCATCATGATGCCCAGGACACCAAACAGCAGCTAATCTGATTCCAGACCTCATAAACTGGGCATCGGTGCCAACCTGTAACAACCAAAAATACTCTTTGACCGCCATGTTGCGAAGAAGAGTTTTTGGCATGTAGAGGAAAAGAAAACATCTTCATTAGTAGCTATGCACTCAACAATACAAATATTCCTAGTTTTTTTGGTTAAAAAATTTCCTTTCTAGATAGTTTGGTGAGATTTACCACTTTTAATTATTATTGTGTTTAAGTTATTCTTGTTTGCATGCTATTTAAAGGAACAGTTCGGCCAAAAATTTAAATTGTCGCCGTTTACTCACCCTCATATCGTTCTTAACCTGTACAAGTTTCTTTCTTCTGTTGAACTCAGAAGAAGATATTTTGAGGGTGAGTAAATTGATGACAGAATTTTCATTTTTGGGTAATATCCTTTTAAAATTAGTAGATTAAAACATCTTTAGTAGTAGTAGTAGTGGTTGTAGTTGAGTAACTGGACATCTTAGTCAGGATAGACGGCAAATTTAATTTGGTGTAAATAAAAACGAGTCTGTGAGGGACAGATTTGCAGAGGGACACTTTTCAAAGTGTTGTGCTATTGTGGATATTAATCAATTGACGAAACACTGAAAATGTATGCAAAAAATAATTAGAAAACACAAAAATGAGACAAAATAGACTGACTGTACATCTGTCTGACACAGCCTCGTTTTCATTCATGTCACATTAAATACCGAGTCTATGACTAAGAGCCATAACTGATAAAATGTTAGAATTACATTAAACTGCTATTTCATAAAGATATGTTAGCTTCATGTAAAAATGATGACATTCAAGTTATGAACATGTTTTTGTCTGTTTTATCAAGTGTTCACAAGTGGAAAAAAATACCTTTTTGTTAGATTTTGTGGAAATTTGTGTTTAATTTCAAAAACAGATGGAGTTGATCTGCGTGTGGCAGTATATGATATTATTATATTTTTTGTTAATATTTTGAATTAGATTTTATTTTTATATTTTGTTTTCAGTTTAATTTGAATTAAATTTTTTGTAACATTTGTTTTCAAGTAACAGAGTTTTAATAGGGTTTATTTTCAAGTTACTATTTTATTTATTTATTTATTTATTTTAATATTATTATTATTTTTTTATTTTTTTTTTAAAGCCATGGCTAATAAACAACATCATAGGTTTCTGTAGTGTAGATTAAAATGAAATGTCACACATTAAAGTATAGCTTGCTTAAAATACAGCAGCACCAAAAAAACTTATAAATTTAATTTTGTTAATATTTTGAATTAGATTTTATTTTTAAAGGGGTGGTTGACTGTTTTTTTTCTAGGCTTGATTGTGTTTATGGGGTGCAGGATAACATGTTAATGCTTCGTTTGTTAAAAAATGCATTACATAATTTACCTTTATTCCACACCGCTCTGTCCCTTCTCCTCTAAACACGCTGATCATTTCCTGCTTTTATGAAGCCCCTCCCTCAGAAATACGCAATGGGCTCTGATTGGTTAGCTGGCCCAGTGTGTTGTGATTGGCTAAACCTCCTCTAGTGCACGTCTGAACGTCCCGCCCCTCACCTCAGCGGCATGTGCTCCGGTTGTATTGTAAACAATGGCGTCGTCTATATTGCTTATCAATATGAGCCTGATTGAGACGCAGAGGATATTAGTGAAGAGGATCGCGCAGAACCTGTGCAAGCACGGCTCTTAATGGTAGGCCTAAGTTTTTTCTTTGTTGTTGTCTCATACTCTTAGATACGCTGTTATTTGTAAATGCTACTGCTAAATGTTAGCTTTTAATATACGGTTTTATTCTGATTAAAGCTTTAATACAATACGGCAACTGCACACGCGTCCATGTATAACACTTCTCATAGCTACAGTATGTGAAAATAAGTGTATTCACTGAGCTGATGACCTAAGTGAGAGAGAGAGAGATGCAGAGCAGAGCAGGGCGACGCGAGCAACAGTATTAAGAACCGCTGTTTTAGAACATTCATTTTGAAGCTTGTGAATCCATTAGAATGGTTAGAAGACAGAATCGTGATTCATATATGAATAGATTTTTATGTGCACCCTTAGTTCCCCTTTCAGTCGGTCACTCCGAGTCACGTCGGATGACCGACGAAATTGGGATCTCGCCAGAGAGACCAATCCACTTCGAGTGTAACTAAACGAGCCAATGGACATTGGCATGCGATTATTGCATCCAGCTGCCGCTGATCACAGCGTGAGCATAAGAGGCAGCTGATGCACCGCATCAATTATCCTTTCGCTTCGGAGCCGAGCGGTAGTGGTTAAAGCTACTGCTCTCCCTTCCAAGAGAGTGTTCTGCGAGCGAGTGCGGGCGTTACGGCGCGGCAGCGGTGGTCACGGTGTCCGGGAGAGAAAGATCGTCTTCCTGCTGACAGCCACACTAGGAGTGTGCGGTGGCCAGCTCCCCTGCGTGCTTCAGCACTAAAAGAGCATTTCTCTGAAAGAGCAATTTCTCTAAAAGAGCAACACGGGTGATCGCGTCTTTTTAAAGATGTCTTTTCACCCGTGCGTTTCTGGGTGTGGTCGTTTCCTGGCGCCTCAGGACGGTCACGATCGCTTCCTCACGTGTCTGGGCATTCAGCACGCTGAGGTGGCTTTCGTGGATGGTTCATGTTCTTCTTGCGGGGACATGACCATCTCGGAGTGCGACTCTGCTATGTCAAACATGGCAGAGTCCCTCTGCCTGCCGTGATCCGGCGTGCACACTGGATCCGGTGGAGTTAGAGGTGATTTGAGGATTACGGTGAGGGCTTCCCCAAGTGGAGCTCCTCACCCCTCAAGCACTCCGCAGCCGGTGGAGCTGCCGAAGGAGCACGCTGGCCACGCGTTTCCTTCGGTGCCCCCTCTGACGACCAGATGTCGATCACCGCATCGGAGGGCGGGCCCTCTCTCTCCGGGGATGACGACCCGGCTGCGTTGCCCCCTTCGGGTGTGGTAGCGTTGTCCGTGCCAGACCCAGAGATGACGGCTATGCTTTCCCGGGCCGCCGAGAATGTCGGGCTCGTGTGGAATCCTAAAAAGCCACCGTGTCCCGATCCTTCGAGGCTGGGCGAGTGGTTCCTCGGTGGGGGTGGCGCTGGTTCTCAGCGCCCCCCTCCGGTGCCATTCTTTCCGGAAGTGCATGAGGAGCTGACAAGATTGTGGAGGGCACCTTTCACTGCCCGAAACACATCTTGTAGTTCTTCCGCTCTCACCACCCTCGATGGTGGAGCCGCTTTGGGGTATGCGGGCATCCCCTCGGTGGAACGGTCTGTGGCCATGCAACTGTGTCCAACAGCCGCTTCCACCCTGCGGGGTGATCCGTGTCTCCCCTCACGGGCCTCTAAGTATTCGTCAGGTCTAACTGGCAGTGCTTATAGAGCCTGTGGGGAGGCGGCTTCCGCCCTCCACGCTATGGCGTTGCTGCAGGTCCACCAGGCCAAAGCACTGAAAGACCTGCACGAGGGTGGTCACGACCTGGCGGTTCTACATGAGCTGCGTGCTGCGACGGACCTCGCGCTACGAGTGACGAAGGTGACCGCACAGTCTCTGGGTTGTGCGATGTCCAGGAGCGCCATCTCTGGCTGTGTCTCGCTGACATGAAGGAGCAGGAGAAGGTACAGTTCCTGAATGCTCCCGTGTCACAGACCGGCCCTTTCGGCGACGCTGTCGAGAGCTTTGCCCAGCAGTTCTCGGCAGCCCAGAAGCAGACTGAGGCAAACACATCATGCGCCGGAGGAAACCTGCTGCTTCCACTCCGGCTGCAGCCACTCAGCCTGCTCGTCGCCGTGGGCGCCCCCCTGCGGCCGCCCCCGCTCCCGCGCAGCCGCAGCAGCCTTCACCAGGCAGCGTCATGGAGCCGGTCGCAGGCAGGACGCCCAGCCCGTCCAGGCCCCCGCCAAACCTGGCGGCAAGCGCAAGTGCAAGAGGCCCTTGGACGGTCGACCCGGAGATGGAGGAGACTGCTCATCGGGAGATGGTGACTGCACCACTCCCTCCCCCGGAGGAGGGCCGGGTGGAGTATCTTTTGTTCATTTTGTTCCGCCGCTGGCCCAGCAGCCAGCGGTACCCAAAACATCAGTAAAGAGCGGTCTCCTCAATCTCCGGGTCTCAAGAGGAGGAGAGTGGTGATCCGTGCATCACAGGATCACTTCCCTCCTCCTCTCTCGCCAGCAGGCAGCGGGTGGTTGCCCAAGAGCACCCCTCCTGCCCATTCGTGGAACCAGGTAAGGGCAGTAGCACTCCAGTCCCCGCTTCAAGTCGTCAAACGCCGGGCTGTCACAAGCCTCAAGCCGGGTTCCTGTGTCTCCTCCCACGTGAGGAGAAATCAGGTGAGTGCTACACTACACACCCAGACCCCGCCCCCTGCCGTCACAGGCCAGGCCGTCACAGGCCCTGGGGCCGGTCCCTGTGTTCCACCTCGCTGCCCCACCGCGGGCATGTCGGTGGGCCCGTTGGCCCCGCTGGTGCGGTCTCTCGGAGCCTGGTTAGCGCTCCCCAGCCCGTCCCGGTGGCTCCTGTGGACCATCAGACTTGGCTATGCGATTCAGTTCGCCCGGCGTCCCCCTCAAGTTCAGGGGCATCCGGTTCACTTCAGTCAAAGCCGTCGATGCCCCTGTCTTGCTCGCGGAGATTGCAGTCCTACTGGCGAAGGATGCAATAGAGCCGGTCCCTCCAGCCGATATGAGGTCGGGGTTTTACAGCCCTTACTTCATTGTGCCCAAGAAAAGCGGTGGGTTACGACCGATCTTGGATCTGCGAGTTTTGAACCGTGCACTTCACAAGATGCCGTTCAAGATGTTGACGCAGAAACGCATTCTTGGATGCGTCCGTCCCCTAGATTGGTTTGCAGCAATCGACCTGAAGGACGCGTACTTTCATGTTTCGATTCTCCCGCGACACAGGCCATTCCTGCGATTCGCGTTCGACGGTCGGGCATATCAGTACAAGGTCCTGCCCTTCCGGCTGTCCCTTTTCGCCTCGTGTCTTCACCAAAGTCGCAGAGGCGGCCCCTTGTTCCCCTGAGAGAACGGGGTGTGCGCATTCTCAACTACCTCTACGACTGGCTCATACTTGCACAGTCTCGAGAGCTGTTGTGCGCACACAGGGACCTGGTGCTCAGGCACCTCAGCCAGTTGGGCCTTCGGGTCAATTGGGAAAAGAGCAACTCGTGCCAGTGCAGAGGATCTCTTTTCTCGGCATGGAGTTGGATTCGGTCAACCAGACAGCACGCCTCACCCAGGAACGTGCTCAGTCGGTGCTGAACTGCCTCAAGACTTTATCAGGCAGGACAGCGGTCCCACTGAAACTCTTTCAGAGGCTCCTGGGGCATATGGCTGCAGCTGCGGCCATAGTTCCGCTCGGTCTGCTCCATATGAGACCGCTTCAGCACTGGCTCCATGGTCGAATCCCGAGGTGGGCGTGGAAACGCGGTACTCACCGGGTTCAGATTACACCGGCCTGCCGCAAGACCTTCAGCCCGTGGTCAGATCCTTCGTTCCTTCGGGCAGGAGTGCCCCTGGAGCAGGTATCCAGGCATGCTGTGGTATTCACGGATGCCTCGGCCACCGGCTGGGGTGCCACGTACAACGGGCACGCAGTATCAGGGGTTTGGACGGGCCCCCTTCTGCGTTGGCATATCAATTGCCTCGAGTTGCTGGCAGTACGCCTTGCCCTGTGCCGCCTCAGAGGGCGCCTTTGGGGCAGGGACGTTCTGGTCCGTACGGACAACACTGCGACCGTTGCCTATATCAACCGGCAAGGCGGTTTGCGCTCCCGTCGCATGTCGCAACTCGCCCGCCACCTCCTCCTCTGGAGTCAGAAGCATCTGAGGTCCCTTCGTGCCATCCACATCCCAGGAGTGTTCAATCAGGCGGCCGACGAGCTGTCTCGAGCGGCACTTCCTGGGGAGTGGAGACTCCATCCCCAGGCGGTCCAGCTGATTTGGAGTCGGTTCGGAGTTGCTCAGGTAGACCTGTTTGCATCTCCAGAAACCACCCACTGCCAGTGGTTCTACTCCCTGTCCGAGGCAACGCTCGGCACGGATGCACTGGCACACAGCTGGCCCCAGGGCTTGCGCAAGTATGCGTTTCCCCCAGTGAGCCTGCTAGCACAGACATTGTGCAAGATCAGGGAGGACGAGGAGCAGGTCCTGTTAGTGGCTCCATATTGGCCCAACAGGACCTGGTTTCCGGAACTCATGCTCCTCGCGACAGCCCCTCCCTGGCCGATTCCTCTGAGGAAGGATCTGCTTTCTCAGAGACGGGGCACCCTCTGGCACCCGCGTCCAGACTTGTGGAAACTTCATGTGTGGTCCCTGGACGGGACGCGGAGGTTCTAGGTGACCTGCCCCAGGAGGTAGCGCTCACTATCGCTTCAGCACGAGCACCGTCCACAAGACGGGCCTATGCGCTGAAGTGGAACCTGTTCGTCGAATGGTGTTCCTCTTACCAGGAGGACCCCCGGAGATGTTCGATCAGAGCCGTGCTTTCCTTTTTGCAACAAGGGTTGGAGCGTAGGCTGTCCCCCTCCACCCTTAAGGTATATGTTGCTGCTATTTCTGCCCACCACGACCCCATAGAGGGGAGGTCGGTGGGGAAGCACGATCTGGTCGTCAGGTTTCTTAGGGGGGCCAGGAGGTTAAATCCTCCGAGGCCTCCCTCCCTTCCCTCTTGGGATTTGGCTTTGGCGCTAAGAGCCCTACAAACTGCCCCCTTTGAGCCATTGCAGTCAGTCGAGTTGAAGTTTCTTTCTATGAAAACCCTACTCCTGACTGCATTGGCCTCAATCAAGAGGGTGGGGGACCTGCAGGCATTTTCGGTCGACGAGTCGTGCCTTGAGTTTGGGCCGGCTGACTCCAGTGCAACACTGAGGCCCCGGCCCGGCTATGTGCCCAAGGTTCCTACCACGCCCTTCAGGGACCAGGTAGTGAGCCTGCAAGCGCTGCCCCTGGAGGAGGCAGACCCAGCCCTAGCTTTGCTCTGTCCTGTACGCGCACTGCGTCAGTACGTGGATAGAACTCAGAGCTTCAGGACCTCAGAACAGCTCTTTGTCTGTTACGGAGGACAGCAGAAGGGGAAGGCTGTCTCCAAGCAGAGGATGGCCCACTGGATAGTGGATGCCATCACCTTGGCCTACGAAGCACAAGGTGTGCCCTGCCCGCTCAGGTTGCGTGCTCACTCCACTAGGGGTGTCGCATCGTCCTGGGCGCTGGCTCGTGGTGCCTCGCTAGCAGACATCTGTAGAGCTGCGGGTTGGGCGACTCCCAACACGTTCGCTAGGTTTTATAGCCTACGTGTCGAACCGGTTTCCTCCTGTGTTCTCACCTCAAACGGGTAGTGGCACTGAGAGGGCCGGCTCAGAGTCGGCTTGCGGCGTCCTTACGCCTAATTCTCCAGAGAGTTCCTTAACCAGGCAAACCCTGTTGAGTCCTCCAGCACTCCGGCGTCCGGACGCGGCGGGGCGTCCGGCGCCAGGCCTTCAGCCAATGAATTCTTGAAATCTGGTGCGAGGCTAGTGCCCATATGAGAGACCCTGTCGGGATCCCATATGTGTATTCCACGGTATTCTTATTAGAGCCATGTTTCCCCTGGCGGACCACGTTCTGCCATCTCTAAAGATGCAGCCTGAGCCATCTCAGAGACTTCCATGTGCAATAGGGCCCTTCGGGGTTACTTCACATGTTTGAATGTCACTTAACCCCCTCTGGGAGGAGGTGACTCCGCAGTGTGCCTCTTCCAAGTGGAAGGGCACGCTTCCCAGTGTTATCCTAGTCCTACTGTTTGGGTTGCTCAAGGAACACCAGTAGTTGACCTTCTCTGTGTAGAGCCCGGTCCTATTGTCTGCCTTATAGGAAGGGTCAGGAGCCCTACACAGGGCACTGGAAGGGGCAGCTCCTGTGGCGCTTTGGTAGGGATCCCAATTTCGTCGGTCATCCGACGTGACTCGGAGTGACCGACTGAAAGGGGAACGTCTCGGTTACGTATGTAACCCTCGTTCCCTGAAGGAGGGAACGGAGACGTCACGTCCCGTCGCCACAGTCGCTGTACCACCGCTGAGCTGCCGGGTCGCCGGCTCGGCTCCTCAGCAAAAACATAATTGATGCGGTGCATCAGCTGCCTCTTATGCTCACGCTGTGATCAGCGGCAGCTGGATGCAATAATCGCATGCCAATGTCCATTGGCTCGTTTAGTTACACTCGAAGTGGATTGGTCTCTCTGGCGAGATCCCAATTTCGTCGGTCATCCGACGTGACGTCTCCGTTCCCTCCTTCAGGGAACGAGGGTTACATACGTAACCGAGACGTTTTCTCTTCCTCTTCTCTAAAGCAGTGCAGCATGGCCCTGCCCCCTTCGTTGCGTGTTCCCGGGGGCGGGGTTTATCTGGGTTCGTGACGTAACGGACCCGGGAAGTAACTCGTTGTAGTCCCAATGAGTCGTTTTGTAGGCATTAAACATCCAGAATTTTAAAAGACGATATCTTCGTTTGCATTGAACTTTCAGCTTTGTAACTTTGCAGATATTGTTTATGCTCAAACAGCAACATTACACACTAACTAACGTTAAAAAAGTGAAATCGCAATAAACCACCCCTTTAATATTTTCTGTTTTCATTTTAATTTTACTTTGTTTTAATTTTTTTTTTGTTTGTTTTTGTCTTTTTTTTTTAATTAGTTTTTGATTTTAAATATGTCTATATTGTTTTTATTAATTTTTATTTAATAGTTTTAGCTTATTTACTTTAGTATTTAGTTTAGTACTTCAAGTTAAACTAAATGAAAATGAGAAGTGTTGCCTTGGCAACCGGTTGAAATAAAAAAAGTTTCTCTTAACATTTGTTTAGTTTCAAGTAACAACATTTTTTGGAGTACCAAGGGTAATAAATGTCAACACAGGTTTCTGTAGTGTAAATTAAAATGAAATGTCAAATATTAAAGGACAGCTAGCCTAAACTACATCAGCACCAAAATATATATTCACCTCCATCATTCTTTTAAGTGTGTAAATGTCATTGCATTAGATGCAAAATATTAGACTCTGCAAGTTCTTTTCTCTTTACTAACTACACAGTTCCTCATAATTATTGAATCTCTGTGTTTGAATCTGCTGGTGTTTTGGTGATTTTAACAGATGTAGAAAATCATATTAACATGATTCATTAACCACAAAACACAATACTGACTTTCTTCAACTGTTGTTACTACATCTGTTGTTTTAGGTTTTCAAACCCAACAAACGTATTTTAATGCACATAAATTGTGTTTGTGCATATTTTGTTTTTACATTAAATGACTCTTGATTTAATATCTTCTACTATTGCAGTGACATGCACACACTGACTATATTATTGTGTCCTGTGTTTGACTCTCACAGTCATTTGTGCTCCTGTCAGTCAGTCTTTTTGAAGTTTAGGGACTCATTTCGGATGGATGTGTGTTTAGGTTTCGTGATCCTTGTGTGATTTTTAAAGACAGTCAGTAATACCTGTTTTGTGTTTCACACATCTGCTGTTGCTACGCCACGGTCTCTGTTGTGCTCATAACATCGCAGTGGGCGCGATGTTAAACGGCAACCTTTTACCCCGAGGGCAAACATCACACTCCCATCCCAAGCTTTAACCCTCATTCAAGGCCCAAATATAGACCTCTGCTTACATTAATGCTCATGCACTGAAAGTGTTTGGGAAACGGCCAGCACCTGAAGCTTGATGTGGATCTCCTGCTGCAGTCAAATGGAGTCAAGCAATAACTGGAAGGCCCTGATTCAGCAGTTCCTGTGTTATTAACAGCGGTAGTGATTTGGAATGACGTTGTTTGGAAAAAGATCAGGGGAACCCGTTTTATAGCTGTCAAATCACTGTTCTGTGAAAGGAAATGTGTCAGTGAAAGGAGGTTTTTCATCTTCGGATGTTGCTCATCCACCTCAGGGCATCAAACTTAATGTTACATATGTGTGTGTGTGGTTTTTTTTAACATTTATTTTATATTAGCGTTGTTATGAAATAATTAAATGGTTAAAAAATGGTTTAAAGCCATGATTTGTGTATTTTTCATTATTTTCTGGCAATAAAAACTTTAGATATATAAAATGTAGGTTCTTGTTTGTGTGTAAATGTTGTTTTGGAGCGTATATAATATGTATAATATTATTATATAATTTAATATTTTATATAAATATAATATGGTTATAATTTTATATATTTTGTTACAAAATAAAATAATTCATTATATATTATGTATAATATACAGTGTGTATATATAAGTGCGTGTTTGTGTATTTTCATATTTATCACTGCTTTTATATATATATATATATATATATATATATATATATATATATACAGTGCCTTGCGAAAGTATTCAAACCCCTTCATGTTTTTCACATTCGGTTTTGTTGCAGCCTTATGTTAAACTGCTTTAAATGAGTTTTTTTTCCACATCTATCTGCACTCTATACACCATAATGGCAAAGCAAAAACAGAACTTTAGCAACTTTGTAAATTTATAAACAAAAAAAAAAAAAAAAAACTCAAAGTACATTGCATAAGTATTCAAACCTTTAACTCAGTACTTAGCTGAAACACCTTTACAGCCTCAAGTATTTTTGGGTTTGATGCGACAAACTTTGCACATCAGCATCTGGCAATTATCTGTCATTCTTCTCCTCACCTCTTCACCTCTTCAAGCTCTGTCAGGTTGGACGGGGGCAGATGCACATTTTCAGGTTTCTCCAGAAATATTTGGTTGGGTTCAAGCTCAGGCTGTGGCTGGGCCATTCAAGGACATTCACAGAGTTGTCTATAAACCACTCTTGCTGTGCGTTTAGGTCCATTGTCCTGTTGGAAGGTGAACCTTCTGCCCAGTCTGAGGTTCTGAATGCTCTGGACTGGGTTTTCATTAAAGCCATCTCAATATTTTGGTGCATTGAGCTTCTCTTCTACTCTGATGAGCCCCTCAGTCCCTGCCGCTGAAAAACAGCTCCACAGCATGAGGCTGCTACCAGCACGCTTTACTTTTGGGATGGTACTCTGCAGGTGATGAGCAGTGCCTGGTTTCCTTCAAACATGATGCATGGAATTGAGGTTCATCAAACCAGAGAATTTTGTTTCTCACACTCTGAGGGTCCTTTAGGTGCTTTTTTGCAAATTCCAAGTGTGTTTTCATGTGTCTACACTGAAGAGAGGATTGAGTCTTGCCCCACCGGCATAAAGCCCAGATCGGTGGAGTGTTGCAGTGATGTTTGTCCTTCTGTAGGTTTCTCCTGTCTCCACATATGATCATGGAGCTCGACAAGAGTGACCAACAGGTTCTTGGTCACCACTTTAACCAAAGCCTTTCTCCATCAATTACTCAGTTTGGCCAGGAGGCCAGCTCTAGGAAGAGTCCTGGTTCTTCCAAACATCTTCCATTATGGATAATGGAGGCTACATGCTTCTGTGAACCTTCAATGCAGCAGATTTTTTTTTCTGAATTCCCCAGATGTGTGGTTTGATGCAATCCTGTCTATGAGCTCTACAGGCAGTTTTTTTTTTTGTTTTTGTTTTTTTTAATTTTTTTACCTCAGGGCTTGGTCTTTGCTCTAATATGCATTTTCAGCTGTTAGACCTTTTGTTAGGACATGTGTGCCTTTCCAAATCATACCCATTCAATTGAATTTGCCGCAGGTTAACTTCACTCAAAGTGTGGTAACATTTACAAGCAAAATGAATGCTCCTGAGCTAAATTTCAACTGTCCCAGATAAGGGTATGAATACTTATGCAATGGAATCATTTAAGTTTTTTATCTTTAATAAATTTGCAAAGATGTTAAAAACCTGTTATTTGCTTTGTCATTATGGTGTATGTATTGTAGATTGATGTGGGAAAAAAAAAAAAAGTAATTTAAAGCAGTTTAACATAAGGCAGCAACATAACAAAAAGTGAAAAAAATGAAGGGGTTTGAATACTTACATATTTTATATAATATATTTAAACACACACACACAGCGTTCAGAAATTTTTTTATTTTTCATTCACCTTTTATTCCCTATAAATTAAAATAGCTTGAAAAATTCTAGCTAAAACACTTGCAAAAAAAATATTTTCTTGTCTTCCTGACATGCTGTACAAGGTTCAGGGTTTTAGTTTGTATATTATATTTTTTGTTTATGACAACATGTTTATGGTTGTTAAAGGGCAAACTTGTAGAGAAACCAGTACTATCCTGTGTGAACCATCTTGATGTGGCGGCGCTTTAATATCAGTCTCGATCTCCTGGATTAATGTCATCTAATACCCTGTGATTAAAGCACTGCTGCCAGACGCTGTCGCTTGACAACACAACGCTTTTCCAGAGCAATGCAAAGCTCCATTCACCTGGAGGCTATTTATCTGAGGACAGATAAACGGCTCAGCTAGCAGCTTGATTTCTTATGCAACCTTTCACTGGCTAAATACATGTTTGATTTTTTTGTTGTTGTTATTCTGGTTATGTGAAAAATCCAGTAAAACCTACATGGCTGCTGGGCAGCGGGAATATCACTAGTATTACACATGTAATCAAATGATGCTGGATGGGCCCAGTAGTTATTGATGCTTTAACAACAGGCATTAAAACACTGAATGCTTCATAAGCTTCTCATAATCTGCATCTTCTGCTTTTCACCTGCATGCCAAAGACTGTCGGGGATTTCAGTAGCATGAACATTTTATGAAAAAGAGCCCAGACTGGCTTTAACCTCTGGAGCAGCTCAGCTAAACTAAAGCTCTAGCACTGCACATCTCTTGATCGAGTGTCGGTCTCTATCTGTGTTGTGCTTTCTGTGGTGTTTGTGTGTCGTTTGAACACTATGTATTGTTAAATGTGGCTAATATTTGTGTGGGATTGATCGGTAAAGCTTTTAGGGTTGCAGCTGCTTGTGCACTTCTATGTGGAGGCAATAGTGGAGAATTTGTACAAATCTGAACTAAGTTGCACATATAGAAAAAAAAGTGGTGTAGAAACAATTTTCACTCAAAAGTTGCCAGTAAATTTCACAAATACTTAAAAGAAACTAGAAGTGACATTGAATTAAAAATGTAATTTTGAAGTAGGAAGACTGAAATATTATTTTCTTTCAAAACAAACTCCAATAATCTTCATTCAAAATGATCTTCATTAATTTTTTACAGTGTGTAGAAGTTTGTCAAATTGCACGAATGTTAATATAAAGTTATTTCTAGTTTATAATGATGAATGAAATGTACACTACTAATCAAGTTTGGGGACAGTAATATTTTTATTTGAAGGAAATTAATACTTCTGTTTATCAAGGATCCATGTAATTGTTCAAGAGCGACTGTAAAGACATTTCTAATGTTACAAAAGATGTTACAAAAGTTCTATTTCAAATAAATGCTGTTTTGAACTTTCTATTCATCAAAGAATCCTGAAAAATATAATGTATCACTTGTTTCCACAAAAATATTGGGCAGCACAACTGTTTTCAACATTGATAATAATCAGAAATGTTTCTTGAGCAGCAAATCAGCATATTAGAATGATATCTGAAGGATCATGTGACACTGAAGACTGGAGTAATGATGCTGAAAATTCAGATTTGATCACAGAAATAAATTACATTTTAACAGATATTCACATAGAAAACAGCTATTTTAAATTGTAATAATATTTCACAATTTGACTGTATTTTTGAGCAAATAAATGCAGCCTTGGTGAGCATAAGAGACTTTTGAATGGTAATGTATGTTTATAATAAACAGCAGCTCACTTGATTTTCGAACAGAGCAGCATAGCAAGAAAAACAGAATGGATTCATTTTTGAAAAGTCGTAATTAAAACGGAACAGTGAAGTGATTGTGTCAAAAAGTTTAGTTGGGTGTCCATGTTGTGTGTGCTTTGATTTGTTTGATTTGAAAGTGATCCGTGGCTCTTTGCACGGGAAGGAATCTTAGACTTTCCAAATGAAATTCACCTGGCTCTGATCTGACTTCTAGAATGTCCCACATTCCAGTTCATCGTTTCCCTTTAATCTCTGTCGCCCAGGTTACGCCCCGGTAACGGGCATGTGCCACCCGCTGCGGAGCTGCACGCTCAACCACGAAGACGGCTTTTCATCTGCCTTTGTGGTGGCGCACGAAACCGGACACGTGTAAGTTTACATCTGCTTTTCAGTCTCAACTATGAACATGTTATAAGGATTTAAGATTGTGTAGGTAAAGCACGGCACAGTGGCATGCATTTCCAGTAACTGCTCCTGTCTTTTTTATAATAATTATGTTTATGACATGAGCACATGAACAGTGTTGTAATTAGCAGGAACGTTTTGAGACTTGGTGAGGAGTGTCATTCAACAAGCAAGTTTGTATTAATTCAGCAAAAAATTTGAATTTGCTGAAAATGTACTCACCCTCAGGCCATCCGAGATGTAGATGAGTTTGTTTCTTCATCAGATTTGGTGAAATGTAGTATTCCATCACTTGCTCAACAATAGATCCTCTGCAGTGAATGGGTGCCGTCAGAATGAGAGTCCAAACAGCTGATAAAAACATTCCAGTAATCCAAGTAACACTCCAGTCCATCAGTTAACGTCTTGAGAAGACAAAAACTACATGTTTGGAAGAAACAAATCCTTAAACAAATCCAAATCATTAAGACATTTTTGACACAGTTGTCTTTCACATCAAAATCCAGTCACATATTTGTTTAGAGCTGTTTTGGACTGTTTTGGTGCTTGATCTGTGCAGATTTCTCTCCTGATTCAGACCAGACCACATTTTCACTGGAGGAAGCATTATTATGGATAATGGACTCAGATTTTAGTTAAAAACGTCTTAATGATGGATTTGTTTCAGCTTTTGTCTTCTCAAGATGTTAACTGATGGACTGGAGTGGTGTGGATTACTTGTGGATTATTGTGATGTTTTTATCAGCTGTTTGGACTCTCATTCTGACGGCACCCATTCACTGCAGAGGATCCATTGGTGAGCAAGTGATGGAATGCTACATTTCTCCAAATCTGATGAAGAAACAAACTCATCCTAATCTTTGATGGACTGAGGGTGAGTACATTTTCAGCAAATGTTCATTTTGGGATGAACTATTCCTTTAATTTGCAATTGTGAAATGTTGCCTGCACAAAATTAGTTTGCATGCATTTTGTCTGCTGATATGAAGAATAGCAATAAAGTGCTGCCAGGAAAAAGCTACTCATTCAGCCAGTTTATGAGGAATCATTCAGTGTGGTGGCATGAGAATGATAAAATGCATGAAGCATCTATTATATGCCTAACATGCATAAAAAAACAGAAAGAAATAAGAAATTCCTCAGTGTGTCCATTGCATTATGAACGAAATTAGTTGAATGCATATTTTAATTACAACTCATAAGTAGGAACATCCCTGGTGGACATGAACATAGTATGAACATGTAATACTGAGATGAATGCTGCTCAATAGCGCCCCCTATAAGACAGAGCTCTGCCATGAAAAAGACTGGCTCCATTTGCCATTTTGCAAGATGTTTTATATTTTCGGGTTCATTCCAGGACTTAAGTAACTCCTTTCGGCTTAGCCGGTTTGGAGAACTGACATGAATCATCTGCTGTTCTTCACTGTGGTCTGTTTCCTCATAATATGATTCATCAGCAATGACTGCAGATTTAATGTTTGTTGTGTCTCTATGAACACTGACAACAGTCACATGAGCTGGAAGCTCTTGTTTCATGGTGAATTCATGATGTCAGCAGAATCCAGTCTGTCTCGTTCGTGACTGTACATGCAGAAACGCTCTGCTTATAGTCGGATGTTCCTGCACTGCTGGGAATGTTGAGAAGCTGCATTAAGACTGTAGTTTATCAAGCTGCATATAGTTTTAAGTGGTTAAAGTCGACATAAACACTGTATGACAACCACTTGACTTCCATAATGTAATGTATTTCTGAATGAATCAGGAAACTGAATGAACAGAACTGTATAGTAGGTTTAGACTTCTTAGTTTTATTCACGATGAATTGATTGGATAATGAAAAGTGTCTTTATATCTTATGAAAAAAATAAGATAGATTGACGTCAGCTGAAAAGAGAAGTTATTTCATTAATGTCATTAAATTTTGATGTAAATGAAGATCAATATAAACACTTTTTTCTTTCATTATGATGCGCACAAATGAATCATTCATAATGTAACATTAATTAAGAAAGTCCATTTTGATTTTATGTTGACCTTGATACTATTTAAGACAGTAACAACTTTATAAATCTATTACTATTAGATTATATACACTACTGTTCAGAAGTTGTTGTTTTTTTTATAATATTTTAATATGTTTTAAGATGGGTCAAATTGATCAAAAATGACTAAAGACATTTATGATGTTACAAAAGATTTCTATTTCAAATAATTGCTGTTCTTTTGAACTTTATATTAATCAAATAATTTTATATTCAGCATATTAAAATTATTTCTGAAGGAAACACTGAAGACGAGAAATTATGCTGAAAATTCAGCTTTGCATCACAGGAATAAATTACATTTTAACAGTTATTCACATAGAAAACATTTTAAATTGTAATAATATTTCACTAATCACATAAATGCAGCCTTGGTGAGCAGAGACTTCTTTCAAAAACATTTAAAAAATCTCAACTTTTAAACAGTAGTGTAATTTATCTGAAAGCATTTGATTTGATCACATACATTTGTGTTAAATACAACTAATAAAACAATAGTTATAAACAGCAGTATTTAACTACTGTAAATATTATGCTACACATAAGCTACACAGAAAGTTCTGTGCAGGAACAAATCAGTGAGTCATATTATAGTCTAAATGAACCGATTCACTAAAATGAATCTTCCCAACATTACAGGACACCCTGTTTGATTAATCTGGCCAATAGTTTGCTGATTGTGTTGAATGTTTCAGGCTGGGAATGGAGCATGATGGCCAGGGGAACCGCTGCTCGGATGAGACCGGTATGGGCAGCATCATGGCTCCGCTGGTCCAGGCCGCGTTTCACCGCTACCACTGGTCCCGCTGCAGCAAACAGGAGCTCAACCGATACATCCAGTAAGAAACTGTTCCTTACATCTGCTCTGATCCTCAGTATCCATCACTGAAGAGGATTTGGGAGATGAAAATTATGAAAACGAGTAACGTAATCTCTCCAGAGAGAATGAAATCACATTAATGCCTTTAAATCTGACTCTTGAACATTTACACATCCTCATGTTGTTCCTTTTGTGATATTTAAATCTCTTAAATAGAATAATGTCCACTGATGTTTAAATCTCTTCATAGAACAATGGCTATTGATATTCAAATCTCTTAAATAGAATAATGGCTACTGATATTTAAATCTCTTAATAGAACAATGGCTATTGATATTCAAATCTCTTAAATAGAATAATGGCTACTGATATTCAAATCTCTTAATAGAACAATGGCTATTGATATTCAAATCTCTTAAATAGAATAATGGCTACTGATATTCAAATCTCTTAATAGAACAATGGCTATTGATATTCAAATCTCTTAAATAGAATAATGGCTATTGATATTTAAATCTCTTAATAGAACAATGGCTATTGATATTCAAATCTCTTAAATAGAATAATGGCTACTGATATTCAAATCTCTTAATAGAACAATGGCTATTGATATTCAAATCTCTTAAATAGAATAATGGCTACTGATATTCAAATCTCTTAATAGAACAATGGCTATTGATATTCAAATCTCTTAAATAGAATAATGGCTATTGATATTCAAATCTTTTAATAGAACAATGGCCATTGATATTCAAATCTCTTAATAGAACAATGGTCATTGATATTTAAATCTCTTAATTGAACAATAGTCATTGAAATTTTAATAGAATAATAGCTATTGATATTTAAATCTCTTAATAGAACAATGTTTGACACAAAAATGGAGTGTGAATCAGGAAAGAATGCATATTTTTTTTGTTGATCAGTGTTTTTGAGCAATGCACTGATACCACTCTATTACTTTCAGCTCTTATGACTGTCTTCTGGATGATCCGTTCGAGCTGAAATGGCCTAAACTCACAGAGCTTCCTGGGATAAACTACTCCATGGATGAGCAGTGCCGCTTTGATTTCGGTGTGGGATATAAGATGTGCACCGCCGTAAGTCCTCAAGCATTATTCTATTTCTATATTTAGCTCTGATCTTGTGAATATAGACTCAAGTATAAGCAGTTTACGATGAGATGGGATACATTAACTTGTATATTGTGCATCTGCAGAACTAAATCAAGAAAACCTGTTGCATTTTGATGAAATATGATTCTATGAGTTTGTCGCACTCTCTTCATCCAGTTCCGTACGTATGACCCGTGTAAGCAGCTGTGGTGCAGCCATCCTGACAATCAGTACTTCTGTAAGACTAAGAAGGGCCCACCGGTCGATGGGACGGAGTGTGCGCCGGGAAAGGTGAGATTGCACTGATTCTTATCAACATGAACAGACAATTGAATGAAATTGGCATATCACATTTCTCACACAGCCTTTATAAAATGTTTGTATATTCAGTTGGCTGAAGAACAAAATGACCTTGCTTTGGAGAAATCAGCATTTGGAAAATGTCAAACTCACATCAGACTTTTTGGCAACTAATTATTTGTACTTGGAACAAAACCGACCATTATCTAAATCCATCAATTACTTTATTACTCAGGCGTGTTTGTGAGCATCAGACTTTCATCTGTGACTACTGATCTTATTTTAATTTGCAAAGTACTTACCCAATTTATATTTAATCTCTTAATAGGTCAATATTTAATCTCTTACTTGAACAGTAACCACCAATATTTTCATCTCATGACTGAACATTAGCCATTGATATTTAAATCTCTTAACTGAACAATAGTCATTGATATTTTAATCACATAATTGAACAATAACAATTAATATTTCAAGATTAATTTAACAATAGTCATTGATATTTTAATTACATAACTGAATAATGACATTGATATTTGAATCTCTTAATTGAACAATAACAATTAATATTTCAAGATTAATTTAACAATAGCCATTGATATTTTAATCACATAATTGAACAATAACTATTGATATTTTAATTACATAATAGCCATTGATATTTTAATCATATAATTGAACAATAACCAATGATATTTTAATTACATAATTGAACAATAGCCTTTGATATTGTAATCTCATAATTGAACAATAGCCATTGGTATTTTAATCTCATAATTGAACAATAACTATTGACATTTTAATGACATAATTGAACAATAGCCTTTGATATTGTAATTTCATAATTGAACAATAGCCATTGGTATTTTAATCTCATAATTGAACAATAACTATTGACATTTTAATGACATAATTGAACAATAGCCTTGGATATTTTAATCACATATTTTAACAATAACTATTGATATTTTAATTACATAATTGAACAATAGCCTTTGATATTTCAATCTCATAATTGAACAATAGCCATTGATATTGTAATCTCATAATTGAACAATAACTATTGACATTTTAATTACATAATTGAACAATAGCCTTTGATATTTTAATCACATAATTGAACAATAACCATTGATACATTAATTACATAATTGAACAGTAGCCACTGATATTGTAATCTCATAATTGAACAATAGTCATTGATATTTTAATCACACAATTGAACAATAAATATTGAAATTTTAATTACATAATTGAACAATAGCCATTGATATTTTAATCTCTTATGGCAACTAATATGGTGATATGTTTAGGACACAGTGTTCAGGGATAGTAAGTGTGGGTTAATGATCCTGGTAAATGTGTGTGTGTGTTGCAGTGGTGTTTTAAAGGCCACTGCATCTGGAGGTCGTCCCATGAGCCTTATGGTCACGACGGAGGCTGGAGTTCCTGGGGGAAGTTCGGCTCGTGCTCTCGAACCTGCGGAGGAGGAGTTCGGTCCCGCAGCCGCCAGTGCAACAACCCTGTGTGCGTGAAAAACCCATTTACACCAGCTCATGAGTGAGTGAAACAGCTGTGTTATTCATTTCCTCTCTGTCTCTGCAGTCCTGCGTATGGAGGTCGTGATTGTCCAGGTTCGACGTTCGATTATCAGGTCTGTAATACAGAGGACTGTCCCGGCCCATATGAGGACTTCAGAGCACAGCAGTGTGTCCAGCGCAGCAACAAATACCACAATAACATCAAACACACATGGCTGCCATACGAACACCCTGATGGTGAGAGAATTGCTGCCAAATGCTTTTTTTTTTTCACTTTATATTAGGGGTGTGAACCTACACTGGTCTCACAGTTCGGTTCGATTACGATTATCATGTCATCGATTCGGTTCAATTCGATATCACGATGCATCATGGTGCATTGACGATGCACTGCATCCTCAATTTTCAATTTTACTTCACATGTATACAATTTTGTCAATAAATACAAGCAGTCAGATATATGAACTGAACCTTTAATTTTACCTGCTCAAAGAAAACACGCTTCTTGAATGTATCAAACATCAAACAAAACTAAGTCTGTGCACAGAAGACAACAGGAGCATTTAGAACAAATACACAAAAGTAAATACTAAATACTTGGCACTGGCAGGGTTAACAGCTCAGGGTGAAAACGGCTGACGTGGTTTCTCAAGTTAGTGGTATTACCCCCTGCATGTTTTATTTGTGCGTGACATGATTTACACACAGCGTGTCTTCTACAGGTCGTGCTTACCAGGTTCTTCATAAAAGCCGAAATGTGCCCAGATGTCGGCTTTTGAAGTAGTTGGAGCATTTTTAATTACATGCACTTGCATCTCGCCTCCCTCCGCCATTGTATGCTGCCACAACAAAGCACGTATGCGACAAATGATGTCAGAAAAGCGTGAGTACGTTATAATCGGTTATGGTCTATTACTGAACCGATACCGAATCGTCCTCGTCTGCATCGCGATGCACCGTAGAAATTATTCATTTCGACACCCCTACTTTATATATTAATATATTAAGTATTTATATTAATATGTTTATATTTGCATTCTGGAATTGATTTCCTGGAACAGGGATTCCCAGACATTTTTGTCAGCCGAATATCTTGAAATAAGTGAAATAAGTTAATATTTTGATATTTTAACAACACATTGTATGTGTTTCTGATGTCAGTTAATGGTCACATGAGGTGCCGGAAAACAAATAAAATATTAAAATATTATAACATAAAATTGTAATAATATTATTGAATTAATTATTGAATTATTTAATATTAAAATATTATAATATTCAATCTTTTATATTATTTATATATATATATATATATATATATATATATATATATATATATATATATATATATATATATATTATTTCAATTGCTTTCATTTTTAATTTAACATTTTGAAGATTTAATTAATTATCAACTTTTCATCAATTCACAAACCACACTTTGGAATCCCTGTTCTGGAACTTTTATTAAGTATTATAGTACATTTATTATAGTATAATATATAGTATAATTTTCATGTTATATATTAGATGATGGTGATATTTGAACAGAATTTTATAAAATATGTCCACCATTTAAAAGTTTGGGGTCAATAAGATTTTTTTAAAGAAATGATTACTTTTATTCATCAAGGAGGCATTCAATTGATCAAAAATGACAGTAAAGACATTTATACTGTCACAAAAGATTTCTATTTCAAATAAATGCTGTTCTTTTGAACTTTCTATTCACCTGTGAATTCTTTTTCCACAAAAATATTGGGCAGCACAACTGTTTTCAACATTGATAATAATCAGAAATGTTTCTTGAGCAGCAAATCAGCATATTAGAATGATTTCTAAAGAATCATGTGACACTGAAGACTGGAGTAATGATGCTGAAAATTCAGCTTTGATCACAGAAATAAATTACATTCTAACAGATATTCACATAGAAAACAGCTATTTTAAATTACAATAATATTTCCCAATTTTACTGTATCTTTGATCAAATAAATGCAGACTTGGTGAGCAGAATAGACTTATGAGACTTGTTTCTTCTTCTACTGACCCCAAACGTTTGTATGCTAGTGAAAAACTGTAACAAAAACATCAGTTTCACTCTGGTGTTATTTTTAAAATATCTGGGGTATTTGTGTCACTTTTGTTGTCTGGTTCATTTCTGCCTCTGATGCCCGATGATGAATTCAGTCTCTCTGAAAGAGCAGGACTCACAGTGACCCTAAAACCACTGAATTCACCACAGAGTGGGACGCGGGAACACAATGTTCCTGGCAGAAACCGGATAGAGAAAATAAGGACCCTGTGAGAAAGATAGACTGAAGAGCAGCGAGAAACGAAGAGAAAAACGCTCCATGCATCCATATATACACTGATATGCTGTAAAGGCATTAATTAACATCACGTCTCACTGTTCAACACGGCTGATTCTCATTGTGTCTCTTTTTAGCATATTCTGTGTGTGAGTTGATGTGAGTCACGGCTCACCTTGAGACACATTCTCTTTTGTACATCTCTCATCTGCATTTCATGAGCGTTTGAACTCTTGACAGTAAGTAGGTGGTCATTTAGCAGACCCTTTTATTCACAGCAGGACTTTAATTACAGAGACAGATCCTATGAAAGGACTTTGGTCTTTTAGTTCATGTCTGCAGCTCATCTGTACACTTACAGTCACTGTTATGTAAGCTGAAGACTGTTGGCCTTTATATTAAGAGACAAGCCCTGTGATATCAGTATTTACATCAACTGGTTGGTCTTCAAGGGCAAGATGTTGATGTCTTGTGGCTGTTTGTGTATTTCAGAGGCTCATAAGTGCGAGTTGAGCTGCCACTCTAAAGAGACGGGTGAAGTCGTCTTCATGAACCAGGTGATGCATGATGGGACGCGCTGCAGTTACACAGATCCATTCAGCGTCTGCGTTCGAGGAGAGTGTCTGGTGAGAATCAAATCATGCACATAAACACAATACTGATATCTGGTTCATTCACTAATGCTGGTTCATTTAAATCATTGCATCTGTTTAGGACACTAAATATAACTTTTTAAATATATCATTATTTACATAACATAAAAGCTGTATATATTATTGATACAAAAAATAAATATATAAATATTATATATTATATTATATTATATAAAACAACATATATGCATATATAATAGTCTCTTGTGCTCACTAAGGCCGCATTTATATGATCAAAAATAAAGTAAAATTGTGAAATATTGTTAGTTTGAAATAGCTGTTTTCTATGTCAATATCTGTTTATTTCTGTGATTAAAGCTGAATTTTCAGCCTCATTACTCCAGTCTTCAGTGTCACATGATCCTTCAGAAATTCTAATATTTCTAATATGCTGATATTAACATTCTAATATGCTGATTTGCTGCTCAAGAAATATTTCTGATTATTATCAATGTTGAAAACAGTTGTGCTGCCCAATATTTTTGTGGAAACCGTGATATATTTTATTGTTTAGGATTCTTTGAAGTTCAAAAAAAAAGTTCAAAAGAACAACATTTATTTCCAATGGAAGTCTTTTGTAATATTATCAATGTCTTTACTGTCACTTTTGAGCAGTTTAATGCATTCTTGCTGAATGAAATGTTTTTTGAACAAGTTTGTTGCAACGAACTTTACAAATAAATGTAGTCGCAATGGTTCAAACACAAACTGACCACAGAGACACACTATTGATTCAGCACGCCTTCACTTCAGTGTGTCTGACCTGTTTAAGTATGAATGAATGAATCCCTCCTGTCTGTCTATTCTGATCAGCATGTCGGCTGCGATAAGGAGGTGGGATCATACAAACAGGAGGATAAATGTGGCGTCTGTGAGGGAGACAATTCACACTGCCGAACCGTCAAACTCACGCTCACCAAAACCCCGAAGAAGACAGGTACAAACTCAAACGGAGAGCAAACACATTTAGCCGTCCTCCGGACAAACACTGAGGATCAGACGAGCCTGATGAAACCACATTTCATTATTTACTACAGTAGCATTTATTTCAATCTTTTTCTGTGCCTAAAAGACATTCATGCCTTGAGACAAACACAAGTCCAATTCATATTTCACTTCACTTTCTTTCTCTTTTTGTTTTGAATCTCTGAGCTCATGTTCAGCTTCTGCTGAGAGCCTGAATTATCAAAAAAAATAATAATAATAAGTGAAGTACAAAGAGTTTTATTTTACTACAGCAAAACAAAATCCTACTATTTGTGCACTCTGTAGCATATGGACTTTATAATGTAGTAGGTATAGTATAACTATTAAAACTATATTTTCATTAATACTGTGTAGTGGAAAAGGTGCTTTATAAATAAATTAAATGAAATTGAGATAAAATTAAATAATATAAATATTAGATGTAAAATGAAACTAAATAAAATTAAAATGTTGTCATGTAACTAACTGAAATAAAATATGTTTACTAAATTATTAAAAAAGCATTTTTATTAAAACTAAAAAATAAATCAAGTATAAATAAAGTATAAATATTAAATGGAAAACCTAAACTAAATGAAAATAAGAAATGTTGCCTCTGTAACTAACTGAAATAAAATGTTTAAACGGAATACTAAAATTACAAAAAAATGAAATAAAAATAATTTAAAACTAAAAAGAAATATTTTTTAAAAAGGAAGAATATAAAAACAGGTCTAGTTCATATTTTACTCCAAAATCATCTAAATAATGTGAATTTTCTTTGCACAGTAATGAAACTTTGTGTGGTAAAATGTAATTAATTTTTTGTGAAGATAACTTCTTTAGTGCTAAAATAGGCCTCATTTGCTTTATGCAAAATATGATTTATGATTTTGTGATGAAATATATGCAGGACCTTCTCTTTGTGAGGTTCATCTATTGGTTTTTTTCTTGTCGAACATGTAAAACACTTCAGGCCAAAAGTAAAGATCATCTCTGTACCTCTGAATCTCTACAGCATCCCCTTGTTTCATATTTTCATGTCTGGATGAATCTCATGAAAGCAATTTCACTTTAAAAGCAGAATAATGAGACTGATTTTTTTATTTTTTTTTTGCATGGTAGTGAGAATTTGTGTGGTAAAATGTGTTTTATTATTATGCAGATAACTTCATTAGGCCTCATTTGGTCTATGCAAAATACAATTTACGATTTTTGCTTGAAGTCTGAATGAAATTTTGGGTTGTTCATTGTCAAACGTGATGACTTGAGATCTCGCTCTGTTTGTTAGGCATGCTAAAGATGTTTGATATTCCTGCTGGTGCTCGGCACATTGTGATCGAGGAGAATGAAACGTCGCCTCACGTAATTGGTGAGTTTGTACCGGTGCGTTTTTCGGTAGGAATCAATACTTTTCTCCAGCGGCACAAACCCAGGGCAGCCATGTATCCTATTGAGACCAATTACTGCCTTCCCATCATGCTTTGTGTGCCATTTTAGATTCCCCAGCATCTCCTAGCTTGGCTTAAGCAGTTTTCAATAATGGTTATGTTTGTATTTCTTTCTTTTTCTTTTCTTTCCTTTGTTTTGAATCCCTGAGCTCATGTTCAGCTTCTGCTGAAAGCCTGATTTATTATCAAAGAAAATATGAAGTGTTTAAATGTGAAGTACAAAGAGTTTTATTTTATGACATTAAAACAACATGCACATGGGTTGATGTTGTCTGTGTTCAGAATAGCATACTACTCACAATTTGTGTACTTTGTAGAATATAGATTTTATAATGTGGTATATTGCAGTGTTGTTAAGTAAAACCAAAACTATTAAAAAAAAAAAAAAACATTAATATATTTCATTAATACACTGTAGTGTGAAAAGTGGTTTATAAATAAATGAAGTGAAATAAAACTGAAATAACAAAATATACATATTAGATGAAAAGCTAAATAAAATTTAGAAATGCTGCCTTGACACCTTACTGAAATAAAATAAGTTTAAATTGAAGTACTAAATTACTGAAATAAAATGTGCTTGAAACTAAATAAAATATTAAAAAAAAACAAAAAAAAATGAAAAAACATTAAAAATTGCTAAAACTTGAACAAGAAATGAAAACTGAAAATAAAAAAAATATTAACAAAAACTAATATAAGATAAAAGTAATATTGCATAATAAATATATTTCACACAAAATTTAATTAAACATTTAAAGTAGAGGATGAATGTTATAATGTAGCATACTACAGTTTGAAACATTTATCATTGTATAATGCTTGCTGTTTTTAAAAACGGCACAATATCGGAAAATTACTAAAACTGAAATATAAATAAATGAAAACTAAATAGCAATGTTTTTTAAAAAATATATAAAAAAATGACTTGAATAAAAATTGAACTTAAATTAAAATAAAAACTGAAAATATAAAAATAAATTCAAAGTATAAATTAAAAACTAGTAGTATAATAAAATATTATAAGAAATATAATATTTTACATAAAATTTAATTAAACATTTAAAACAGATATGTTGTAATGTTGCATACTAAAGGTTGAAACATTTATCACTGAATAATGTCTGTTGTTTTTAAAAATTGGTATATACTGCATGTTTCATTTTCAGCCCTTCTCTGTTAAAATTATTCTCTTTGGTAATAAACAGAATCCCACAGATGCTGTTAATTAAGTTTAAGTCATATTGAACCAATAATATTCCTCTAAAGATATTTCTTTCCCTTCTTTTCATGCGTGTGTTCCTCAGCCGTTAAAAATCAGGTCACTGGCAATTTCATCTTGAACGCCAAGGGAGAAGAAATCATGTCCAAGACTTTCATTGAGAACGGCCTGGAGTGGGAATATTCAGTGGCAAACGGCAAAGAATCGCTGAAGACCGTCGGGCCGCTGCACATAGGCATCGTGGTGCTGGTAAGAGCAGCATAACGCTGATGGAGTTTGATTGAGTTGATGCAGCAGGTGTTGAGTTTGAGTTTGTTGCTCTGAACAGGTCGTCCCACAGGCCGAGGACACCAAGATCAGTCTGAGCTACAAATATATCATTCATGAAGATCTTCTGCCGGTCATCACCAACAATAATGTGCTGCTGGCCGAACTGGACACGTACGAGTGGGCGCTGAAGAGCTGGTCGCAGTGCTCTAAACCCTGTGGCGGAGGTGTGCAAATGAACACGCTCTGAGAATTATTACAAAAGACTGGAATAGTTACATTTTTTTATTTTCAAGTTTTTGAAAGAAGCTTCTTATGCTCACTGAGGCTGCATTTATTTGATCACAGTAAAAACTGTAATATTGTGAAATATTATTACAAATTAAAACAACTTTCTATTTGAATGTATTTTAAAATGTAATGTATTCCTGTGATGCAAAGCTGAATTTTCAGTTATGAGAAGAAAATTGCTCCCACCTTATTTATTTTTTATTCTGTGGAGGAAAAAGAAACAATTGAAAAGAAAAGTCCAAACTTCAAGATGTAAACTCACAATTGTGAGAAAAAAGCCTGAACCCAAGATACATCTTGAGTTCAGGCTTTTTTCTCACCACAGAATAAAAAATAAAAAAGGTGGGTGACTCGGCATTGTGAGAAAGAAGATATGTAAACTTGCAATTACGGGAAAAAAGTCTAAACCTCGAGATGTAAACTCGCAATTGCGAGAAAAATTCAAAGCTTTGAGATGTGAAGTCGTAATTACGAGAAAAAAGTCCAGACTTTGAGATGTAAAGTCAGAATTCCAAGATGTAAAAAAGTCTGAACTTCAATATGTAAAGTCGCAATTGGAAGAAAAAGTCAGAATTATGAGATGTAAACTTGCAATTGCAAGAAAAAAGTCTGAACTTTGAGATATAAACACACAACTGCGAGAAAAGGTCAGAGCTTGGAGATGTGAAGTCGTAATTATGAGAAAAACGTCCAAAATTTGAGTTGTAAACTCAGAATTGTGAGTAAAAAGTCCAAAGTTTGAGATGTAATGTAAACTTGCATATGCAAGAAAAAAGTCTGAACTTCAAGATATAAACACAATTGCGAGAAAGTCAGAACTTCGATATGTAAAGTTGCAATTGCGAGAAGAAGTCCGAACTTCGAGATGTAGGCTCGTCATTGCGAGAAAAAGTCCAAACTTCGAGATGTAAACTCGCAATTGCGAGGAAAAAAACAGTCCAAACTTTGAGTTGTAAACTCGCAATTGTGAGAAAAAAGCCTTAACCTCGAGATGTAAACTCGCTACTGGGAGAAAAAAGTCTGAATCGTGAGATACACATTTGCAATTCTGAGAACAAAGTCTGAATTGCAAGACATAAACTCGCAATTGATAGAAAAATGTCCGAACTTCGAAATGTGAACTTGCAATTGCGAGAAAAAAGAACTTTGAGATGTAAATGCACAATTGCGAAAAAAAGTCCAAACTTCGAGGTGTAAACTCACAATTGTGAGAAAAAAAAACTTTGAGATGTAAACTCGAAATTGCGATAAAAAAGTCCAAACTTTGAGTTGTAAACTCGCAATTGTAAGAAAAAAGTCAGAACTGTGAGATAGAAAGTCTCAATTACCATTTTTATTCCATGGCGTAAACAAGCTTCCATAATTTTTACTGTATTTTTGATCAAATAAATGCATCTGGATGAGCATAGGATACTTCTTTCAAACACATAAAAAAATCGTAATTATTCCAAACGTTTGACCAATATTGTATAAATGCACTTTAAACCATCTAAGTGCTAATGCACGTATGTTCCTCAGGTGTCCAATACACTAAATACGGCTGTCGGAGGAAGAGCGATGGGCGTTTGGTTCACAGGAACTTCTGCGAGATCAGTAAAAAGCCCAAACCCATCCGAAAACGCTGCAACACAAACAGCTGCAGCCAGCCCACGTGAGTCCCGCACGAGCATTAAAGGGATACGTCACCAAAAAATGAAAATTCTGTCATTAATTACTCACCCTCCTGTTGTTCCAAACCCGTAAGACCTTCGTTCATCTTCGGAACACAAATTAAGATATTTTTGATGAAATCCGAGAGCTCTCTGACCCTTCCATAGATAGCAAGGGTACTACCATGATCAAGGCACAGAAATGTAGTAAGGACATCAGTAAAATAGTCCATGTGACAACAATGGTTCAACTGTAATTTTACGAAGCTACAAGAATACTTTTTGTGCGCGAAGAAAACAAAAATAACCACTATTCAACAATTCGTCTCCTTCGCGTCACCCTAGGGTGTTTAAACATACCTTGTTTACGTCCAATTCAAAGCATGCATGTGTCGTGATACTCTCCAAAATGGTGCCCTGGGGTGATGCGGAGGAGACGAATTGTTGAATAAAGTTATTTTTGTTTTCTTTTGCGCACAAAAAGTATTCTCGTAGCTTCGTAAAATTACGGTTGAACCACTGATGTCACATGGACTGTTTTACCAATGTTCTTACTACCTTTCTGTGCCTTGATCTTTGTAGTACCCTTGCTGTCTATGGGAGGGTCAGAGAGCTCTCGGATTTCATCAAAATTATCTTAATTTGTGTTCCGAAGATGAACGAAGGTCTTACGGGTTTGGAACGACAGGAGGGTGAGTAATTAATGACAGAATTTTCATTTTTGGGTGAACTATCCCTTTAAGAGTCACCTGAGACCCGAATGAAGCCTAACTGAGGTGTTTGTGTGTGCAGGTGGGTTTTAGAGGAGTGGGGTCCGTGCAGTAAGTCCTGTGGGAAGCTGGGATATCAGTCTCGCGTGGTCCAGTGCATGCAGCCGCTCCAGAACGGCACCAACAGACCCGTTCACACCAAATACTGCAATGAGGAGCGTCCAGAGACCCGCAGAGCCTGTAACAGCAGTGCCTGCCCGTCTCAGTGGAGGACCGGAGCCTGGTCACAGGTGAGGCTTCATTCACAGAGTCATGTTGAGATTTGGTGCCTAAAACCCCTTTAACTGCACTGTAAAAACCACTGTTATACTTTTAT
This sequence comes from Spinibarbus caldwelli, assembly GCA_039654775.1. Taxonomy (NCBI): domain Eukaryota; kingdom Metazoa; phylum Chordata; class Actinopteri; order Cypriniformes; family Cyprinidae; genus Spinibarbus; species Spinibarbus caldwelli. The sequence continues at coordinate 1,668,536 of CM077256.1, forward strand.
TATTAAACGGCAGCAACAGCATTATAGTAAAAGACAACAATAAATAGTTGTATTCATTAATTAAAAAAAAAATGTAGAAAAAAAAATCAATACAAACATTATTTTCAAACATTATTTTCACTTGTTTACATTAATACAGAACGTGCATCACAGGTGTTTGTTTTATATGTGTTTAACAGCTTTGAATGCAAACTGATTGTTGTTTTCTAGTTTAAATAGCGAAATATTCTTAAATTGAGATACATTTACTTGAGATTATATTTATATAAATATTTTTATATACAGTATATATAAATATACTTGCATGTGCATCATATGATTCTGTTAGGTTATTTAGTTTTGCTTTTATTTGTGTTTTGATTTCTCAGTTTTAAAGGGTTACTCCACCCCAAAATGAACATTTTGTCATTAATCACTTACCCCCAAGTCGTTCCAAACCTGTAAAAGCTTCGTTTGTCTTCGGAACACAAATTAAGATATTTTAGATGAAAACCGGGAGGCTTGTGACTGTCCCATTGACTGCCAAACAATTTTCACTGTCGAGGTCCAGAAAAGTATTAAAGACCATAATCTGGACCACAAAACCAGTCATAAGGGTCAAAAATCAAAATATTGAGAAATCCCCTTTAAAGTTGTCCAAATGAAGTTCTTACCAATGCATATTACTAATCAAAAATTAAGTTTTTATATATTTACAGTAGGAAATTTACAAAATATCTTCATAGAGCATGATCTTTACTTAATATCCTAATGATTTTTGGCATAAAAGAAAAATCGATAATTTTGACCCATACAATGTATTTTTGGCTATTGCTACAAATATACCTGTGCTACTTATAACTGGATTTGTGCTCCAGGGTCACATTTGGTTTAGGTTTTGTTTCTGGTAGTATAGTAGTATGCATTCTTGTATTAGACTAGTAGTTCAATTTCTAGTATTGTTATTTTTTTAAGTACTGTAATACAAATAATAAACTCCAAATTGACATTTTGCATTTAATATTTATAATTCACAAGTTTAATTTATAACTGTAGTTTTTTAATAAATTTTAATCAATAAATTATTTAATTGTTAATTAAAGGTTAAATAACTGCATTATTTAAGTTTGTGTATCTAAAGTTTTATTATTATTATCAGTACATTTTTTTCTTCCTCAGTATTTTTGTCTTGTTTTCCAGTACAAATATCTCAACATTCTTAAATTAAGATACATTTACTTGAGATGCAAATCACATTTTTTCAAAATTAGCTGAGTTCATGCTTAAAACAAGAACAAGTATCTGCCAACTGGGTCAGAAAATCAACTTGTTTTCCCTGTTAATTAAGTTGATTTTTCTGACCCCCTTGGCAGATACTTGAATTTTAATCAGTTTCTCAGAAAACAAGACTTGCATGATTTGCATCTCAAGTAAATGTATTTTGAGGTAAGATATGGTAGATATGTGTGCTGAATTTAGAATTGTATTCTATAGGAGATATTTATTGTATTAATTCAAAATATTTTAAATATTAATAAATAATAAGAAGAATAGTATTAATTAAAATATATATTAAATAATATTAAATAAATAATATATTTAAAAAATATACAAATATGAATTTTATAATTTCACTACTTATATTTGGGGACAATTATATAATTTATTTTTTCTTTCTCTGTTAGGGTTAGTGTGTTTGTTTGGTTATAGTACTTATAACTAGCTATATTTGAAAACAGTAGAAGTCTATGGAATGTTGTGGAGTGTGTAAATGTGTGTGTGTGTCCCAAACAGAGAAATGTATTCAGATGAGCTCATTCATGAAAAATTCACAGAGCTGGAAGAAATGGTCAGCTTTGTCCTGGACTGAATGAGTGTTTCTGTTGTAAACGCTGTATATTTTGGAGCTCGTCTTAATCTGGGTCTGCAGACGTGGTTGTGATGTTTAATGGTGTGGAAACTGCAGCACAATGGTGTTTAGACTAGTTTCGTCTTTCGTTTTCACGCTTGAAATCCATGATTTTTTCTGGTGATGTTGCAAAACTGCAGTGTGAGGGAAATGACATCATGTTTAAAGTTTAAGGACAAGATTTTAAAGGATGAGAATTCATTAGTTAAAGCAAACGGATGAAAGATTTTCTGTCAAAACACTGACAGCAATGACACTCCTCTCAACACAGCAGAGAATAAGCTCTTAATATGACAAGCCATCACACACACACACATACACACACTGCATATACTGTAGGTGATAAGGAGATACTGAGAATAATTTAGATGATAATCACATAACAGAAATATAAGTTAAATATTTAAGTTAATTTGTTAAATACGTTTTATAAATTTAAAAAAAAAATAGGAATATTTTTTTTTAAAGAATAGGAATAATGAAAATGTAATAAAATAAATGTAATAAATTACATCTATTAGTACATATATTATATTATGTTTGTATGAGTATTTATACATTCCAAATACTTGATGTGCATCATGAATTTGTTTAGTTATTTAGTTTTGATGTTTTATTTTGGTTTAGATTTAATTTCTCATTTTAAATAGTATACTTTTTTAGTATTATTTTCATTTTTAGTTTAATTTCTGGAATTGTTCTTTTTTAGGTGCTACAAATATTAAATAAATACATATACAAATACACTACTGATTTAAATAAATAATTTGCATTTAAGATTTATAATTGAAAAATGTAATTTATAAATGTAAATTTAATAATTTCAATTCCAGTTATTTTTATTTTTTATTCTGGTCTATTTTATTGTTAATTTTTTTTATTTATTTTTTTTAAATTATTGTTAAATTAGTATTTTATTGTTAAATAAAGGTTAAATAACAAAGAGTATGATTCTAAATGCAAAGATAATTTTCAAGTGGTAATATTTGTTATTATCAGTCCACAAATACCTGTGAGTTTGACATTTTCACCTGTGAGTTAGTATTAATTTCTAGAATTTTTTGAAAAAAAATTCTAGTATTGTTATTATTTTTTAAGACAAATATTAATAATGTATGTACATAAACACTACTGATTTAAGTTAAGTAATTTGCAAGATTTGTAATTGTAAAGTTTCATTGTGAAACTTTAGTTTAAAAAATAGAAATTATTTAATTGTTAAATAAAAGGTAAACGCAAAGTTAATTTTAAAATGGTAATATTGGTTATTATCAGTCCACATTGAGTTTGACCTGAGTTTGATGTGATCAAGAATGTGACGGTGAAACACAAATTCACTCCAGAGTTCCTCACACATTCAACCGAATGATCTGTACATATGAAGATGTCTGTGTTTCCTGTCTGAATGTGATGTGTTTCCTGTAGTGTTCGGTGAGTTGCGGTGAAGGGATCCGGCAGCGGCAGGTCATCTGCAGACCGTCTGAAGGCAGCTCAGGACAGTGTGACGCAGACAAACCCCAATCTGTGTCCGTCTGCAAACCTCCTCCCTGCACAGGTCAGACAAATACAACAGGACAAAAAGATTGATGATTTCTTAATAATTCACCTTGTTTTCCCCTTTTGGAGTTTGACAGATTGACAGAATTAATGTAAAAGTTTGTTTTGTGAAGAAATTCATGCCGTTGGCTGATTTTATATTTATTTGCAAACTAATTTCAGTCATTCAAGCAGAAGCTTTTCGGTTTTAAGAAGCATGCATTCATTCAGATGTTTCCAAACCAGTCTATCTGACACTGCAGTGACTTCCTGTCTGACAGGAAATGTGCCTTTGTGTTGTTTTCTCCCAGGAGAGCCGTCTTTACCCAGTCCCACTAAAGATTTACTGGAGAATTTCACCACTGAGGAGGAGAAACTATCAGAAAACACTCTGGATAAAGTCTCTAGTAAGTGACTCGTCGGTACAGATGCTGATGGATTATTGATCAGGCCAGTGATCTGCTTCTGTGTTCATTCACTGATGTGATCGGCCTCTTATTCTCACCAGTTTATTAAAAATACAGTGAAAAACTGTGAAAAATTATAATTATATAAAAAGAGTTTTCTATATGAATATCTGTTAAAATGTAATTGATTGCTGTGCTCAAAGCTGAATTTTATTCCATTCTTCAGTGTCACATGATCCTTCAGAAATCATTCTAATATGCTGATTTGCTGCTCAAGAAACATTTCTGATTATTATCAATGTTGAAAACAGTTGTGCTGCCCAATATTTTTGTGGAAACTGTGATACATTTTATTTTTCAGGATTCACAGATGAATAGAAAGTTCAAAAGAACAGCAAATCTTTTGGAACATTATCTTTACTGTCCCTTTCGATCAATTTAATGCGCCCTTGATGAATAAAAGTGTTGATTTCTAAAAAAAAAACAGTAGTCATATATTCATGTTTTTTACATTGTATGCCAAACAATACTTATGATTTAATTTAAATCAGTAATGTAATTGCAGTTTAATGCATTATAAAATAATCTACGAGAAATTAAAATTAAAATCACAAAAATTGAAACAAATTAAATAAAAAAAATTTATTATATAAAAATTGTTGTATTCATTTTATTATTGAACATAGTTTTATTATTGTATATTTAAATTGAATGAAAACTACACATATATATAAATGTGTGTTTATATATATATATATTATTAAATTTGTTTTACTGTATTTTTATTATTCCTGTTTTATTGTATTAATTAAATTGTAATAATTTTATTATATTATCTTTTTATTTATTATTATTATTGTATATTTAAATATATTAATATATGTAATGTCATAAATTTATTTTATTGTATTTTTATTCATCTTATTGTATTCATTTTATTCAAATTTGTTTTATAAATGCTATTAAATACTGTAAATTTAAATTCATAACTACTAAATTAAATATATAAAATATTAATATATGTAATTTATTACATTTATTTTATTGCATTTTTTAAATTACTATTTTTCATGATTCTGTTATATTTTATAACAATATATTTATGGTTTCTATCCTGAAACATCATCTATCTGTCTTTCCTGATTGATTCCCATCTCTCCTCCAGATGAGCCTTGTCTGGGTGATAAGTCCATCTTCTGTCAGATGGAGGTTCTAGCACGCTACTGCTCCATCCCCGGTTATCATAAGCTCTGCTGCGAGTCCTGTAACAGGAAGTTGGGTTTCAGTACGGTTTCTCCAGACGTTCATCCTCCCTTCTCATGGCTTCCGGATTTCACCTTCCCTCCTCTGCCTCCAACGAGCCCCGATCCGACTCCGACTCAGACGTCTGTATCTCCATCTACAGCGGCTCCGCTCGTCCTCACCACTAAAGCAGCTTCCAGGAGACCGCAGCCCACTTCCTCCAGCCCTAAAGCGGATGCCACCTCAGCTCTACCTCCAGGCGGACTCCAGATCCAGAACACCACTGTGGACTCGCCGGTCACATGATCACTAACCAATCACACAGCAGCTACTGGTTACCTCAGAACGAACCGACGTCGCCCACAGTCCGCTGCTCTTCCCACAATCCTCTGCTCCGTGTGTGGAAACATGAAAGGTGCTGTTATTGAAATGCAGTGGCTTCCGGCTCAATCTGTGTCTTCAGGACTACTAGACGCATGTCTTCAGCGTGTTTGTGGCTGTAGTTCGTCATTATTTGCTCATATAGATCATAGCAGTGTTATTTTGAGTCTAGCTCTGTACGTTTGCTTTGTAACTCTGATGTAGTTTTGCGATGGACCAGTTTCACTTTCAATATACCCCGATAACCTGGGAAATATAACGCGTTCATTTCTGGAGTTCAAAATAATTTATATAATAATGCTATTTTCCTCAAATCCTTTTGCTGTTTGATGTGATTAATTACAGTATCCTGTGATTAATTAGTGTGGAATACAATGTCCCACAATGCACTTGACTTTACTGGGATTTTAATTTCTGTTAATCTCATTATTTAACCAGCCTTTCAGACATTTTTACACAAAATTCGATTAAGAATGCAAAAAAAAAAAAAATATATATATATATATATATATATATATTATGAATTTATATATACATTTTTTTTTTTGAACAACCAGCACATGCCAATTGCAAAAATAAACGTAAAATAGTAAGGCCATATATTAATTGAAAAAAAAGGTATGTATGTATATATATATATATATATAAACATTAAAGCATATATGTGTATATATATATATATATATATATAGATATATAATAGATGGAGAACTTTCATAAAAATTGGCAAAAAAATGAAATTACTAAATTTATTAAATTTAACTGAAATTCTAAATTACTAAAATTAACACTAAAATAAATTGAAAAATTACTAAAATAAAAAAAATTAAAATATAAAAAGCTAATTTTATAGATAGATAGATAGATAGATAGATAGATAGATAGATAGATAGATAGATAGATAGATGAACTTTTAAAAAAAAACTAATCAAAGTTGGTAACTGAAGTAACTGAAATAATTTACAGTTGAAATATTAAGATTACTAAAATGAACACTGAAATAAATTAATTTTTTAATAAAACATAAAAATAAAAGCTCATTTGAAATATATTAAAAATATATATCTATAATGCATATAAAATACTGTAATAGTATGTAAATAATAATTCAACAACACTGGCCTGTATTCTATTTTGTTCATAGCCATTAATGTATTTGTCATATTTTCATATTTTTGCTCACATGAAGCTAAACTACACAAATCTACTTAAGAGTTACAAAGCGAGTGTACTTGTCGTTCTCGACGCCTCTGGTGCTCCTGGTGTTCAGTCAATGTGACGTCACTCACCTGTGAAACAACCACCTCTAACGCATCGCCTGCAGTCCGTGTGTTTTTTGTGTTTTTTGAGCTTGCATCTGCTTTTGAACTGGGTGGTTTTGTATATACTGTAAATAGTTGCAGGTTTTCAGAAGGTGCGAGAGCGTCAGGTCTGCCGTCTCCTAATTTCTGTATTGTATAGTACTTGTATATACATGAATGAGAGCTTTAAGTGTTAATATTTATTAAATTTTTAAGTTGTAGGATGATGAAATACATGAAAATATACACATTGAAAAGAAAAGTGGAGTTTTTATTTCAGATAATTTTATTTTCATGTTCAAAACAGATTCTCTGGATATGTCAGGTTTAACCAGCGTGGATTATTTTTTACTGGATAAAAAGTCAAGGTTAAGAATATAATTTTTTGCAGTGTAAAAATGAAACACAAAAACTAATATCTGAGATTTCTATTTCTCTAATTTCCCATCAATGAACAATATGACTAATATGAAAGCCATGAAATAAAAAATAATAAAATAAAAAGATAATTGCAACTTTTTATCTCACAATTTTTCTTTCTTTCTTTTTTTTTACAAATATGAATCAATTGCAAGATTCAACTCTGAGAAAAATTCTGAGAAACAAAGAATTGTGAAGATAAAAAGTCACACTTTTTTATTATTATTCTGTGGTGGAGACTAATTTCCACAAACTAAAGACAAAATTTTTATTTACAGGGCATTACGTCTGATTTGTATGTATTAATAAAACAAATATTAATGAAATCATGATGCAATTTTAAAATAAGAGTGTCCAAGTGTGTACTAGTCCATGGGTTTTATTGCAGCAGCAGATCTGAACCAGTTTTGATTGATTATGACATCTGGAGGGAAGATAGACTGTAAAAGAAATGAAGTCAAAATGCAGACGGATGTGAGGGAAACTAATCAATCTCCATTCATCTCTGCAGAAACTGGAGTTGTTGCATAGCTGCTACTAAGTACAATATAGATTTGTTTGCGTTGATTTTTAATGTTTAAAAGTGCATCTGCAATATCAGCCAGCAGCAGAGCTCAGAGACCAGCTCAAGAATTCAATTCATCATTTATACCCATAACTCAAATATCAATGAAAATTTTAAACTTTTTCTGTTCAGCCACTTTGAATCTGCAGTTTTAATAATTTTGAACATTTTAAACTTTCATGCGATTTGAGTTAGTTGCACACATTTATTTCAAAATGACTAAACAATTTTTTGTGATTTTACTAGCACTTTTTATAATTTTTTTAAATAATTTTTCATTCAAAATAATTTTTTAATTAATTTAACAAATGTAGAGTTCATCAAAAAAATTATACTTGACAGATTTATGAAAAAGCAGCAGTGATATTATTATTAATTATTATTAATATTATTTTTATTCTTTTTTCTCAAAATATTTTGAATTATTTTTTTTTAAATTAATATAATTATTTTTAAGATTTTTAATAAAATAGTTTTTGATTAAAAATAATTTGTTTTTAAATAATAGTTCGTCCAAAAATGCCACATGACACTTGACATTTATGAAAAACAATTTTAAGAAAATGAGCAGCAATGATTATTCATTTAATTTTTAATATTTTTAATAAAATCATTTTAATACAATTATTTATATATATTTTTAAAATTATTTTTAATTAAAAAAAAACTTTATTTTAATGTATAGTTCATTCAAAAATGCAGCATACTTGGCATATTTTGCGAATATGTCTGTTATTGCATTTCCGATCTAAAATATCAATACCACCCAAACGTAAAGCTGGATAAACACTGTTGCCTTTACTGAATTTAAGGTGATTTTTAATTGACTGGGTTAAGCCTACTGGGATGGCTCTCATCAAAGTATTATATTCCTTTGGTGGGACTGGAAAATTATGGAGATTCATAAATTGTTCATATGTTAAAATATTACCAAAATCATCAAACACAGATAGAATACAGTTCAAGTTATTATTAAACCATCTATGGAAAAAAAAGTGACATTTCTAACAGTTATATCAGCATTATTCCAAAGGAGAGCTCTGTGGGGGGAGAAACCATGGACAAAACACAACTTCCACGAGAGAAGACATTGCTGATGGAAGTTAGATAAGGAAATAGGTAGCTTGCCAGGCAAGAAATTACACTTTAGTAAGAAAGATAGGCCACCAAGTTGGTCAAATATCTTATTTTCATCTTCTCGACCAATTTACTTTTAAGGTGTTCACAGTATCTGCGAAGTCCAAAAAATCAAGGTCACCTTTGCTTGTGGAATTAGCAATCACTTCTCTTTTTAATTTGTAAAGTCTATTTTTCCAGATAAAATCTAAAAATATCTTATTAATTTCCTTTATAGCTTTATCATTGTCAAACAAAGAAAGAGCAGAATATACAAAGTGAGAGAGCCCTTCAACTTTAGATAAAAGAACTCGACCATATAAAGAAAGATCTCTCTGAAGCCAGATGTTAAAGATATTTTTAGTTTTTATCATTTTATCAGAAAAGTTTAAATGATGTCTACTGATTGAATTTTTTGTGATATGAATTCCTAAATATTTTACACTTTTTTTAACTGGGATACATCCTAAGAATATATCATCTATATCATGAATTGACAATTTCACATTTCGAATTATTAAGTTTTAGACCTGAGGCACATGAAAATTCGACCCTATCAAATACTGAAATTCCTTTCAAATTATCATCTTGGTTAATTCTTAGACAGAGTAACTCCGTGGCTAAAAGAAATAAAAATGGGGAGATTGGACAGCCCTGTCTGACTCCACGATATATGTTAAACCTCTTAGAAGTGTCAAAGTTCACAGTCACTGAGCTGTTAATACCTGTATAAAACATGGTTACAGTCTCTATATATCTATATATTCTAGAATACGAAAAAGAAATTTGTGTTCTATGGAATCGAAAGCTTTATGAAAGTCAAGAAAGAGTATGAGACCATCTGAATGAATTAGATCTGAATAATCCAGCAAGTCCAGTACTAATCTTTTATTATTAGAAATGGGACGGCCTTTCATGAAACCAGATTGAGATTCTGAAATAATATTGTCTAAACCATAACTTAATCTTTTAGCATATACAGAGGCTAATATTTTATAATCTAATGTTAACAAAGAAATAGGTTGCCAATTATCGATTACTAAAAGATCCTTGTCTGGCTTAGGTATAAGAGAGATGACTCCCTGTTTCATAGTAGCAGTCATATGTCCCATATGTCCCATATGCATTCCTTATACATGTGAAATAAAGGCAATTTAATAAACTCCCAAAAATGGAGATAAAATTCAACTGAAAGCCCATCGATCCCAGGGGATTTACCTTTTTTCATTTTATGAAGAGCTTGCTTGATTTCATCAATTGATAAAGGAGAATCACAAATTTGACTATACTCTAGATCAATAACTTTAATATGGTGTTTAACTAAATCAATAAATTTTTCAGAAATATTGTAGTTGAAATTAGAGGTATAAAGATTGCTATAGAATTTAGCAACAAAATCTGGTATTACTTTTTGGTCTTTGGAAATGACTCTGTCAATATTAAGTGCGGAAAGAGTTTTCCTCTGACTATTTCTTTTTTCCAGGGCAAAAAAAAATAGCTAGAATTTCTTTCCCCCTCCTCCAGCCATTTTGCAGGAGACCTTGTATATGCACCTTTAGCCAAATCTAAATAGGCTTCATCAAGCTCCAAATTTAACCTTTTTATTTCTAAATTCTCCTCTTCTGTAATTTTACTTTTAGCTAGTAATGCATTAAGTTTATTAACCAACTCTAAATCAGTTTGATGTTTACTTTTTAATTTCTTTACTTCTTTTAACTGCTGTGTGTCTAGCTACTAGCTGTATGCTCTGCTATTTGAGCTACTAGCTTTCCTGTAGCTCAAACAGCAGAGCGTGGCACTAGCAATGCCAAGATCATGGGTTTGATTCCCAGGGAAACCAAGAGCTGACAAAATGTAAAAGGAAAAAAAAAATTAACTTGAATGCAATGTAAGTTGCTTTGGATAAAAGTGTCTGGTATGTGTAGCTTTATATTTGAAGAACTCCCATGTTTTTTTTTTTTTTTATAATCTCCATTTAAGTCAGTGAATAATTCTTTGATAAGCTTGCTGACATTATCATTAAATTTTTTATCTTTTAACAAGATATTATTAAATTTCCAATAGCCCCTAAGTCTCGGATTATCATGGATGTCACTCATCTTTATACAAACTAATTTATGATCTGATAAGGGGACAGTGGTGTGAGAAATATCTTTTACGTAACCGAGGATAGAAGAAGAAATTAAAAATAAATCAATCCTAGATCTAAGAGACAAAGTTTTATTTCACCAAGTAAAATCCTTCGTATAAGGGTTAAAGAACCGCCATGCATCAGTCAGGAAGAGATCTGTGCAAATAGAAAAAATTACATCATTCATTCCACCGTCAAGTCTAGGGGGATATCTATCCAAATAATCATCCATACATTCGTTGAAATCTCCTCCCAGAATAAAATAAGCATCAATATATTTTCTATTTACTTTCCTAAGTTTATCCACTAGATGAGAGAACATTACTCTGTTGGATGCACGAGAGTTGTGACCATATACACAGCAAGTTATGAAGGTGGCATTATCTTGTTTGATTGTAGCAATAACCCATCTGCCTTCATCAGAGCTCAGAGTTTCTAAAACAGTTCCTTTAAAACAGTGTAACATAATAGCAGTCCCAGCCGAGTGATTGCTGCCATGGCTAAAGAAAATTGAGTTTCCCCATTGATTCCTCCAAAACCTAACATCTGTTTCCCCTGAGTGAATTTCTTGAAGAAAGATAAGATCAGCTGCACTTCTTTTACAAAATAAAAAATAGCTTTTCTTTTCACACTGTCCCGCAAACCTCGAACATTCAACATTAAATTACACTAAAATAAACTAAAACGGAAATAAAAACAAAAACAAAATAAAAATATATTTTAAAATATAAAATAATATATAAAAAATAAAATTACAAAAATCATAAAAATGACAACAAAAAATATTTAAAAAAAATTACTAATAGACTAATAGTTTAACTAAAATTTAAATGAAAACATAAATAATAAAAAATACAAATTTAAAAATAATATACATATATAAATAAAAGGATTGTAAGACTCCTGTGAAAAATATTTTTTATTGTTATTTTATATGGCCAAATCGATTTCATCAGTAGTTTGGTATCTTCCACATGAGTTTCAAACTGTTTGTCTGAGGTGTATGTTGCATGTCTGTGTTCCTATATCATTGTCTGCCGTCAGTGTTGGTGTCTGACTCTCAGCATCTGTTGTTTTCTGGGTTTTGTGCGGTCAGCCGGCGTCGCAGGTGTTTAGTGAAATCCGCTTGTGCTCGAGGAAGAGCCTTGTTCACTAGTGACTGCGGCAGCCAACCCTGAAAACACAAGGACACGTTCAACACACGTTTTTATTACTCACAAATTGTTAGTAAATTTCACAAATAATTATAAAGATATAACAAGCAACACTAAACGAAACATGAAATTTTGAACTGACTGTAATAGTAAAACACTTTATTTGAAATTATTTTTACAGCAAATAATGCCTGGTCATCTCACAATCAGGAACATCATCATAAATCATGAAACATGCATGTTTTGTACTTTGACGTCCATGTTGAGCAGCCAGGTGAGGCGACTGCGGTCGGGCCGGTCCTGAAGCGGCTGCAGGATGATGCAGGTCGGTCTGTCTTCAGCTCTGAACACAACAAACACTTACACACAGTCTTTACCAAGAGAAAACACTAACATATTATGTCCAGTTATAGTAACTTCTAATTAAAATGTACATGACAGTAATAATACATCCCAAAAAGTAAAACTGTCATCAGTTATTTATCTTCATCAATCCAAACCTGTATTAATTAAGCTTCCATGTTTCATAAAAACAAAAATGGACGGTGATTTATACTGCTGTGCTACAAAAACATGAAAAAAGCGCAATAACAGTCGCGCATACGGCTAATGTTTTGAACACTTAAATCCTTCATTGTTGGACGCGTTGTATTTACCTGACAAGCTCCGGTTGAGGCGGCAGGGACTCGAACCGCGTCGCGGCTCCGCCCAAATAAACACGTGACTCGCGTTTGGACGAATGCCTGACGCTCAGAAAGTCTCGCTGGCCAATCAGGTTTCCCGCCGTTTCCGCTGAAACCTCGTGTGTAACCATGGTGTTCCTGCCCACGTGTTTCAGCACCTGCGGCATAAAGGAGCTTGCTTTAATAGTGCGGCTGAGTCGGACTTTTGTTATTTAACCGAAACATAACGCAGAAAGAGTCTAAACAAAACAAAATCATTAAATTGTGAAGTTTTTGTTGCAATAAGCAAACCGTTAAAGTTGATTAGTTAACAACATTAACCCATTTAATCCCAAATTTTTCCCAGACATCAAAATATCCAAATGATGTGTCCTTAGTAACCCTTTAAAATAATCAATAATTATTTTATTTTTTTATTATTTTATTTTATTTTATTTATTTATTTATTTATATTTTTATTTTTTTATTTATTTATTTTTTTGGAAAAGTGTGTGAAAAATTGTTTTATGGTCGGTCACAATTGTGACCAGTGGGATAATGTGTGCACTGAATTAAAATATTTCAGCAGTCATAAAAATGATTATATATCTTAGCCCAGCTATTTTAAACTGTTTGATCACATTCTATGGTTACTATTATGCATAAAAAATATAAAATAAATAAATAAATAAATAAAACTTATACAACATTGATAGGAATACTGAGATAAAAGACAAAAAAATACAACCATCAACATATTTCAAAATTGTTGCTTTTTTGTAACATATATCATCATTTTTTTTATATATTAGTCCTATAAGTATTACAATATCAATATTGTAACTTATTTCTTACATTTCAATTTTTAATTTAGTGCAATATTTTGTCATTGCATTTTAGTGCAATTTTCACTAACAACTGCAACTGGAGTTATATTGTATACCTAAATTCACTGTTGTTCCACCAGTCACTATTGTGACCATCAAGATGTTTACTCATTCTGTAACCACACTCAACAAAACTGAATATATGTGAATTCATGTATTAATACTAGACACCCCAAAGATAATGTGTACCAAAAATCTTTGTCATTTCTTTATGTTATCATTCTTTACTAGCCTTTCGTTTTGGAGCTTTGATGCAGTTATCATCTTCTCAAGGTGCAAACAGGAAATAAACTGCTCTGCTCATGTGACAATTTGCACTAACCATGTGAAACTGCACATATTTAATTGAGACCCTTATTTTTTTTACATATTTGCAGGAAGTGCACTAAAGTCTTTTAGAGCTTTACAAAAGAGAAATTATTTTACAGTCACTATTGCGACCAGTGGGATTAAATGAGTTAACTGCAGACTGATCTCTATATGTAAAGGCCTAGATTTTTTATCTATATGATAGATCAGTGTTTCTGCAATGTTTGAAATGGACACACCCCTTTCAACACTGCAACTCATTCATCATCTATAAAATTCAGAGTTTCCTACTTATAATTACGACTCCACTTCAGCTGTTAGAATTACAGAAAATTCAGATGAATATGCATTCTTTGCATTTTCTGAAACTCCAACATGTAAAACGTTTTACATTTATGTAAAAATAATTCAGTGCACCTGTTACCACAATTTAAATAAATGCACGGTTGCAAGATATAAATGCTAGCTAATTCATTGATTCAATTAAACCTTTTCAGTTGGCGACATTATTTTGATGAGTTCTGTTGGCATAATGCTGATCATTACATTAACTTAATACTGTGTGTAATGTAAACTCAATTTCAATTAAGTAAAAAAAATATGTTGTAGTAACTTGCTAAATTTGTCTTGTTAACTTTATAAATTGGGCAGTAGTTTCTAGTTCCCAGCATGCTTTGCATTGAACTGGATAAAGAAAAAAAGTTAAAAAAATAAGTGTTATTTTATGTGTTTTTAGTGAAGGGAGAGATAGTGTTTAATGCTGTTATATATTTAAATGAATTTTATGTTGAAATCTTTGTACTGAAGCTACATGAAGGTAAACATTATAATGACTCTATGATGTGCTAATGCTAGTGATTAGTGATATCTTACATGTTCATTAAATTTACATGCTAAATAAGTTACGTTTAGCATGTGCTAATCTAGCTGTTGATTTTAACTGAAAAATTGGCTCCAGGGCCACAACTCAATTAGTTAGATCAACTTAATTTTTTAGTAATCAACTTAAAAATGTGTTTATGCTAAAAATCGTTCCTCTAACTCAATTAGTTTGTTTGTTTGAGCATAATTTAATTAAAAGTTGTCATAACTCAAAAAGATTGATGCAACTAATTTGCACTGATTCGGAAACATATCTAATGTTCCACTAATTACACTAAAAATTAATTAATAAGGTAGTTGTATAATTAATGTTACTTGCTGTATTGTGGTTGTGTCTATTGATTACACAAATTACACCGATTAATTTTGCCATTAATAGTGTTGCCATAGAAACGCATAACTCCGAGTCTGAGGAAGTGAACATCTCCGAGTAACGTCCAGATAGTCATCGAGTAATTACAGTAATTATGACATGGATTGAAAGCAGCATTAATCAAAGACCCGCTGACCTGAGGACACATGAACACAACCCATTCTATCATGTATGTTTAGCTTATTATCGAGAGACAGACATGCAGCTGCTTGCAAAAGATATATGTTACAGACAAACTAATTACATGCAAGTTGCTTACATTTAGAATTTTCCATTAAAAGCCTTGTTTCTCTCTCTGTTCAGTCTGTTTTCTGTGGGTTATCGATTGCATCGCAATTTATAATTTACTATCAGCTAGGTGTGAAGAATCAGTGTATTTACTTATTATTCATAATGCAATACTTATGAATAATTTTCATATTAATAAGCACTTCTGCATAAATGACCATTTGAACAATTATAGAGCATCAAATACTGTATAACATAATTTTTTCAAATATAACTGAATTACAGTAGTATAGGCCTAGTATTACATCATTATTTTTGTTTAATATTTTATGCATATTATTAACACAAGTAGTCTTAAAAGTAGATGATGTGTGACCCTCACAGAGGATGAGAGAAATCTCATGAATCTCATATTACTCCTTAGGCAATGGGTCAGTGTTCTCTGATTTGAACACTTTCAGCTCTATTGATTTATCAAGAGAGAATATTAAACAGCGCTGTGTCCTTGAGAGCTCCTCAACAAGCCAAAAATCATCAATCCAGAGCTCCTAAAGCTACATTTACATCTACAGTCAGTCTCTGCTTTGGAAACTGAAGCTGTGATTCTGCTGTTTTACCAGCTACAGGATCACTAACACTTTCTGAAAGAAGTCTCTTTTGCTCAACAAGGCTGCATTTATTTGTTTAAAAATACTGTAAAAAATTTGATAAATTATTTTAATTTATAATCACTGTTTTCTATGTGAATATCAGTTAAAATGTAATTGATTGCTGTGATCAAAGCTGAATTTTCAGCATCATTACTCCAGTCGTCAGTGTCACATGATCCTTCAGAAATCATTCTAATATGCTCATTTGCTGCTCAAGAAATGTTTCTAATTATCATCAATGTTAAAAACAGTTGTGCTGCCCAAGTTTTTTTGTGAAAACAGT
Organism: Spinibarbus caldwelli; assembly: GCA_039654775.1. Classification (NCBI taxonomy): domain Eukaryota; kingdom Metazoa; phylum Chordata; class Actinopteri; order Cypriniformes; family Cyprinidae; genus Spinibarbus; species Spinibarbus caldwelli. Next base: position 1,684,951 of record CM077256.1, read on the forward strand.
GATACATTTTATTAGTTCAAAAGAACAGTATTTATTTCAAATAGAAATCTTTTGGAACATTAGAAATGTCTTTACGGTCACTTTAATTGAATGCATCTTTGATGAATAAGATATACTAAATATACTATTATTTAATATACTAAATAATAAGATATATATATATATATATATATATATATGTGTCTCACTTTGATGCGTCTGATGCTGGGGTTCCATTGGTGCATCTCCTCCACTCTGAAGAACAAGATGTCGTGAAGTTCCTCCGGAGACGCGTCCAGTTCGGCCTCTAATCGGAAAACCTTCCTGTTGCCCATGAGAACTTTGCTATAGATCACATCTCCATTCTTCTGAAGGAAAAAAAGACAGTTTCCTGTGAGAACACATTCTGCTGATCTGCACACCAAAAGAACATTTTACATTCACAGACAATCACCTCAGCCGTCTCCAGTTTCCATCCGTCCTCAGACTCTACGATCTTCAGAGCTTCATTCAGTGCTGCTTCTCCTTGTCTCAGATAAAACACATCCTCATGACCCAATGCAGCCATCCTCTGCTCTGAAGACATGTATAATCAAGTTTTACTATTTCTAATATAATCAAATGTATGCATGCATTTATATATATATATATATATATATATATATATATATATATATATACAGTGGGGCAAAAAAGTATTTAGTCAGCCACCAATTGTGCAAGTTCTCCTACTTAAAAAGATGAGAGAGGCCTGTAATTTTCATCATAGGTATACCTCAACTATGAGAAACAAAATGAGAAAAAAAAATCCAGAAAATCACATTGTAGGATTTTTAAAGAATTAATTGGTAAATTCCTCGGTAAAATAAGTATTTGGTCACCTACAAACAAGCAAGATTTCTGGCTCTCACAGACCTGTAACTTCTTCTTTAAGAGGCTCCTCTGTCCTCCACTCGTTACCTGTATTAATGGCATCTGTTTGAACTCGTTATCAGTATAAAAGACACCTGTCCACAACCTCAAACAGTGCAACTCCAAACTCCACCATGGCCAAGACCAAAGAGCTGTCAAAGGACACCAGAAACAAAATTGTAGACCTGCACCAGGCTGGGAAGACTGAATCTGCAATAGGGAAACAGCTTGGTGTGAAGAAATCAACTGTGGGAGCAATTATTAGAAAATGGAAGACATACAAGACCACTGATAATCTCCCTCGATCTGGGGCTCCACGCAAGATCTCACCCCGTGGGGTCAAAATAATCACAAGAACTGTGAGCAAAAATCCCAGAACCACACGGGGGACCTAGTGAATGACCTGCAGAGAGCTGGGACCAAAGTAACAAAGGCTACCATCAGTAACACACTGCGCCGCCAGGGACTCAAATCCTGCAGTGCCAGACGTGTCCCCCTGCTTAAGCCAGTACATGTCCGGGCCCGACTGAAGTTTGCTAGAGAGCATTTGGATGATCCAGAAGAGGATTGGGAGAATGATGAAACCAAAATAGAACTTTTTGGTAAAAACTCAACTTGTCGTGTTTGGAGGAGAAAGAATGCTGAGTTGCATCCAAAGAACACCATACCTACTGTGAAGCATGGGGGTGGAAACATCATGCTTTGGGGCTGTTTTTCTGCAAAGGGACCAGGACGACTGATCCGTGTAAACGAAAGAATGAATGGGGCCATGTATCATGAGATTTTGAGTGAAACCTCCTTCCATCAGCAAGGGCATTGAAGATGAAACGTGGCTGGGTCTTTCAGCATGACAATGATCCCAAACACACCGCCCGGGCAACGAAGGAGTGGCTTCGTAAGAAGCATTTCAAGGTCCTGGAGTGGCCTAGCCAGTCTCCAGATCTCAACCCCATCGAAAATCTTTGGAGGGAGCTGAAAGTCCGTGTTGCCCAGCGACAGCCCCAAAACATTACTGCTCTAGAGGAGATCTGCATGGAGGAATGGGCCAAAATACCAGCAACAGTGTGTGAAAACCTTGTGAAGACTTACAGAAAACGTTTGACCTCTGTCATTGCCAACAAAGGGTATATAACAAAGTATTGAGATGAAATTTTGTTATTGACCAAATACTTATTTTCCACCATAATTTGCAAATAAATTCTTTAAAAATCCTACAATGTGATTTTTTTTTTTCTCATTTTGTCTCTCATAGTTGAGGTATACCTATGATGAAAATTACAAGCCTCTCTCATCTTTTTAAGAGGGAGAACTTGCACAATTGCTGGCTGACTAAATACTTTTTTGCCCCACTGTGTATATATATATATATATATATATATATATATATATATATATATATATATATATTGTTACAGTATAATTACACATTTAAGTACTGAGTAATATTAATTAGCTACATGTACTTACTATATGGTTAGGGTAAGGATTAGGGTTTGCCTTATGGTTACTTGTATGTAATTATGCATAATTTATTGTAATTATAATAATAAGAGCATGTAACGTGTAACAAGGACTTTTCATATATATATATATATATATATATATATATAAAATATGAAATATTTTAGATTCTGCAGTGTTTCTATGTGAGTGATCAAATGCAAATAAATGAGTGTCATTAATAATGTGACAGTCAGATTTTCTTACAGTACATCAGTGTATCTGAAGATGCTTTTTGGATCATTGTCAGTGTTTATTTTTTTTACTCTGTTTTCTTATTGTTTTATTTGAAAAAAAATATTTTATTCATCAAGGACACATTTAATTAATCAAAAGTGGCAGTAAGGACATTTCTAATATTACAAAAGATTTCTATTTCAAATAAATGCTGTTCTTTTGAACTTTCTATTCATCTGTGAATCCTAAAAAATAAAATGTATCACCGTTTCCAGAAAAATATTGGGCAGCACAACTGTTTTCACCATTGACCATAATCCGAAACATTTCTTGAGCAGCAAATCAGCATATTAGAATGAAGGATCATGTGACACTGAAGACTGGAGTAATGATGCTGAAAATTCAGCTTTGATCGCAGAAATAAATTACATTTTATCAGATATTCACATAGAAAACAGCTATTTTAAATTGTAATAATATTTCATAATTTTTCATGTATTTTATAAATAAATGCAGCTTTGGTGAGCAGGAGAGACTTTTTATGCTCACCATTTTAAAAAAATCTTACTGACTCCAAACTTTTGAACTGACCTGCACCTCTGCTGTAGTATTGGATGGAAAGTTAAATATGGATGCACTGACTCACTTTCAGTCCATCTCAAAGGGCTCCATGCTGGAAGGGCGATTTGTTCTCTGCTCTGCAAGTGTGCGATCTCCTGGCCGAACACCGCCAGAGCTACTCGCTGCAAACCTGCAAAGACACCATAAATAAAACACAATACAAACTCAAAACTCATGCATCGAGCTGAAGCTTCAGGTCAGGTACCTGCCATGCTCCGCAGATGTGGGTATGTGATTCCACAGCAGAGCTTCAGGACGGCCGGCAGCATGTTTTCTCCCGCTGAGATGGCGAGGAGGAGGAGGCCGCGGGATGCTTTTATAGAGCAAGTGAAGGACAGAGACGAAGATAACGGCTCCATTTACAAGATAGGATTCAATTCGGCTTTGCCTCCAAGGCCACATTCAAGAGGAACAAGAATGTAGGTTTGCACTGTTGAAAGTCACTGGAACCTGCTAGACATGATAAAAGATGAGAGGAATAGATCAGACAAAAATCACAATTCTGTCACCTTCATGTCTGTCAGATAACAGCTGTGGGTTAAGATAAGACAGATTTATTTATTTAGTTAGTTAGTTAGTTATTTAGTTATTTATTTATTATTACAAACCATTTTATTTGTTTGTTTATTGTTAACACTTTACAGTATCTCATTTGTTAGCATTTGTTAGTCTTTTAAAGTCATATAATAGCTCTGTGTTAAGACAGAAATGTATTTATTTATATATTTATTTATTCATTCATTCATTCTATCTCATTAATTTATTTACTTTTATTATTTTTTTTTATTTATGTTTGTTTACAATAAGGTCTCATTTGTTAACATTTTTTAATCTTTTAAAGTCATGTAATAGTTGTGAGTTAAGATAAGACAGAAATTTTATTTATTTATCTTTTATTTATTTATTTATTTATTTATTTGTTTATTTATTTATTTATGTTTGTTTGTTTGTTTGTTAACACTTTACAATAAGGTCTCATTTGTTATCTGTTAGTCTTTTAAATTAATTTATTAAATTTGTATAATATTCATATAATACCATATAGCTGTGAGTTATGATAAGACAGAAATTGTGTTTATATGGTTATTAATATTAAATGCATTTTCTTTCTTTATTACTATTATTAAATAATTGTATTTATTTATTTATTTACATTTTATTAACAAAAGTTAAAAATGGCATGGAAATATATTGCTCATTGTAAGTTCATGTTATTTAATGAATTAATTACTGATAACAAACGATACCTTGTTGTAAAGTGTTATGGTTTGTTTTCATTTTTGAGCGAATTATTCCTTTATTTATTACTAGCACAAGAAAACATGTCTATACATGCATACAAATCTATTCTCTTCAGGGTGCTTAAAGCTTTAAAGTCCCACTGACTCTGACTAGTTATAGAGATCAGCAGAACGACCCTAACACTGACCTTAACCTCCGCTAAACCCTGAGAGAAACCTTCACCTCCTTCAGCCGCCACACCTCCAACCAGAGGACAGAAGATGTGCTGAAACACATTAATACTATCACAATCACAAAGCCACTTCATATGAAACATACATTACAGCTTTAACATGCTTTCATTGAGATTTCAGAGAAGAACAAGTTCTCAAACATCATGCCTGAGAGCAACAGATGCTCCTGAAGAGATTACACCGAGATTAAAGAGTTTAAAGAGATTCGTTCATCCTGGCTGTCAAAGTAAAGTCATTTGTCTTTGTTTTCATGCCTGAAAATAACTAGGCAGAATTAATTCAATCTAGTAAAATCCGTTGTGCACACAAGGTCTGTTATAGCAGAGGAATGATAATTTCTGGATGACTACATATTTGTATTTATACTATATTTTCCTGATGCCATTCACAAGGGTCTCAGCAGCTCAGAGGATGATATTAGTATGTTTGCCTTTCCAGTAAAATTAATTAATTTCACTGCACTGACATTATCAGATGAGAACAAAACATGAAATGAATTGAACAGAATAATGACATTCGCAATATTAAAGGAATAGTTCATCCAAACTGAAAATGTTTGTTTCTTCATCAGATTTGGAGAAATATAGCTTTGCATCACTTGTTCACCAATGGATCCTCTGCAGTGAATGGGTGCCATCAGACTGAGAGTCCAAACATCCATAATAATGCTTCCTCCAGTGAAAAAGTCCATCTCCTGTTGTCTCTCACATCAAAATCCAGCCACATATTTGTTTCGAGCTGTTTTGTCTTGTAAACGGTGCTTGATCTGTGCAGATTTCTCTCCTGATTCAGACCAGACCACTTTTTCACTGGAGGAAGCGTTATTATGGCTATTTTGACCAGAAACAAAGTTAAAAATGTCTTGATGGATTTGTTTCAGCTTTTGTCTTCTCAAGATGTTAACTGATGGACTGGAGTGGTGTGGATTATTGTGATGTTTTTATCAACTGTTTGGACTCTCATTCTGACGGCACCCATTCACTGCAGAGGATTCATTGCTGAGACCGTGATGCAATGACACATTTCTCCAAATCTGATGATGTGGTGCTGTTGGATGATGTTATTCAATAGTCAAAAAGTTATTTATGCTTTGATTTAGCAAACACACACAGGTCACTTTTCACCATTCAGTCAATTCCTGTTGGGAAAAAAATTGTTTCATAAGTAACGGATTGTGAAGATTATTTCTTGTTGAGGGTTTTGCTCTAGTTCTGTTGTGTCACTGTAAAACACTATATTTGGTTTGTTTGATGACTGAATTAAATGGTATGCAAATAATTATGCTTCAACTGCAAACAAAATGTGCAGTTTTTCTTCTGTTTGTTTAAAGTTGAACTGTCAGTCTGTGTAAAGTGGCAGGTGATTTGGGGTCAGAGCTGTTGAGTCATTGAGGCTTTGAAGCTCTGGAGAACTTTATCTGTCTGAGGCGATGAATTCAGCAGCGCATGAAAACCTCCTTGAGTCGCCTCTCATGTGTTTTGCACACTGTCAAAAAAGTAATTACATTTTATCCAGCATTCGGGCCTTTTGAGTCACAAATATTAAGAAATGTGACATAAAAGCACTGGTTAGAGCAGCAGAAATCCCCAAACAAGCACTTCAGTATTGAGCAATGCTGTGGAGGTGTAGGGCATGTGAACTCCCAGCATGCATTGCAGAATGAATTATACACACTGTTACTGTATTGTTTTACTGTTTACTTTATGCACTAAAAAATTTAGATGTAAATTTAAAATTTATGTATTTGACTTGCATGTAATATTTCCATACATTTGGATTACACAGTTTTAACATAAACTAATAAACTTAGTGTGATGCATAATTAACAGTCATACATGAATAAAACAGCTCAGATTTCTGTAATAGTACTAATAAACTCAATGTGTTCATGTACACAATAACCTGGTTTATAAATTCATCATCAATAAATCCAATTTATTTCAGTCTCATGCATTTTAACTAATTGAATATTGCTTTCACAGCTAGCCATACTTTTAACTAAATTAATGTTATATATTTTCACAATATACAGATTTATAATGACTCTAAGCTATTAAAATGAATGCGTATTGAAAATCCGGTAATTTAAATAGAATAAATCAGATGCAAATAATAGTAATGATTTTTTTGACTGCAGAAATCTAACCTGTTAGTTATGTATGACTGACAAAAAAAGTGTATTTGTTTATGTTAAAACTGTATAATTCAAATGTATGGAAATTTTATATGCAATTCAAATACATGAATCAAATTTAGGCCTAAATATTTTCTGAGTGTGTTCAGTCAAAATAAAAACATTTCATGAAATTATGATAAGCTTCTAGTAATGTTAAGTGAACATGATGATCGTGAATTCTGTAAATGCCTTCGCAAGAATTTATCTGAATGAGACGCTTTGCATTTAAAATGAAATATTCACATTGCCATATTTGAATACGTTCATTTTAAATTGCCATAAATTGCCATAAAAGTCATATTATTTATGAAGAAAATTATCAAAAATCTGAATGCATCCTGTTAACATTTTAACCTTGCATGCTTTTTCTTCTGAGCTTCTCAGCATGATTGTCTGGATCATTCTGCTGTATAATTGCAAGTTTCAGCGTGGTTTACTGACTGTGATATCATTAAGTGCTCTGACTCATCTGATTAATCTCTGAGACCTGCTAATGTGTTCTTACGCCACTCACGCTTTCTAATCTGTAATGACTGATCACATTCACCTCATTTAGACACAGCAGTAAGCCAGAAACACTGGAGATTAATTAACTATTGACCTGCAAAACACAACTTATAATCACCTTAAAAGGAATCGAACTACAGGTGTAGAGAATCAACTATCAACATCATCCACTAACCACAAACAAATGCAATTCTTACTTTGTTTTGTGTCATTTATTTATTTAGCATATTACAAGTAAGTGGCACTATCTATCTATCTATCTATCTATCTATCTATCTATCTATCTATCTATCTATCTATCTATCTATCTATCTATCTATTCAAGGATTGATCAAAAGTGAAAGACATTTAAAATGTTACAAAAGATTTCTATTTCAAATAAATGCTGTCCTTCTTTGTATTCATCAAAGAATCCTACAAAAGAATAATGTAAAATAAATAAATAAATAAAAATTTCCACAAAAATATTAAGCAGCAACTGTTTCCAATGGTTTCAACTTTTAAAAATTTATTATTTGTATGTGTGTGTGTGTGTGTGTGTGTGTGTAATAAAAGATAATAGAAGAAAATACTATTATTAATAGAAGTCACTTGAATAAACAGTGTAACAAATTAGAATGTTTGTGTGTGTGTGTGTGTGTGTGTGTATATATATATATATATATATATATATATATATATATATATATATATATATGAATCCTCAGAGATAAAAGATCTTTTGTGTCCAGATGTTGATCCATGATTTCTGCGTCAGTGCAGCAATGCAGCAGAAACGATGATGGAGTCCAGAAACCTGCAGACAACAAGAGTCTCATCAAACATCATCTTCATCAGTCACCTGTTGAGACTCTGTGACTTTTTAAATGGCAGCTGAAGCATGAAGTCAAGAGCAACACAAAGGTCACCGATGAATCACTTTCACACTAATGAGTGTGTGTTTACAAGTATTTGCACAATCCAATAACAATAATGCAGCACTACTGAACTTCTTGACCTTCCAGTGAGAGCTAATTACAGTGACGAATAATTACAGTTAGTGTTTGCAAATGAGGCTCAGAAACATTGGAATGATTGTGAAACCACGGAAACAGTAAGTCAGTAAGAGCAAATGAACGTCAGAAACATTAAAACGTTCAACATCTGGTTCTTTTATGATTTCTTTTATGATACTTTTTCCACAATTATGTTGTTATTAAAGATTTTTTAAAGAAAAAACTAATTTTGAGAAAATTGCCTTTAGATTCTACAGACATAAACATATAAACAGTTAAAAAACATAAATAATAAATAAATAAATAAACTCTTCACAGTGAGTATTTTGGAGCTTTTCTTTACACAAGTCTGGAGAAAAGAAAAAAAAAAAAGAAAAAAAAAAAACATGTTATGAAAGCAAAAAAGCCCAAACTCTCAAAATTGACCAGTGCATGAAAAAATGTTTTACCTGTCTTAACCTTAAACTCAGGTCTGTTCCTCATGATTATTTGGTCAGTAAATGATAACAGAATTATTATTTTTGGCTAAATAATTCCTTTAATATAAGTATTATCTATTTTAAAATGAGAGACAGTTTCTTCACTAAAAGGAAGAAACTACTGCCTACACAAAACAGCTTAAAGCGACACACACGTGATAGTCATGATTGTATTCTATTCTCTCTCAGTCTGCTGCTTCTAATTTTTCATTTATCTATTTCAGTTCATAATGTGTGGTAAAATAATATGGTTTCATAAATCCTAAAAGCAGCAGATGGGAAAATCTAGTAATTGCTGATTAAAGGGCTCAAACATCTCTGCATGATTTCTCTTTTGATACTTTTTCCACAATAATGTTGTTATTAAATATTTTTGTGTATGAAACAATCATTTTGTGACTGTTCTGTATCTGTACAATTAAACAGGCTGTATTTACTCATGCAGGACCTGAAGGGTAAATCTAGCTTATTCGCTCAATCCTGTAATTACAAGTTGCATAACATACTGTTTGATGACAGATTCTTAAGTTAATCAGCGCTGAAATACTCAATTTTTTAAATATTCAAAAAACGTTAATGTTTTACTGTAATACATTAAAAATGCATTAAAATGTTTGGTTACACTTTATTTTAAGGTGTCCTTGTTACAGTGTAATTATACATTTAATTACTAAGTAATATTAATTAACTACATGTACTTACTATATGATTAGGGTTAGGATTATGGTTTGGCTTAGGGTTACTTGCATGTAATTATGCATAATTTATTGTTATTATAATAGTAAGTACATATAACATGTTTAATAAGGACACCTTAAAATAAAGTGTTACCAAATGTTTTGCAATGATGTTTTAAAAATCCAAGTCATGCAGTAAATATATAGATATAATAAGTATTATATAGATGTATTTATTAATTTAGTAAATTACTAATGAGGAACATTATATTAAGTTTGTCAGTCAACCATATTCATAGTACACAAAGCCAAATTAAGATGAAAAAGAGTGAAAAGGAGGTGAAATGCAAAAAAAAAAGGAGAAAAATACTTTAAATAAATAAAGTTAGAAGTGCCTTTGTATTTTTTTTTTCATGTGAGAGTAAAGAGAATGAGACTGTATTTTGCATTATAGTAATGAGAACTGTATTGTAAAATGTTATTAATAGTCCTGAAAACAAATGTCACAATGCTTAAAAAAATTAAGGATCTTCAGTTTGTTTATGCAAAATATTATTTGATTTTTTTTTTAGGTATAATGCGAGACGTGTGAGATGGTTGAGGGTTGTTTTTTTTTTTTTTTTTTTGTTGAGTATTTACAGTAATTCTGAAGTGACTGTGATTTTCTCCAGGAGGGTTTTAACACTAAATCCAGTCTCATTCACAAATCCCTTCTGAATGCCGCAGGAGATGTTTTGCTCTTTTGCCATATGTTGTAAATCTTTAATTGCAAAGCTTCTTTTTCAGCAGGGAACCAAAAACAAGATCTCAGGGATTGAACCTGTCAGTTTGATCAAGCATGCAACATTAATATGTGAATGTGAAATGCTCTTGAATAGTTGCTTGATGCATAATTGACTGTCTTTCAAAGATTGATAAGATATTTATGTAGGCTATTATATTTTGCACTATTTATTTACAATTTATTTACTTTTTTAATAATAATTTATTAAAGTTATTTAAATTAAAAATGTTATTATATTTATAGTATATCTATATTTATAGTATCATGTCTGATTTTTCCTCATTCCATCAGCTGTAAATAAAAGTTGAAATCAAATTGCACTTAATGCACATTGCTGGTTTTATCATGAACAATCAATCAGTGCGTGTTTTTCTAAAGAAAAGTGTTTTATAGCATTCTCTGCCTGAAATGCCTTTCTATTCTGGTTAACATCACATAACGTGTTAACCAGCAGATAAACAGTGCTCATTGTTAGTTATCATCATGCAGTCTTTCTGCAATCTTGCCTGTAGATAATACAATAATTTCATGCTTGTTAACTGCTCAAGCTGCAATCACATTGTTGTTTGTCAGATAATGAGTGCTGTAACAGATGTGTTTGGAGCTCGGCCCGTGTTTGAGCATGTGGTCAGCAGGTGAAGTTCAGTCTCCGCGTCATTCATCCTCACACAAGGACACCTGCTCGCTGATAACAGAGAGATGCACTTCATCACGCAGCACACAGGTGGCCTGAGCGACTGATTGACACCTGACCTTTAGTGTGCATTGGCATTAAAAGTCATGTCACATATGACCTGCACTCATTAGTCAAACTCAACCTGCATCCACGCGATAGACAAAGCTTCTTTAAATTCTGCATAAAGGCATGATCGTTTCTGTGCAAAAATGAATAATAGAAGCGTTTGTTTAACATTAAATGGAATTTGACCATCCTTGAGCTTTAGAGATAAAAGAACAAAAAATAAATAAATAAATAAAACAATGCAAGCATGCTGTAAGCATCAGAACTATTTTTGCAGTTTAAATGAGCTTTCATTCACTGTAAATAATGACTGCTGTGATTCGACATTAGAATTCAACATTAAGTAATAATTATGGAAGCCCGTTTCCACCATTCAATAATTTTTTTTTTTAAAAAGTAATTGTGACTTTTTTCATCTCACATTTCTGATTTTATTTCTCAGAATTGCAAGTTTATATCATGCAATTCTGAGAAAAAAAAATTTGCAAGAAAAAAGAATTGTGATTTAAAAAGTTACAATTACCTTTTTATTTTTTTATATATGTTATGTTATGTTATGTTATGTTATGTTATGTTATGTTATGTTATGTTATGTTATATTATGTTTTATTCAGTGGTGGAAATGTATTTTTTAAACTTTAAAACAAAATAGTAATGTTCAGGCTTGACCTAAAATTATAAGTTTAGTTCACTTGGCTATTTAAGTTTTCGTAACAAACAAACAAACAAACAGACAAATAAAAAACTAATTGCAGCAACATTTTTACACTGCAATATATACACATTGAATACTGTAATACATTAAAAATGTTTTGCAATTTTTAAAAATATTAAGTAATAAAATTAAAAATATTAAGTAATAAAATTTAAATTTTGACTTTGATTACTGACAAGTCATGTTGTTCCTTCCTTATTAGTGACCTGCTAAATAAAACACACACACACACACACACACACACACACATATATATATATATATATATATATATATATATACACACACACACACTGTATATACTGCACATATAATTAGAATTGAATTGGGAGTAAATGATGTAAACAATATTTTGGACAGGCTCTTGACTGGTGTTGTTAGATTCTCCCATGAATAACTTTAGAAATCAGATATTATTTATCATTCTTTGAAAGAAAGTCAATTATACATCAAGCGTGTCACATTCACATACAGTATTAATGTTGCATCAAATTGATGTATTCAGTCCCTGAGATCCTGTAGTGAAACAGAAGCTTTTCAGTATAACATTTACAATATACATTACTGCAAAAGAGCATAAAAACTTCTGAGGGCGAATTTCAAATCACAAATATAATCATTTGTCCCGGATCATTAAATGCGCTGTTTTGAGTCTGAAACAAGTTTCTTAAAGAGCTACAAACAGTCTGTGAGAAGTTATAAGATGAAATATGACTAATATTCATGCTTTCTGAAGTTACATAAGCCTTTGTGTGAGAAACAGAACCATTTGAGCTCTATATTGATGGCCAGAGAGTGTGAATCTGTCTGAAACAAAGGAGTAAGTGTAAAAGACTCAATGCACTGACAGAAAGAGCTGCTTTCACCGCAGACATTCATGCATTAATGCGGCCGTTCAGTATGGGATGGTCTTATTCCTGTTGTCTGATTGCATCGGCGAGCTAGAGTTTAGAAACTGACAATTCAACTAAAGAAAGAATAAAGCGCCATTGATGCTCCGCTGTGCAGACTTTCATTATTCACTCCCCTAAAATCACAGAAAAATGTCACCTCATTACAGAGGGATATATGATGATTATACAGTCTGAATAATGAGGTACAAATAGAAATGAAAGGGTGAAGATGACAACCCTCCATTACAGCCGTTCTCATTCCACAACGTCAATAGTGAGACTGTGCTTTCAGTGACAGACAATTTGCACTAAAAGAAAATCAGTTTTCTTATTTTGGCAACAGAAGCAACACGTGACACACGTGATCACGCCTAAGCCTGTCGCCGTGGTTACATGTATGTAGAATCAGAACCAGATCAGAACAGCAGCTGCTCACTAACTCACCCGTGCAAAATAAAACAATATTGAGGCTGTTTGTCCTGAGATTAAATGTTTGCTGCATCTCAAATGAGAAAACCCTTGCAATCTCACACGAGTTTGAGAAGAGCGTCAATATTGTCTCAAACTCTCCTCAGATTTGCCAATGACTGCAAACAAGCATCAGAGATCTTAACATGGAGTCAAACAATGCAAGAGCAAACTGTTTGGACTGTGATATGCACAAAGCAAGCATGTTGAGTCATTTTTCCCGAAAACACTAGTTAGTGTTATCTCATTGGGCTAAAACTTACTGACTTTGCTCACACACGGCATGAAAACCCCCCAAAATTGATCATTTTAATACATTTTCTTGGGGATTTTTCCCACCTTTTTACACTTGTTGTTCCTGGTCAAAAATGATCAGCCTTTATTTAAAAAAAAAACATTGATATGAACGTCTCGGTTACGTATGTAACCCTCGTTCCCTGAAGGAGGGAACGGAGACGTCACGTCGGATGACCGACGAAATTGGGATCTCGCCAGAGAGACCAATCCACTTCGAGTGTAACTAAACGAGCCAATGGACATTGGCATGCGATTATTGCATCCAGCTGCCGCTGATCACAGCGTGAGCATAAGAGGCAGCTGATGCACCGCATCAATTATGTTTTCGCTGAGGAGCCGAGCCGGCGACCCGGCAGCTCAGCGGTGGTACAGCGACTGTGGCGACGGGACGTGACGTCTCCGTTCCCTCCTTCAGGGAACGAGGGTTACATACGTAACCGAGACGTTCCCCTTTCAGTCGGTCACTCCGAGTCACGTCGGATGACCGACGAAATTGGGATCCCTACCAAAGCGCCACAGGAGCTGCCCCTTCCAGTGCCCTGTGTAGGGCTCCTGACCCTTCCTATAAGGCAGACGATAGGACCGGGCTCTACACAGAGAAGGTCAACTACTGGTGTTCCTTGAGCAACCCAAACAGTAGGACTAGGATAACACTGGGAAGCGTGCCCTTCCACTTGGAAGAGGCACACTGCGGAGTCACCTCCTCCCAAAGGGGGTTTAAGTGACATTCAAACATGTCAAGTAACCCAGAGGGCCCTTTTGCACATGGAAGTCTCTGAGATGGCTCAGGCTGCATCTTTAGAGATGGCAGAACGTTGTCCGCCAGGGGAAACACGGCTCTAATAAGAATACCGTGGAATACACATATGGGATCCCGACAGGGTCTCTCATATGGGCACTAGCCTCGCACCAGTTTTCAAGAATTCATTGGCTGAAGGCCTGGCGCCGGACGCTCCGCCGTGTCCGGACGCCGGAGTGCTGGAGGACTCAACAGGGTTTGCCTGGTTAAGGAACTCTCTGGAGAATTAGGCGTAAGGACGCCGCAAGCCGACTCTGAGCCGGCCCTCTCAGTGCCACTACCCGTTTGAGGTGAGAACACAGGAGGAAACCGGTTCGACACGTAGGCTATAAAACCTAGCGAACGTGTTGGGAGTCGCCCAACCCGCAGCTCTACAGATGTCTGCTAGCGAGGCACCACGAGCCAGCGCCCAGGACGATGCGACACCCCTAGTGGAGTGAGCACGCAACCTGAGCGGGCAGGGCACACCTTGTGCTTCGTAGGCCAAGGTGATGGCATCCACTATCCAGTGAGCCATCCTCTGCTTGGAGACAGCCTTCCCCTTCTGCTGTCCTCCGTAACAGACAAAGAGCTGTTCTGAGGTCCTGAAGCTCTGAGTTCTATCCACGTACTGACGCAGTGCGCGTACAGGACAGAGCAAAGCTAGGGTTGGGTCTGCCTCCTCCAGGGGCAGCGCTTGCAGGCTCACTACCTGGTCCCTGAAGGGCGTGGTAGGAACCTTGGGCACATAGCCGGGCCGGGGCCTCAGTGTTGCACTGGAGTCAGCCGGCCCAAACTCAAGGCACGATTCGTCGACCGAAAATGCCTGCAGGTCCCCCACCCTCTTGATTGAGGCCAATGCAGTCAGGAGTAGGGTTTTCATAGAAAGAAACTTCAACTCGACTGACTGCAATGGCTCAAAGGGGGCAGTTTGTAGGGCTCTTAGCACCAAAGCCAAATCCCAAGAGGGAAGGGAGGGAGGCCTCGGAGGATTTAACCTCCTGGCCCCCCTAAGAAACCTGACGACCAGATCGTGCTTCCCCACCGACCTCCCCTCTATGGGGTCGTGGTGGGCAGAAATAGCAGCAACATATACCTTAAGGGTGGAGGGGGACAGCCTACGCTCCAACCCCATCTGACCGCCATCAGTTCGTAGCAGTAAATGAAGAGGTATCATATCGATCACAAGTGCAGTATGGAGTACCTCAAGGCTCAGTACTAGGGCCGTTACTTTTCACGCTTTACATGTTACCCTTGGGAGATATTATCAGGAGACATGGTGTTAGCTTTCACTGTTATGCTGATGATACTCAGCTCTATATTTCTTCACGGCCCAGTGAAACACACCAAATTGAGAAACTAACGGAATGTATAGTCGATATAAAAAACTGGATGACTAGTAACTTCTTACTGCTAAATTCTGAAAAAACAGAGGTGTTAATTATCGGACCTAAAAACCCCACATGTAATAACCTAGAACACTATCTAACACTTGACGGCTGCTCTGTCAATTCTTCTTCATCAGTTAGGAACCTAGGTGTGCTGTTTGATAGCAATCTTTCATTTGAAAGCCATGTTTCTAGTATCTGTAAAACTGCGTTTTTCCATCTCAAAAACATATCTAAATTGCGACCTATGCTCTCAATGTCAAATGCAGAAATGCTAATTCATGCGTTTATGACCTCAAGGTTAGACTATTGTAATGCTTTACTGGGTGGTTGTTCTGCACGCTTGATCAATAAACTACAGTTGGTCCAAAATGCAGCAGCTAGAGTCCTTACTAGAACCAGGAAGTATGACCATATTAGCCCGGTTCTGTCAACACTGCACTGGCTCCCTATCAAACATCGGATAGATTTTAAAATCTTGTTAATTACTTATAAAGCCCTGAATGGCTTAGCTCCTCAGTACTTGAGCGAGCTCTTATCACATTATAGTCCTCCACGTCTGCTGCGTTCTCAAAACTCTGGCCATTTGATAATACCTAGAATATCAAAATCGACTGCGGGCGGCAGATCCTTTTCCTATTTAGCGCCTAAACTCTGGAACAATCTACCTAACACTGTTCGGGAGGCAGACACACTCTGTCAGTTTAAATCTAGATTAAAGACACATTTCTTTAACCTGGCTTACACATAACACACTAATACACTTCTATTATTCAAATCCCTTAAAGGATTGTTAGGCTGCATTAATTAGATCAACCGGAACCGGGAACACTCCTCATAACACACGATGTACTCGTTACATCGTAAGAAGAATGGCATCTACGGTAATATTTGTCTGTTTCTTTATTATTCTGTTTCTCAGTCCGTGTCCGGATCAGATGGTGGATCGGCGCCGGGAGATGATGTCTGCGACCCTGATCATCAGCGGAGGCCGGACACCTGGATGAGCCCCGGGGACATATCCCCAGTGAAGACCTCGACTTAAATACAATAGAACTTAAAATTAAACAAAATAACTATAAATATAATAAAATACCTAACTACATAATACTATTATTGTTAGAAATTGCAACAATATAAAAATAGAAATATAATACATTTATACATTTAACATTTAATTAAAACAATAAGTAAAAAAATAAATAATAATATCCTGGCCAGAGGAGAACTGGCCCCCGACTGAGCCTGGTTTCTCCCAAGGTTTTTTTCTCCATTCTGTCACAGAGGGAGTTTTGGTTCCTTGCCGCTGTCGCCTCTGGCTTGCTCAGTTGGGGACACTTAATTTTTTACGATTAACGTCAATTTTATTTCATAGATACTATTTAAACTAAACTGAGCTAGACAATGACATCTCTGAATTCAATAATGAAATGCCTTTAACTGAAAATTGAGTGTTTAATCTTATTATTATACATTACTGACACTCTATCCTCCAATTTGATACTGTTAAGTGCTTTGACACAATCTGTATTGTTAAAAGCGCTATATAAATAAAGGTGACTTGACTTGACTTGACCTTGTTGCAAAAAGGAAAGCACGGCTCTGATCGAACATCTCCGGGGGTCCTCCTGGTAAGAGGAACACCATTCGACGAACAGGTTCCACTTCAGCGCATAGGCCCGTCTTGTGGACGGTGCTCGTGCTGAAGCGATAGTGAGCGCTACCTCCTGGGGCAGGTCACCTAGAACCTCCGCGTCCCGTCCAGGGACCACACATGAAGTTTCCACAAGTCTGGACGCGGGTGCCAGGGGGTGCCCCGTCTCTGAGAAAGCAGATCCTTCCTCAGAGGAATCGGCCAGGGAGGGGCTGTCGCGAGGAGCATGAGTTCCGGGAACCAGGTCCTGTTGGGCCAATATGGAGCCACTAACAGGACCTGCTCCTCGTCCTCCCTGATCTTGCACAATGTCTGTGCTAGCAGGCTCACTGGGGGAAACGCATACTTGCGCAAGCCCTGGGGCCAGCTGTGTGCCAGTGCATCCGTGCCGAGCGTTGCCTCGGACAGGGAGTAGAACCACTAGCAGTGGGTGGTTTCTGGAGATGCAAACAGGTCTACCTGAGCAACTCCGAACCGACTCCAAATCAGCTGGACCGCCTGGGGATGGAGTCTCCACTCCCCAGGAAGTGCCGCTCGAGACAGCTCGTCGGCCGCCTGATTGAACACTCCTGGGATGTGGATGGCACGAAGGGACCTCAGATGCTTCTGACTCCAGAGGAGGAGGTGGCGGGCGAGTTGCGACATGCGACGGGAGCGCAAACCGCCTTGCCGGTTGATATAGGCAACGGTCGCAGTGTTGTCCGTACGGACCAGAACGTCCCTGCCCCAAAAGGCGCCCTCTGAGGCGGCACAGGGCAAGGCGTACTGCCAGCAACTCGAGGCAATTGATATGCCAACGCAGAAGGGGGCCCGTCCAACCCCTGATACTGCGTGCCCGTTGTACGTGGCACCCCCGCCGGTGGCCGAGGCATCCGTGAATACCACAGCATGCCTGGATACCTGCTCCAGGGGCACTCCTGCCCGAAGGAACGAAGGATCTGACCACGGGCTGAAGGTCTTGCGGCAGGCCGGTGTAATCTGAACCCGGTGAGTACCGCGTTTCCACGCCCACCTCGGGATTCGATCATGGAGCCAGTGCTGAAGCGGTCTCATATGGAGCAGACCGAGCGGAACTATGGCCGCAGCTGCAGCCATATGCCCCAGGAGCCTCTGAAAGAGTTTCAGTGGGACCGCTGTCCTGCCTGATAAAGTCTTGAGGCAGTTCAGCACCGACTGAGCACGTTCCTGGGTGAGGCGTGCTGTCTGGTTGACCGAATCCAACTCCATGCCGAGAAAAGAGATCCTCTGCGTTGGCACGAGTTTGCTCTTTTCCCAATTGACCCGAAGGCCCAACTGGCTGAGGTGCCTGAGCACCAGGTCCCTGTGTGCGCACAACAGCTCTTGAGACTGTGCAAGTATGAGCCAGTCGTAGAGGTAGTTGAGAATGCGCACACCCCGTTGTCTCAGGGGAACAAGGGGCCGCCTCTGCGACTTTGGTGAAGACACGAGGCGAAAAGGGACAGCCGGAAGGGCAGGACCTTGTACTGATATGCCCGACCGTCGAACGCGAATCGCAGGAATGGCCTGTCTCGCGGGAGAATCGAAACATGAAAGTACGCGTCCTTCAGGTCGATTGCTGCAAACCAATCTAGGGGACGGACGCATCCAAGAATGCGTTTCTGCGTCAACATCTTGAACGGCATCTTGTGAAGTGCACGGTTCAAAACTCGCAGATCCAAGATCGGTCGTAACCCACCGCTTTTCTTGGGCACAATGAAGTAAGGGCTGTAAAACCCCGACCTCATATCGGCTGGAGGGACCGGCTCTATTGCATCCTTCGCCAGTAGGACTGCAATCTCCGCGAGCAAGACAGGGGCATCGACGGCTTTGACTGAAGTGTACCGGATGCCCCTGAACTTGGGGGGGACGCCGGGCGAACTGAATCGCATAGCCGAGTCTGATGGTCCGCAGGAGCCACCGGGACGGGCTGGGGAGCGCTAACCAGGCTCCGAGAGACCGCACCAGCGGGGCCAACGGGCCCACCGACATGCCCGCGGTGGGGCAGCGAGGTGGAACACAGGGACCGGCCCCAGGGCCTGTGACGGCCTGGCCTGTGACGGCAGGGGGCGGGGTCTGGGTGTGTAGTGTAGCACTCACCTGATTTCTCCTCGCATGGGAGGAGACACAGGAACCCGGCTTGAGGCTTGTGACAGCCCGGCGTTTGACGACTTGAAGCGGGGACTGGAGTGCTACTGCCCTTACCTGGTTCCACAAATGGGCAGGAGGGGTGCTCTTGGGCAACCACCCGCTGCCTGCTGGCGAGAGAGGAGGAGGGAAGTGATCCTGTGATGCACGGATCACCACTCTCCTCCTCTTGAGACCCGGAGATTGAGGAGACCGCTCTTTACTGATGTTTTGGGTACCGCTGGCTGCTGGGCCAGCGGCGGAACAAAATGAACAAAAGATACTCCACCCGGCCCTCCTCCGGGGGAGGGAGTGGTGCAGTCACCATCTCCCGATGAGCAGTCTCCTCCATCTCTGGGTCGACCGTCCCAGGGCCTCTTGCACTTGCGCTTGCCGCCAGGTTTGGCGGGGGCCTGGACGGGCTGGGCGTCCTGCCTGCGACCGGCTCCACGACGCTGCCTGGTGAAGGCTGCTGCGGCTGCGCGGGAGCGGGGACGGCCGCAGGGGGCGCCCACGGCGACGAGCAGGCTGAGTGGCTGCAGCCGGGGTGGAAGCAGCAGGTTTCCTCCGGCGCATGATGTGTTTGCCTCAGTCTGCTTCTGGGCTGCCGAGAACTGCTGGGCAAAGCTCTCGACAGCGTCGCCGAAAGGGCCGGTCTGTGACACGGGAGTACCTTCTCCTGCCCCGTCATGTCAGCGAGACACAGCCAGAGATGGCGCTCCTGGACATCGCACAACCCAGAGACTGTGCGGTCACCTTCGTCACTCGTAGCGCGAGGTCCGTCGCAGCACGCAGCTCATGTAGAACCGCCAGGTCGTGACCACCCTCGTGCAGGTCTTTCAGTGCTTTGGCCTGGTGGACCTGCAGCAACGCCATAGCGTGGAGGGCGGAAGCCGCCTCCCCACAGGCTCTACAAGCACTGCCAGTTAGACCTGACGAATACTTAGAGGCCCGTGAGGGGAGACACGGATCACCCCGCAGGGTGGAAGCGGATGTTGGACACAGTTGCATGGCCACAGACCGTTCCACCGAGGGGATGCCCGCATACCCCAAAGCGGCTCCACCATCGAGGGTGGTGAGAGCGGAAGAACTACAAGATGTGTTTCGGGCAGTGAAAGGTGCCCTCCACAATCTTGTCAGCTCCTCATGCACTTCCGGAAAGAATGGCACCGGAGGGGGGCGCTGAGAACCAGCGCCACCCCCACCGAGGAACCACTCGCCCAGCCTCGAAGGATCGGGACACGGTGGCTTTTTAGGATTCCACACGAGCCCGACATTCTCGGCGGCCCGGGAAAGCATAGCCGTCATCTCTGGGTCTGGCACGGACAACGCTACCACACCCGAAGGGGGCAACGCAGCCGGGTCGTCATCCCCGGAGAGAGAGGGCCCGCCCTCCGATGCGGTGATCGACATCTGGTTGTCAGGGGGGGCACCGAAGGAAACGCGTGGCCAGCGCGCTCCTTCGGCAGCTCCACCGGCTGCGGAGTGCTTGAGGGGTGAGGAGCTCCACTTGGGGAAGCCCTCTCCGTAATCCTCAAATCACCTCTAACTCCACCGGATCCAGTGTGCACGCCGGATCACGGCAGGCAGAGGGACTCTGCCATGTTTGACATAGCAGAGTCGCACTCCGAGATGGTCATGTCCCCGTTTCAAGAAGAACATGAACCATCCACGAAAGCCACCTCAGCGTGCTGAATGCCCAGACACGTGAGGAAGCGATCGTGACCGTCCTGAGGCGCCAGGAAACGACCACACCCAGAAACGCACGGGTGAAAAGACATCTTTAAAAAGACGCGATCACCCGTGTTGCTCTTTTAGAGAAATTGCTCTTTCAGAGAAATGCTCTTTTAGTGCTGAAGCACGCAGGGGAGCTGGCCACCGCACACTCCTAGTGTGGCTGTCAGCAGGAAGACGATCTTTCTCTCCCGGACACCGTGACCACCGCTGCCGCGCCGTAACGCCCGCACTCGCTCGCAGAACACTCTCTTGGAAGGGAGAGCAGTAGCTTTAACCACTACCGCTCGGCTCCGAAGCGAAAGGATAATTGATGCGGTGCATCAGCTGCCTCTTATGCTCACGCTGTGATCAGCGGCAGCTGGATGCAATAATCGCATGCCAATGTCCATTGGCTCGTTTAGTTACACTCGAAGTGGATTGGTCTCTCTGGCGAGATCCCAATTTCGTCGGTCATCCGACGTGACTCGGAGTGACCGACTGAAAGGGGAACTCATATACTCATGCACTTCAGTTTTTGCCTTTTTTTCCAAATCATAAGCTCAGATCAGTGAGGCTTACATTCAATCAGTTCCATAAAGAAATACAAAAACTGTGCTAATTAGAAGAAAAGAAGTTGCCAAAAAAAATTGAATCCAATATTTGGTAATAAAACAATGAGAGGCCTACAAGCAATTTTTAAAAAGCAAGGCATTTTTGACAAAAATTAAGGATTTTTAGAACAGCACAACAGCAAAAATAAATAAATAAGATATATATTAAAAAAAGATTTAAAATTTTATATATATATATATATATATATATATATATATATATATATATATATATATATATATATATATAAAGGCTTGTCAAATTGATTCATCATGATTAATCGCATCCAAAATAAAATTTGTTTACATAATATGTGTGTGTACTATAAATACACATACATGTATATATTTAAGAAATATTTGTGAAATATTTGTATACGTTTATGCATATTTATGTAAGATTTATTTTAGCTATAAATATGTATTACATATATACATGTATGTGTGTGTATTTATACAATATAGTACACACAAATATATTAAGTAAACACAAACTTACATTTATTTTGGATGCGATTAATCACAATTAATTGATTTTACAGCTCATATGCATTTATATATATATATATATATATATATATATATATATATATATATATACAGTATATATACACACACACACATATATATATATATATATATGAGAATGAAATTTAGGTCACTATTCACTGAAAATCATGAGTAGTTTTACATTTTATTTTTAAGGTGCTTTATTGGCATTGCAAATATTTTAGTTTTGCCAAAGCAATTGTACAACTAAAACAGTGCAAAATGAAAATAGTGTAAAGAAACATAACATTCATAAGCAAATGATGACAGAATTTGCATTTTTGCCTAACTTGTTCCTTTAATTGAATGTTCTGGGTTCAAAACAACATGATTATTAATTGAAAGCATTTAAATTTATACCATATACCAACTGTGATTACAATAATGCACAGTAATGAAAGTCTACAAGATCTTCTAGAAAAGAAATGTGCAGCTTATATTTGTGTTTAAGTGCTTACAGTATATTAAATCTTCCATGCAAATATTGTTATTTGAGCTCTAAACTGTCTAAATTGTTCAATTTGCTGCCTGACTCATTGCATTTCACATGAGACGTGACTCCCACAGAAAATAAATACGCATAAGAAAAATACCTGTTTGTATGCTTTATTAGCAAGAAATCAAAAAATTAACGTTGCACTATGATGATTACAATAATACAACTGCTAAACGAGCTAATTAATTCAGTAGCATGAGATGCAGATGTTGTGTTCACGACAGAAGAGGCGTTATGTGTTTTCTGGGTACAGCGTGAGAACTTCTGCCTCTCCAATCCGCTCTAGAACAGAAAGAAACGCTCAGAGACAATAACACAACATCCTGAGAAGAATATTTTGATAAGCAGCATTGCACGTACTCTTCAAAAAGACAACAACATAATGCATTGCGCTGAATGCATAAGAAAAAAACAATTCAAGATGACTTGAGAGCAATGTCAGTTATAAATATAATTCATTCAGTACTTCAGTACATTCAAATACTGGAGTCTCTTGGTTGCTGCCTACTCCAAATCAGTCACTTTAGAGACTCTGTCTACTTTTCTTAAAGAAACAATTCACCCAAAAATAAAAATGTGCTGAAAATGTGCTCACCCTCAGGTCATCCAAGATTAGGATGAGTTTGTTTCTTCATCAGATTTGGAGACGTGTGTCACTGCATCAGTGTCTCAGCAATGGATGCTCTGCAGTGAATGGGTGCCGTCAGAATGAGAGTCCAAACAGCTGATAAAAACATCCCAATAATCCACAAGTAATCCACACCACTCCAGTCCATCAGTTAACATCTTTAGAAGTGAAAAGCTCCGTGTTTGTAAGACAAATCCTTAAACAAATCCAAATCATTAAAACATTTTAACTCTGTTGTCTCTCACATCAAAATCCAGCCACATATTTGTTTAGAGCTGTTTTGGCTTGTAAACGCTACTTGATCTGTGCAGATTTCTCTCCTGATTCAGACCAGAACACTTTTTCACTGGAGGAAGCGTTATTATGGATTATGGACTCAGATTTTAGTTAAAAACGTCTTAATGACGGATTTGTTTCAGCGTTTGTCTTCTCCAGATGTTAATTGATGGACTGGAGTGGTGTGGATTACTTGTGGATTATTGTGATGTTTTTATCAGCTGTTTGGACTCTCATTCTGACGGCACCCATTCACTGCAGAGGATCCATTGCTGAGACACTGATGGAATGCTACATCTCTCCAAATCTGATTAATTTTCAAATTTTAATTGTAATTTTGAACTATTCCTGTAAGGCTGGAATACTCAAGAGATTTTAAAACACTAGGCATCACACACTTGCCCACTTTGGAAGCTGTTACAGAGGAACAAACACTACCAGTCTTTCACAACAAACAATCACAGAAACATGTGCCTAGTTGCTAGGAGACTTGTGACAGATGAAAACAAAGTGTGTTCTAAGATTGTCTCAAAATAGACCGATGCTAAAAAACTGTGTCTAATATACACTACGCTTTCTGCAACTAGTGTCGACTCCTCCAGACTGCAAACTGGAGAAAAACGTGGGCAAAATCCTTAAAAATCAAATAACACTATTAAAAGAACGACTGAAGCTACCATTTTGGGTTCCTTTCAAGAAACAGTTTTTAAAAGAACAATTTTTTTATGTAAAGAACATTTTAATAATCTAAAGAACCTTTTGTCCAATGGAAAGGTTACATGGATGCTAAAGGTTCAATGCCAATAAACAACTTTTATTTTTAAGAGTGTAGCTGTAGACCAGGTTTCCTCAGTCCCAGTCCTGAAGAGACACTTTCAGATAGCGTTTAGTTCTAGTTTCACCTAAATCCACTAATCAAAGACTTTGAGTTCACTTGAAAATCCCAACCAGGTGTTGAAGCGCATTTGAAATGAAACTGAGCAGGAAAGTGGCTCTCCAGAACCAGGATTAAGGAGTCCTGATGCAGGCGGTGGACTCACTAGAGTTTGAAACCGAGCCAAATTGTGTTTTAATAAAAGCTGAGAGCAACATTAATCTTCTCTACCAAAGCAGCCCACGTGGAGTCATGAACTCAGTCCTCTCAGAATGACAACGGTGAATTAATAATGCTCCAATTCACATCAGCACACAATACATGTGACACAAGCACATGCAGAAGCCTCACCTGGTTTGTCCTGTAACGTCTCTTCTGGATGTGAACTGTGCAAAAGAAAGATAATAAAGTCTTGAAACATTTATAATCATAGTCATACAACCATATGATTATAAAAATAGGGTAACAACTAAGAATACTGTTCCATCGTTAATTAATAACTACTCAGGAACAAATGAGTAACACAGTATTATTAACATTATAGTACCCAATATTAACTAACAAGAAACTATGATTAACAAATTAGTCAGCAATAACTCTACTAATTCATTATTAGTTATTATCCTTCAGAAGGTATTACTGTCCAAAAACAACCATTACAAAATCCTCAAACGCTTACAATGACAATGACTATACTTTGCCAGGGAGTTATCATGCTTTTCACTTACTGTTCCAAATAATTATTAATTATTAATGAAGGTGAAAAATCATTAATTGGTCATTACTAGTCAGTTACCACTTTATAAACTGCAAAAAAAAAAAAAAAAAAAAATTGCTTGCTTAGTATTTTTGTCTTGTTTTCCAGAAGAAAAAAAAAACATTTCGTAAACCAAAATATTAACTTGAAAAGCAAAATGACTTCAGATATTATGTCTTACTTTCTGGGGGAAAAAACATCAAAATTAAGTGAGTTTTTGCTCAAAACAAGAAAATTATCTGCTGACAGGGCCAAAAAAAAAAAAAAAAAAAAAAGAAACTATTTCTCTGACCACAATGACATATTTTGCTTATTTTAAGCAAAATCTCACTTAATTTTGATTTCAATTTCTAGATAGATAAATTAGATTTGTATTTGAAAAAAAAAAAAAAATGGGGAAAAAAATCTTAGTAATTACTTTTTTGCACTGTACAATTAATTTTCCATTTGCAGTATGAAACTGTATTTAGTTTTTTTCTCTGAGGTATTTACAAAAATAGTATTGATTATATATTCTATTAATTTATTAGTACTCATTAGCTTATTTGTTAATTAGAGTTTCTTGACAGCTAATAGCAATGTTAATTGTAATGCTAATTGCTAAGTAATTAAATACAGTAATTGAATTACTTTACCTTTACCTAGTAATGTAAGGGATTACTCTTAATTTTTCTGTAATTTAATTACACTTGCTCTTGATATAATTGCATTAAATGCTGTATAGACTACAGCAGTGGTTTTCAAACTTGTTCCTGGGGACCCACAGCTCTGCACATTTTGCATGTCTCCTTAATTTACACACCTGATTCTGATCATCAGCTCATTAGGAAAGAGCTCCATGAACTCAAATGAGTGTGTCAGATAAGGGAGACATGCAAAATGTGCAGAGCAGTGGGTCCCGAGGAACAGGATTGAAAATCACTGGACTACAGAACAAGTCTACATAAAACAATAGAGGATTTAACATCAAAAATGAACATCTAATGTTAAAATTAATGTTTTAAATATAACTTTCTTCTTTGGTCAGTTTAAGAATATTTATGCCATTTTATATTATTCATCTGAAGGAATTAAAAGAGCTTTTCATGTCTATCCTTGCATTGTTGAACTGGTTGAGGCTGATATGGGATTTAGAAAGTAATTAGTAATAAGTAATGCAATACTTTTTAGAGAGTGTAATTGGTACACTGCATAGATAGATAGACAGACAGACAGACAGAACAGAACAGAACAGAACAGAACAGAATAGAATAGAATAGAATAGAATCCTGCTGGAAACGCACATGCTCTTCCTCTGGCTGACAGATGAGTTGAGGAACACATGATCAGGCAGATCTTCAGACGTCAGTGGCAGAAGTTCAGATCCAGACGTCTGCTGGGTCAGAGAGGTGGAGTCGGCCATGGCCTGCTGGAGTAACCCCTGAACCAGCTCTTTCTCTGAGAGCAGAAACACATCTAATGAGCCTTCATTAGCACATCCATCTGCAGGACGCAAGCGGCCCGTGTCCAAGTGTTAAACTCACAGATGTTTCCATAATGGAAACTAATACAACTATTTGTGCCGCCCTGCTGTGTTTGTACTGCATTATGTATTTTTGCTGCTGGTGGTGTGTATTTTATCTTGTGAGTAACTTGAATAAACTTGAATAAATTGAGGCAAAGTGCAAACAAAACTTTTTTTTCTCATGACAAATGAAATGCACAGAACTATAGAAGCTTGTTTCTGTCACAGGATAAACACAGCAAAAAAGGTGATTGTAACTTTTTAATCTCACAACTGTGATTTTTTTCCTCACAATTCTGAGTTTACATCTCGCAATTCTGATTTTAAATCTCACAATTCTGACACATATTCACATTTTGTAATTCTGATTTTACATCACGCAGTCCTACTGTAACATCTTGCCAATCTCATAAATCTGACTTTGCGTCTTGCATTTCTGACTTTAAATCTAACAATTCTGATTTTAAATCTCGAAATTCTGACTTTACATCTCGTAATTCTGACTTATACATTCACATTTCGTAATTCCGATTTTACATCACACAATCCTAACATCTTGCAAATATCATAATTCTGATTTTCCATCTCGCAATTCTGACTTTACATCTCACAATTTTCTCAGAATTACAAATTTCTCAGAATTATTTCCAATTTCTTTTTTTCATCCTGTGGCTGAAACAGGCTTCCATACAGAATAAATCTTATCACTAATGTGAAAACATGATTTCAGAAATTGTCATGTTCTGAAATTTTCCTGAGTCAGAAATGATTTTGGGTGGCTTACGTGTACGTACAGTACACAGTAATGCACATGCATGAAGGTGTTTGATTACATAATTGCAGTGAAACAATAGTTAAAATATTAACATCAATTGTATTTTATGTTTGCATAAGCATTTCAAGCATTTTGAATTCAACAACGAATTTTCTACTTCAAAGATCAATGTGAATTCAACAGGGATGTCACTTATTTATATAATAAGGCTAAAAAATTCTGAGCAATTCACTTTATGACTGTTTTTGAACGCATATTTTCCTTTCCTCTGGTTCTTAATGATTTCATGAGCCTCCTGAATATCTAAAGTTGTTCTGAAGTTGCATTAGAACAAAACAGATTTTACACAAAAGAAACACCAAATTTTGAAGCCTTTAGAAGTCATCAGTACTTTCAGTCTGTCTTCTGGGAAGAAAGAAGTTGTGCACTTTACATTCCATCTGCAAAAACTTCATTTTGTCAGAGTTTAGGATAGTAGCATAAAGGTCTTTAAATGCTCTTTAAAGCAGAACATTCATCATGCGTCAATCAGTTATTTGGTTCATTGCTAATAAACAAATCAGCTAAATCAAAGGACAACTGTTCACCTCTGTCACTCGCCAACAAAAGCCACTGCTGAACCATCGAGAGAGAATCAGTCTGCAAGATCTGACACAAGAGCTCCAGCACCTGAGAAGTACAGATTTCATTTAGTAGCAATGAGGTACTATTATTTAAACTTTTAGTAACTTTTCTTATTCATTTTTAGTTCAGTTTTAGTTTTAGTCACTTTAGCACATCGAGTTCAAATAAATAAAAATGAATGAAAATGAGAATAACTTTAATGACCCTGGAGAGAGAGAGCGAACACTGATATTAGCAGCTCATTCCCACAGGACTCAATAAAACCAGCTAACCAAATATTGAAATTATGGAATGATAATTAAATATTTGAATTGCTTATTAAATTTCTTTGGCATGCAGTCTGTGTCCCGTTTTCATATTCATAATATCTTAAATTGAAAATGAGCAAACAAGAAGAGCTTCAGGATCTGTCTGACACACTGTATTATGAATTAATTATTAGCACACTGTATGGACTACAGACTTTTGTATTTTTATCATTTCAATTTGCAGTTTACTACATTTAACAATACATCACATTGTATGCTTAATTCAGCAAGTGCAATAAATACATTTTTCACTCCAATTTTGTGTAGAAATGTCTAGTTTTGAAAGTCTGATGAAAATAAGTCAAAGAAAATAACGTCTCGGTTATGTACGTAACCCTCGTTCCCTGATGGAGGGAACGGAGACATTATGTCCCCACAGTCTTGAACCATCGCTGGTTGCCAGGGACTCGTTCTCGGCTCCTCAGCGTAAAACCTAATGAGTGGATGCACCTGCCGCCGATTTATACCCGTGTGCACGGGGAGTGGCTCAGGTATGCTGTCCACTAGCCAATATTCATTGGCGTTTTCTCTTAAAGTCAGAGATGATTGGGGCTTCCAAGTAAATCCCCTATGTCGTCACGACATAACTCGTAGTGACCGACAGATAGGGAACCACAGTTTATTCATCACAAAGAGAAGTCAAGTACATTGCATTCAGAGTAAAAATATCAAACATACTCTATCGGTCAAACATTTGGACTGATTAAGAAAGAAGTCTCTTCTGCTCACCAAGGCTGAATTTATTTGAACAAAAATACAGTAAAAACAGTAATATTTTAAAACAACTTTTTTCTAACATAATATATTTTAAAATTTTATTTGAATTTAGTGATGGCAGTAATAATGCTGAAAATTCAGCTTTGCATCACAGAAATAAATTACATTTTACAAAGTATTCACATAGAAAACTCTTATTTTAACAGTAATAATATTTCACAATATTACAGATTTTTGATCAAATAAATTCAGCCTTGGTGAGCAGAAGAGACTTATTTTAACAACATTATACAGTCAAACCAAAATTTATTCAGACACCTTATACATTTCTCACATTATCACAGTTTATTTGCTATAGTTTAGAAAATGGTAATAAAATATGACAAGAACTCAAGAGTTAAACTGTGTCAGAACAAATTCATCTTGATAATGTCAGATAACTTTGATAGAAAGGTATGTAACAAAACATGGTCAGGTCAAAGTGTCAAAATCAAATTTTTGGTCCCAAATTTTTATCAATTTTACTGGTAGCCAACTGTATGAGGAATTTTTGGGTATAATATGTCACAGTTTACTTTAATTTGCTATCCTCACTTACATAAATCAATCTATAGTGTCCTGCACCCTCTAGTAAAAAAAATATCAAAAATTATATCTGGTGTCTGAATCATTTTTGGTTTGACTATCTTAATTATTCCAAACTTTTGACATGTTGTGTATTTCTGTTTGGTATTTTATTTGAGTCTGTTCAGCGTGATGCACTTAATTTGTTTGCAAAAGGTGAATTAATGTTATGAAGTATTTTCCTCAGTGTTTCCATAGAAACATAACTTCTGAGGACACTCAAAAAAATCCATCGCATTTTAACCTTAATCAGCTGTAATTGAGGCAAGTATGACGTGACCTGAAGGCCACATGCAATCTGCCGTATAAATCAGGTGATGCCTTTACCAATAATGAGAGTAGCAATTTTAATTAAAAAGCGGGATTTCCTTTTATCACATTGCTTCTGGCAGCTAGAAGAAAGTTCACGTTCACTATCAAACTGTGACATCAGAATGTGATTGCTGAGGTCAGTAAATAAGCACAGGTGTGTTACCTTGAGCTCCACTCCCTGCAGGGTTTGCGTCTGCCATCGCTGGGCTCGTTTGTGTGAAGTCCTGCTGCTGCGTTTCTTCCCTCCCCAGGACGAGGCAGGGATGATCCGGCCGGACTGCGCAGAATACTGCGTCTTCCTGCGAGGAACTTCCTCATCTGGGTGTTTCTTTGAGTTTATTCACAGACAAACACAAAGACTGGCTGCATTCAGGCATCTCCAATAACAGACATGACTCATTATGCATCATCTAATATAATATGTCCATTCATTCAGGTCAGAATGTTAAGCAAGATGCATGTGAATCAATACACCTTTTTTCAAATGAGCCTAATGCGTTTTAAATTACGGGAGGCACTTCCTGTTTAGGGAAGTTCTGCTCAAAAAGACAGAAACAAATCATTTCAAAATATAAAGATGTGTGACAAATAACCTTATCTGTCAGTTTGACTGAATGAGCTGTACATTTCCCTTCATGTTCTATTTTCAAACAAAAGGAGAATAACATTAAGGTTTTATTGTAAGGTGACGGTGCAGTGTAACAAGAATATCTATGGAAGAGTTCTTTTCACTCCGCTGCATTATTTTCCTTCATTTTTCCTTTACATTCTGCTGTAACAATATGAAAAAAAGACAGCATATACTGTGCATTTGCGGTCTGCTCTCCTGATTTAATTTAGGATATATCCCATGGATAAAGCACTAAGAATCTCTTTTTTTTTTTCTTCCCAAATACTCATGTCTCTTTCAAGTTTGTTTTCACAGGGATGCTTTAAATGCAGTGGTCTCCCCTTTTCATTTCTAATCCCCAATAGCCCAAACATTTTTCTAAACGGGTAAATAATGTATCTGTCAAAATAATGGAAATCACTTTGAAAATGTTCATAATATGAACAGGTTAATTTAACATGTCCATAGTATTTCTGCAGAAATAATTGAGCCTTTTAGGGTTATTCTTGGTCTGCTGTAGTTATTTGTTCATGCTTTTACACTTTTCAATTCTTGAATCAATGAATCAATCGAAACAATAAACAAACAAACTTTGCGCATTGCATTGCATTAAATGCAATTTTTATCAGTTCATGCATTCAGTAGTAGCTGAACCCATGACCTTCTGCAAAGTCATTTCATGCAATCTGATTTTTAAAAACAAAACAACTGGAATCAAATTTTGAATGGTCAGATCAGATTTCATGTAATTTGAGAGGTAAATTAAAAAAAAATAAAAAAATAAAGATTTTGGCCTAGAATGTGAAATGTATAAAATCGTGCATATTAAAATGAAATTATTTAGCATTTTACACCAAAACCTGGTTAATATCTCTGAAGGAATGGATCTGATTTTACCGTCTGTTTACAACAGATCTGGATTGTGTGTATTGTGCTCAAAGCCTCTGCTCTCCTGACAGCGGTGTTTAGCAATGTGGGATTTTCCATTGTGATTTAAAAGCTTAAAAACAAATGTTTGATGTAGGTGTTACAGCAGGAATAAAGTGAAGCTTTAAAGCTTTGTGTGTGGATGAATCATAAAGAGCGCTGGGCTTTACTGCAGTACACACTTCAGATGAGAAATTTCTATCACCTCTCAGCTGAGAATCACTCCATCCTTTCAGAAACGCTGCATTCTCTCCTCCTGCTCATGCGGTTCTGAACATTATTCATGCATCATTTGTGATGTCTACAGCAAGTGAAAGGTCAAGTACCTCTCTCTTGTTCTGCTGGGTCTCAGTGGCCGCTGAAAGACTGACTTTAGTGGCCAAATCCTTCAGTTCCTCACGCCAGCTTTCAGAAATCAGTGCTGTGAAAAGACATGAGAGAGGAAGGAGAGCAAGAACAAGAAATAGAAGTGAGAAGATCGAAATGGGAAAAAATAAACACCTAATAATGATGCAAATAAATAAATATTTGAGAATCATTTTCTGTTTTTTGTTGTTGTTTTTTAAAGATCCTCTAAATAGTCAGATGTGGCTTGAATAAAAAGTTAATCTAACTTAAAAAATATATATATATAATAATAATAATGCAACCTATTTCTCTTGATTTTTTTATGGACTAATTCTGTCCAAATAAAATGACTGTTTCTGATGACTTAAATACCTTTGATCTGCTTTTGAATTTATTTATTTTTGAAATTGAAGCTTATCATTTAGCAATGCAAGTAACTAAACCTTCCATCTTTATGTTTGATTTTCAACGTCTAATACATGATATGAGGCACTGCAATATTTGTCTCTTAAAACTAGAGCAATAAGATGCACGTGAACTTGAACACACAAATCTCACACATGGTGATGATCAACAAATGTTAATTAAGTTATATATATAGTAACCATTTAGTAACTGAACATTATTTTTTTTCAAGTTACAATGTTACAATTCATGCTGGAAACCTGCACAACAATGTTTAAAAAAGCATAAACAAAATGTAAATAAAGAAATTAAAGAAATTCTAAATTAAGCCTTAAAATCTTGACAAGTGGTTTTGGGTATTTTGGCCTTTTCTTTATTCAAGTGACTGACCTTCTTTAAAATCACTTTAGTTTGTACACACCTTACAGAATGTATGCTTCTCATGATTCTGAATGTAATGTATGCCATTTTTATGCTGAAATACTTCTATCCCAGTTTTATATTTTTAGTCAAATAAAGAATAATTGGTGATTCTCTATAAAACATTGAAAACACTGATACATTCATTATGCGAATGTATAACTACCTCCACAAGCATACACATCCATTTCTTATTTATTTTTCTTTCTATTTTTTTTTTTTTATATATACGCATATTTTCTCAAACCTTTTTTAAAGTCAAACATTAGTCAAACTTTTTTTTTTTTTTTTACTTTTTATGTGAAAAAAAATGCATATATACGTACAATAAATAAAAGTAGAAATAAACAAATAGATATGTATGCATATTTTTCTCTCTCTCTGTCGTAAAAAGTAAAAATGTTGTCATTCTGTTTGATGTATCAAATGTTGTGGTTTCACTCAAAAAAATTTGAACCCCCAAATAAACAAATAAAATTTGAAAGATTTTCAATCAACAACCTAAATTTAAGTTCCTCACATAAAACAACAGAAAAGTACTTTTCTGAGCTCGACAGACTGTGAATATTCACTCTAGCATCTCCTTTTGTGTTTCCTGAAGAAATAAAGTCATATGAATTTGGTGCAACATCAGGGTGAATAAATGATGACTGAAACATTATTTTTGGGCGAACTATCTCTGCAACACAGAAAAGCAGCATTCAGTGTTCGGTATCTGCACCTGCTTGTGGTCCCGAGCGAACCGAGCCGATCTCAGGAGTGAGAAACACAGACAAACGGCTCCCAGACACTTGACTTTTAATGAGTGGATGTGGGCAGAGCGGAGTGAAGCCGTACCAGTCATCATTCACCGTACAAACCGGCTTACCGTTCAACCCTGTGGAAAGAGGAGACCATTAGAAATCTGTGCTGGAAATGTGATCAGACTTTCAAGTCTCCCAGGATTCAGAGGAGGACCATGCGACCATGCATCCATGCATCCATGCACGGCCTGATCAAAAACTGCATTAAAAGGCACTGGAATCCTGCTGTGGCCAAACCACTTCACAGGATTATGGTAAAGCAAGCTTATGAACAGCTACTAAAGAAAAGGAAATAGGTGGAAAGCAGTCAAAGAAACCATCTGTGAGGTCTGAGATGCTTGTGTCGTTTTAACGCAAATAAAACATCTGTTACCCAAAGCAACACCTCACCACACGCTATCAGAGCGCCGCATGAATATCCAAGGAGACCGAGGCCTGTTTGTGCTTGATTTCACTCCATCGCCACTGAATATGGATTAAATTAGTAACTTGTAGGCAGACCGGTGCGGGTTTTCAAACACAGACCTGCTTATTCGCAGTCAGTGTGAAGAACCCACTGCTGGAAGTATGTAAATCAGTCACTTTGTTCGCAAGGACAAACTGTGTGTTTATGCAGTAACTCTTCATTAAAGTCATTCAGAGAACAGATGAACATGCTGGCACTTTCCTTGTGAAGGGCTACAGGGCTTTTGATCGAATCAGGTGCCTTTATTATGCTAACAGACCCTCACAAAACACCTTCTATGTCAGGATTCCTGCTGCTACAGGCATATTTTACTATGCAGTGAGTCAACAGGATAAAGGACGAAGAAATAAATGTTTTGTATGAAATAATAATGTTGGATTAATTTTTCAGGCATTTACTGCTTTTAACACAAAATATATGCTTTTATCACTCATTATGTGTCAACACGTTCTGTCACTAATGCAGTGTCATGACTATTAAGTCTAGCATTTAACATTAAGAATGAATTTAGAGGATGGTTACAACTGACTGACGACTTCATATAATGAAGAAAATCTGATGGGATTGACAATCATCATATTTTGCACACATGCATTAAATGCAAAAGTCATTTTGTTTTTCTGTTGTTGCTGGACCTATGAGGAGAATTATCTAAATATTAAATATTTTTGTCTTGTTTCTTCCAATACAAATATCTAAACATTCTTAAATCAAGATACATTTACCAAAATGACATATAACAAGTCTTGGTTTCTGTAAACTGCATCAGAATTAAGTTTTTAAGAAGTTTATTCTTAAAATAAGACAAAAATGTCTGCCAACAGAGAAAAAAAAATTTGAAAACTTGTTTTCTCTATATTTATGATCACACTGGCAGATATTTTTAATTAATTAATTAATTAATTAATTCGTTCATTCATTCATTCATTCATGCATGCATTTATTCTTCCACCCAGAAAACAAAACTTACAACCTTAAAATAATTTTGCTACTTAAGTAAATGCATCTTGATTCAAGAATGTTTAGATTTTAAAGAATTTATTTTGCAAATTGTTTAACTGAGTTGATATAATTGTGACACTAAAAAAACACCTAAAATTATATTTAAAAAAAATAAAAATAATAATAAAAAAAATTAAACACAAGAGCTTCAATATGAAGACAGAATCTAATAATGCCTGATTTTATACATTTTTTTCTTACATATCCAAAAGTGCTGACAAAAAGAACACAAATGTGAAACCTGAATATGAATATATTTTAAATGCACCATTTCATTCTGTGTACCCATAGCTTGATGTAAACATATGTTCATATATTTTAATTTAATAATACGCTACAAAATTTTAAAGTTGCCCATCCTCATGCAAGATTACTGTCAATCCCTCACTAGCTCTTTAACCTGTTTATATTCTTGTTATTGTGTAAATAACTAAGTTATTATAATTAAAAAAAAAGTGTCTGATCTTGACCAGAGCAGACTTCTGAATTTTATTTAATAGAAATAATTCCTTAAAATGAAAAATGCATGCATGAGCATGTTTTTGAACATGCGTGCAGATGCAGGTCTGTTAATCCGGAGAGGCTCACCTTGCATATGTCTGACTCTGTGAGGATGAGGATTGTGTCTGGAGAAGAAGGAATGATGGCTGAGGCTCCCGAAGCGAAAGCTGCCCCTAGTGGAGGTCCTGCTCGTTCCTGGCGTCTCATACAGCGTCTTCTCCTGACGCACAGATTCAGGACTGATCCGCAGGCCCGTCCGCGGCTGAGCTTCATTCACCTGCTCCTCTGAAGTCTCCATAATCTCTGGAAGGAAATATGAAAAATATTCCTCAATCCTTTTACAGTGCAAATGTTCACCAGGTGTCACAGAGATAAAAGCATTTCCACTCATTTCCTTTGACACAAAGCAAACGTCATGTACTTTCACAGACAATACTTCATTTTAGCAATTTAGACACACATAAGTTCTCCTAAAAACATTTTCAAAATTCATTCATGCAATAATCTGTTTTTCAACATGTAGTGTATCTTATAATTAGAAATACTCTGAAATACGCCGCTCACTTCAGTTCACGGTGTTCCTCTGATGTTTGCAGTCGTTGCCTGGAGACTCTGAACAAAGACAGACTAAAGCTCCAATAGCAGAGCACAGGACAACTAAAACACCTCAACCTACTCATTTTGCATTATTTTAAGCCACTTGAAGTGGTCGTGAGCTCAAGTAAATGCATTAACCTTTAAGTTTGTGCTCTAAGGCCCTTCTAAAAGCTTATAAAACATCCTTCAGATATGACATTTTTTTAGGAAAAATTATTATAAACAATCTAAACTATAACAATTTTCGCATGCCAAGACCTTCTATCAGTTGTTTGCTTGTTGCTTTATTGTATTTTTTTCGTGCATTATTTCACATTTGATCTCTGCAAAGGCCAAAGTAAACACAGAAACCCCAATTGACAAAGCATGAGGGTAAATGCACATACATTTGTTCACCACTCAAAGAATCAATCAGGTCATGACTCTAAACTAACCAATGCAATGCAGCGTCACATTTCTGCTGTATGGCAATTGTGAGCGCCACTTTTGCACATCAGTCATGAGCACTCAGATGTAATTTTCTGCACCACATGAACTGTGATCTACTGAAGTATCATCACCACATATGCTCCAGCATGAAGAACAAACTCTAACACCTCAATTTACGACTCCTCTGTGATAAATTGGCCCATGCAGACTGCATGCACAGAAATAATTGGAAATTACTTTTTGTAAAGCAACAAAGGCACATTTCCCATTAAACATATTAGATAAACTATTATATAACAAATTTAAATGAATACAACCATGTCCACCCACCCCACAACACACCAGAAAGACAAATAGCCTCAATCCGCTGATTGCATTATCAATTTTCACACAAACTTTGACTAGACCAGCAAACACAGAATGTTCCCCTAATGTTCCTGTTATTTAATGTTCCCATTATTTAATGTCTAAATGTCTAGGGAGAACACAATGAGCTGTATTAGCAATACTTAAAAGTTTGAAAATGTAACTTCCAGCAGATCTCCATTAATTAATATTACAAAAACAACAGCTTAATGCTTAAATAGCACTAGCTGCTTTTCCTGATCACTGTGCAAAAAAGTGTTTATCCTATAGTTTTGTCTTGTTTTCCAGTGCAAAAGATTCATAGCCTAAATCAAGATACATTTACTCGAGAAAAAAAAAAAAAAATCGAAATTGAAAGTTTATGATTAAGACAAAAAACACAAATATCTGCCAAAGGGCTCAGAAAAATCAACTTAATTGTAAGGAAAAACAAGTTTTAATTTCCCATTGACAGATACTGGTTCTTGTTTTAAGCATAAACTTGCTTGTTTTGTTCAATTTCTCAGAAAACTTTACACGTTTATTTCACATCTCAAGTATCTTGATTTAATGGACTTACTGGAAAACAAAAATACTTGTTTTTCTGCAGCGCATGCAACATTTAATACCATGACTTTTATTAAGACTTTCTGCTATAAATGTAAAATTTTAAGTACTTAGTTTGTGCAAGGGCAAACTTTAAGATCCTTTTAACACCCCAAATAAACACGTACTAACATTAGGTACCAAAACATGCTAGTCCAGTTAACATGATCTAGTTAGACTGATAAAGTTATTTGAAATCCCATCTGACATTTATTTTACATTACTATAACATTTAACCTAGGAATTCTCAAAGATGTTTAATTTGCATATTATTTAACGTTTAGTGGTAGAAAACAACAAAATTAGGAACTGAAACTTTAATACATGTTTGTTACCATATTTTGGTAATGGCATACAGTCAAACAAAAATTTATTCAGACACCTTCAAAATTTCTCACATTATCACAGTTGGTCAGGTCAAAGTGTCAAAATCACATTTTTGATCCCAAATCATACTGATAGTCTGTATCACCAATTTTTCTTTTATGCCAAAAATCATTAGGATATTAAATAAAGATCATGTTCCATGAAGATATTTTGTAAATTTCCTACCATAAATATATCAAAACTTAATTTTTGATTAGTATTGAATACGCATCGCTTTTTGCATTGTTTTTGAATATGCATTGCTAAGAACTTCATTTGGACAACTTTAAAGGTGATTTTCTCAATATTTAGATTTTTTTGCATCCTCAGATTCCAGATTTTCAAATAGTTGTATCTCGGCCAAATATTGTCCTATCCTAACAAACCATACATCAATGGAAAGCTCCATTTTATTCAGCTTTGAGACTCAGGCATGATCTCAATTTAAAAAAAATTGATGCTTATGACTGGTTTTGTGGTCCAGGGTCACAAATGAACTATAGTGTCCTGCACCCACTAGTAAAAAAAATATATATATATATATATCAAAAATTATATCTGGTGTCTGAATAATTTTTGGTTTGACTGTATTTCACGTGAAACGCGAAATGTAAAATGTAAAATAAAATTAAACAGCTCGTATATATATATATATATATATATATATATATATATATATATAGATAGATATATATATAATTTGACTTAATGAGGTGTTAGTCAAACCTTTAAGCAACATTACAAGGTTGTCCAAAAAAAAAAAAAAATAATAATAATAATAAATAAAAAAGTAGTCTATTCTTGGCAGATACAGTAGATACTAGCAAACGCGCACTGGCGCTCCCCAGGAGAAGGCGCAAAACATCCTCCTGACAGGAGCAGAGCTTTCACCCGCGGGATTTAATTACACTTCACTAAACCAAACCAGATCACTGGATTTCTACTTTTCCCTTTCTATGTGAACAGTATAAACTGGAAATCGCCATGTCTTCTTCTACAGAGATGACAGCCACTACGAAGATCACTCCAGAGGTTCTCCAGGAACTCCTTCAGTACTACAACCTTTCCCGTCAGGAATTCATCGACACTTACAACATCCAGCCTCTGGTCTACATCCCCGAACTCCCAGCTGGAGCTAAAACCACGTTTGTCGTGATGTACGTGATTATTTTCGTGCTGGCGCTGGTCGGGAACAGTTTGGTGGTTTATATCGTGGTGCGTAAACGCACGATGCGCACCGCTACAAACATCTTCATCTGCTCTCTGGCGGTCAGCGATCTGCTCATCACTTTCTTCTGCATCCCCTTCACACTGCTGCAGAACATCTCATCAGAATGGCTGGGAGGTCAGAGGCTGATTAAAATCACTTTAATTAGTCATTAACAAACAAAATATGACGATGGGTAGTTGGCGCGATATACTCTGAAGAGTCAAACACTGATAACCTGCTTTCCTGCAGTGACATGCTACAGTATTCTTCACCTGAAACTAATTATATGTGTTTCATATGTGTTATTCGACAGTTTATGAGCTCATATTAAGTAGAATGTGTGATGAACAACCTGTAAAAATCTACAGGAAGATGCATATGAGCAGGTGGCGCATCTAAAAACACATTTTTTCCTATACAATCGAGTTCATGTTATTAGTGAATTGCACATAAATCAAACGTTATTTGGTAACATTTTATAATAACTGCAGTCAGATCAACGTGCTCTGCTTTTCCCATAAAACATTTCATGTTTCATATTTTAATATGCTTAACTGTAATATTTCACATGCCGTGTCAATGAATTCACAATGTTTTTAAATTCGAAACATTTTCTTAATTTATCATACTATACATGCTGTTTTATGAGATATTAATTAAGAGGCTACATGGAATATTAGTAGGTTTATAATCTCGTTTGTCAAACTGTAAAAGCAAATTAAAATTAACTAGTGATTAACTGGTGATTAAAAATAGTGAAACATGACAGAATTCACAGAACCTTAATACAAGAAATTAAATACATTTGTTTTATTTTATTTATTTATATTTTTTAAATACATTTTTTAATTTAAATTTTCATTAAAATAAATATTTTTAATTTATTTGAATTTTTAAATTTAATTTTGATTTTTTTTTATTAAATACATTTTATTTATTCATTTATATTTTCACATAAAGTTTAACCAAACCTTGATGCTGAAAAACGTGCTGTCAGCTATCCAGAACACACACATATATATATTATATATGATAATACAAGATAATACTATTGTACTAATTTTTGTGGCATGTCAGATAGCACCATGTATTATGTAAAGTACCTTGGTATATGTTGTAAATACCATGATTTGCAAACATGGCAATCAGTCAGTACTACAGTATGTTAAAAACCCATGGTATCACCACTGGACAGCAGCTTAGTGTTTTATAAGGACTGTTTTCCTGTGGGCTTTAATTAAAGAGATGTTTTAGGTCTGAATCTAAAGTAGGATTATGAGAAATGTGGAGCAAATACACGGCAAACAATTGCTTCTCTAATTTTTATATTTATCACTGCATTAAAACATGAAATTTTAAAATGTAATCACTGTATAATATTACAGCAAGAAGTCATTAGACAAATATATACACCTGTATGGAATCACACAAACTAAGATTCACTGTCACTGTTGTGAGCGACTAAATTATGCAGTGCTGAAGCCTATATTCTATGCACTGAGCTGAGCTCAGAGGTCATCAAACCAGAACTTACGTACTTTCTTCACTGTGTGCTTGAGTTTGTGCTCTCCTGAATTAGTATACGTGTGAATGGAGCACAATGTTCCCCTTTCAGTCGGTCACTCCGAGTCACGTCGGATGACCGACGAAATTGGGATCTCGCCAAAGAGACCAATCCACTTCGAGTGTAACTAACGAGCCATTGGACATTGGCATGTGATTATTGCATCCAGCTGCCGCTGATCACAGCGTGAGCATAAAAGGCAGTTGGTGCACCGCATTAATTCATCCTTTCGCTTCGGAGCCAAGCGGTAGTGGTTGAAGCTACTGCTCTCCCTTTCCTAGAGAGTGTTCTGCTAGACGAGAGTGGGCGATACGGTGCAGCAGCGGTGGTCACAGTGTCCAGGAGAGAAAGATCGTCTTCCTGCTGACAGCCACACTAGGAGTGTGCGGTGGCCAGCTCCCCTGTATGCTTCAGCACTAAAAGAGCAATTTCTCTAAAAGAGTAACATGGGTGATCGCGTCTTTTTAAAGACATCTTATCACCTGTGCGTTTCTGGGTGTGGTCGTTTCCTGGCGCCTCAGGACGGTCACGATCGCTGCTTCACGTGTCTGGGCATTCAGCACGCTGATGAGGCTTTCGTGGATGGTTCATGTTCTTCTTGTGGGGACATGACCATCTCGGAGTTGCGTAATAGACTCCGCTATGTCAAACATGGTATAGTCCCTCTGCCTCTGCCGCAGTCCGGTGTGCGCGCTGCTGGATCCGGTGGAGTCAGAGGTGATTTGAGGATTACGGTGAGGGCTTCCCCAAGTGGAGCTCCTCACCCCTCAAGCACTCCGCAGCCGGTGGAGCGGCCGGTGGAGCGGCCGGTGGAGCGGCCGGAGGAGCGCGCTGAGCCCTCTGTTGAACGGGGTGCACCACGCATTTCCTTCGGTGCCCCCTCTGACGACCAGATGTCGGTCACTGCATCGGAGGGCGTGCCCTCTCTCTCCAGGGATGACGACCCGGCTGCGTTGCCCACTTCGGGTGTGGTACCATTGTCCGAGCCAGACCTAGAGATGACGAGGCTGGACGAGTGGTTTCTCGGTGGGGGTCACGCTGGTTCTCAGCGCCCCCCTCCGGTGCCATTCTTTCCGGAAGTGCATGAGTAGCTTACAAGATCGTGGAAGGCACCTTTCACTGCCCAAAACAAATATTGTGGCTCCTCCGCTCTCACCACCCTCAATGGTGGGGCCGCTTTGGGGTATACGGGCATCCCCTCGGTGGAGCGGTCTATGGCCATGCAACTGTGTCCAACAGCCGCTACTACTCTGTGGGGTGACCCGTGTCTCCCCTCACAGGCCTGTAAGTATTCGTCAGGTCTAACTGGCAGTGCTTATAGAGCCTGTGGGGAGGCGGCTTCTGCCCTCCACGCCATGGTGTTACTGCAGGTCCACCAGGCCAAAGCCCTGAAAGACCTGCACGAGGGTGGTCACGACCTGGCGGTTCTACATGAGCTGCGTGCTGCGACGGACCTCACGCTTCGAGCGACAAAGGTGACCGCACAGTCTCTGGGTCGTGCGATGTCCACGCTAGTGGTCCAGGAGCGCCATCTCTGGCAGTGTCTCGGTGACATGAAGGAGCAGGAGAAGGTACAGTTCCT
Organism: Spinibarbus caldwelli; assembly: GCA_039654775.1. Lineage (NCBI taxonomy): Eukaryota > Metazoa > Chordata > Actinopteri > Cypriniformes > Cyprinidae > Spinibarbus > Spinibarbus caldwelli. Next base: position 1,727,244 of record CM077256.1, read on the forward strand.
GAATGCTCCTGTGTCGCAGACCGGCCTTTTCGGCGACGCTGTTGAGAGCTTTGCCCAGCAGTTCTCGGCAGCCCAGAAGCAGACTGAGGCGATCAAACACATCATGCGCCGGAGGAAACCTGCTGCTTCCACTCTGGCCGCAGCCCCTCAGCCTGCTCGTCGCCGTGGGCGCCCCCCTGCGGCCGCCCCCGCTCCCGCGCAGCCGCAGCAGCCTTCCACCAGGCAGGGTCGTGTAGCCGGTCGCAGGCAGGACGCCCAGCCTGTCCAGGCCCCCGCCAAAACTGGCGGCATGCGCAAGTGCAAGAGGCCCTGGGACGGGTGACCCAGAGATGGAGGAGACTGTTCGTCGGGAGATGGTGACTGCACCACTCCCTCCCCCGGAGGAGGGCCGGGTAGAGAATCTTTCCTTTCATTTTGTTCCGCCGCTGGCCCAGCAGCCAGCGGTACCCAAAACATCAATAAAGAGCAGTCTCCTCAATCTCTGGGTCTCAAGAGGAGGAGAGTGGTGATCCGTGCATCACGGGATCGCTTCCCTCCTCGTCTCTCGCCAGCAGGCAGCGGGTGGTTGCCCAAGAGCACCCCTCCTGCCCATTCGTGGAACCAGGTAAGGGCGGTAGCACTCTAGTCCCCGCTTCAAGTCCTCATACTCCGGGCTGTCACAAGCCTCAAGCCGGGTTCCTGTGTCTCCTCCCACACGAGGAGGAATCAGGTGAGTGTAACACTACACACCCAGACCCCGCCCCCCGCCGTCACAGGCTAGGCCGTCACAGGCCCCGGGGCCGGTCCCAGTGTTCCACCTCGCTGCCCCACCGCAGGTACATCGGTGGCCCCGTTGGTCCCACTGGTACGGTCTCTCGGAGCCTGGCTAGCACTCCCCAGTCCGTCTCGGTGGCTCCAGCGGACCATCAGACTTGGCTACGCGATTCAGTTTGCCCGGCATCCCCCCAAGTTCAGGGGCATCCGGTTCACTTCAGTCAAAGCCGTCGATGCCCCTGCCTTGTGCGCGGAAATTGCAGTCCTGCTGGCAAAGGACGCGATAGAGCCGGTCCCTCCAGCCGATATGAGGTCGGGGTTTTACAGCCCTTACTTCATTGTGCCCTAGAAAAGCGGTGGGTTACGACCGATCTTGGATCTGCGAGTTTTGAACCGTGCACTTCACAAGATGCCGTTCAAGATGTTGACGCAGAAATGCATTTTTGGGTGCGTCCGTCCCCTAGATTGGTTTGCAGCAATCGACCTGAAGGACGTGCACTTTCATGTCTTCATTCTCTGATTCTCTTTCGATTCTCTCGATTTTCTTTCATGTCTCGAGAGCAAACTCGTGCCAACGCAGAGGATCTCTTTTCTCGGCATGGAGTTAGATTCGGTCAACCAGACAGCACGCCTCACCCAGGAACGTGCTCAGTCGGTGCTGAACTGCCTCAAGACTTTATCAGGCAGGACAGCGGTCCCACTGAAACTCTTTCAGAGGCTCCTGTCAGAGATCACATTCTGCCATCTCTAATGATGCAGCCTAAGCCATCTCAGAGACTTCCATGTGCAATAGGGCCCTACGGGGTTACTTCACATGTCTGAATGTCACTTAACCTGCTCTGGGAGTAGGTGACTCCGCAGTGTGCCTCTTCCAAGTGGAAGGGCACGCTTCCCAGTGTTATCCTAGTCTTACTGTTTGGGTTGCTCAAGGAACAACAGTAGTTGACCTTCTCTGTGTAGAGCCCAGTCCTATCGTCTGCCTTATAGGAAGGATCAGGAGGCCTACACAAGGCACTGGAAGGGGCACCTCCTGTGGCGCTTTGGTAGGGATCCCAATTTCGTCGGTCATCCGATGTGACTCGGAGCGACCGACTGAAAGGGAAATGTCTCGGTTACGTATGTAACCCTCGTTCCCTGAAGGAAGGAATGGAGACGTCACATCCCGTCGCCACAGTCGCTGTACCACCGCTGAGCTGCTGGGTCACCGGCTCGGCTCCTCAGCGAAAGCATGAATTAATGCGGTGCACCAGCTGCCTCTTTTGCTCACGCTGTGATCAGCGGCAGCTGGATGCAATAATCGCATGCCAATGTCCATTGGCTCGTTAGTTACACTCGAAGTGTATTGGTCTCTCTGGCAAGATCCCAATTTCGCCGGTCATCCGACGGAACGTCTCCGTTCCCTCCTTCAGGGAAGGAGAGTTACATACCTAACCGAGACATTCAGTGACACCTTTAATCCTCTGGACAAACGTTCTTCTGCGGTAAATCACTTTGATGGCTGGTCAAAATGATATATGACTCTTAGTGTTTAGTTTAGTGTTATCAAAGAAAAAAAAAATTAATTTACAAATGCACAATCAATCAATTAAGATTTGCATAAAATAACAAACATCTTATGTCCTGAGAGCTTTTATCATGTATGAAATAGTGATATTTCATTAATTCCAGGGTTATCATCATTAACAAAAACCAAAAACATACAAAAACATTTTTGCTACTTGAAATAAAATAAAATGGTAACTGAAAAAAAAAAAAAAAAAAAATTAAAAATTAAAACAACTTAAACTTATTTTACTTCAGCTAGTTCCCAAGGCAATATTTCAATTAACTTGGTGTATTAAAATAACTAAATTAATAAAAACCATTAATAAAAATGTAATTAAAAGAAATTAATTTGTAAAAATCGTAAAAATATATATAAAAAATAAAAATGACAACAAAATTTGTAAAATTAACATGAAAAAAAATATAAAAAGGAACTAATTAAAATATTAATAAAAACTATAATCGTAAACCACTTGATACACTGATATTTGGCTATTTGTGGTTAGTAGAATCAGCTACTACTAAAATCATAAAAATATTTTTGTTACTTTAGATAATATAAACATTAACTGAAATAAAGAGTGTGTGTGTGTTTATATATATATATATATATATATATATATATATATAAATATAATATACACACACAAATTTATCTTATTTCAGCAACTTAAAAAAAAAACTATATAGACAAAAAAAATACAAAAATTAATAAAAATGATAAAAGCACACAACAGAATTACTAAAACGTTCAATAAATTCAAATGAAAATGGAAAATACAAAAATTAAAAATATAAAATTTCATACAATTCTTGAGTCCACTTGACTGATTAACAGCATTCATAATAAACGTGTTAAATTTCTTTAGGGATTTTGAGTAAGTACTGTTTGAAATAAGAGCTGATTTTATTAAATCTATTATCATTAAATTGTATTATAAATATCAGCCGTGTCTAGTATGAGTTGAGCACTACTCTAAAGTGTGTTTCATGCTGTGTGTATCTTGTGTTTTTTTTGTGTTGTACATGCAGGGGTTCTAGTATGTAAGACCGTTCCTTTTGTACAGACCACAGCCATCGTTACCGGCATCCTCACCATGACCTGCATCACGATCGAGAGATACCAGGGAATCGTCTATCCGCTCAAAATGAAGAGGCAGTACACACCCAGACGAGCCTACAAAATGCTAGGTAAAGTCAAACGCCCGCACGCTCAACCCTGTCTGCACGATTACTCAAAGAAACATGTAGAAAAGCCCTAAAAGTCAACATGAAATCAGATTGGACTCCACTTACGTTCTGTCTAAAGTAACTCCTATCATGCACTGCAGCATATGGAGATTACTAAAGGATGAAGAATGTCATTAAATCCGCATCCTGCTGTGATCTCTAAGGGTGTTCATTTGAAGGTCTGTGGACTGATATAGAGAATTTCCTTAAATTATTAAAAAAGGTCCACATATTTCAAAATTACAATTTTACAATTGAACAGCAAAAACAGTAAAAATTTGAAATATTTTTATTTAAAATAATGGTTTTCTATTTGAATATATTTTAAAATGTAATTTATTCCTGTGATTTCAAAGCTGATTTTTTTTTTTTTGCATCATTACTCCAGTCTTCAGTGTCACATGATCCTTCCTTCAGAAATCATTCTGATATGCTGATTTGCTGCTCAAGAAACATATATTATTATTATGTTGAAAACAGCAGAGTAGAATTTTTTCAGGTTTCTTTGATGAATAAAAAGTTCAGAAGAACAGCATTTATCTGAAATAGAAATCTTTTGTAACATTATGAATGTCTTTATCATCACTTTTGATCAATTTAAAGCATCCTTGCTAAATAAAAGTATTAATTTCTATAATTTCTAGAAAACTTATTTTAAATAGTAAAAATATTTCAAAATTTTACTGTTTTTGCTGTAAAAATCTGGTAGTGTATGTATGTATTGTATGTATGTATGTATATATATATATATATATATATATATATATATATATATATATATATATATATATACACACACACACACACACAGTCATGGCCAAAAATATCGGCACCCTTGGTAAATATGATCAAAGAAGGCTGTGAAAATTAATCTGCATTGTTAATCCTTTTGATGAATGAATGAATGAATGAATGAATGAATGAATGAATGAATGATGCATTTATATAGCGCTTTTATGTGTATTGCTGTACACCCAAAGCGCTTTACAATCATGTGGGGGGGGGTCTCTCCTCAACCACCACCAGTGTGCAGCATCCACCTGGATGATGCGACGGCAGCCACAGGACAACGGCGCCAGTGCGCTCACCACACACCAGCTACAGGTGGAGAGGAGAGAGAGAGATAGAGCCAATCAAGTGGATGGGGATTATTAGGAGGCCATGATTGACAAGGGCCAGTGGTAGGAATTTGGCCAGGACACCGGGGTTACACCCCTACTCTTTTACGAGAAGTGTCATGGGATTTTTAATGACCACAGAGAGTCAGGACCTCGGTTTAACGTCTCATCCGAAAGACGGTGCTTGTTTACAGTATAGTGTCCCCGGTGACTATACTGGGGCATTAGGACTCACACAGACCACAGGGTGAGCACCCCCTGCTGGCCTCACTAACACCTCTTCCAACAGCAACCTAGTTT
>CM077256.1:1734689-1897189 GCA_039654775.1 Spinibarbus caldwelli
TTGTTTCTTCATCAGATTTGGAGAAATGTAGCATTGCATCACTGTCTCACCAGTGGCTCCTCTGCAGTGAATGGGTGCCGTCAGAATGAGAGTCCAAACAGCTGATAAAAACATCACAATAATCCACACCACTCCAGTCCATCAGTTAACATCTTGAGAAGACAAAAGCTGAAATAAATCCATCAAGATGTTTTTAACTAAAATCTGAGTCCATAATCCATAATAACACTTCCTCCAGTGAAAAAGTGGTCTGAATCAGGAGAGAAATCTGCACAGATCAAGCACCATTTACAAGCCAAAACAGCTCGAAACAAATATGTGGCTGGATTTTGATGTGAGAGACAACAGAGTTAAAATGTCTTAATGATTTGGATTTGTTTAAGGATTTGTTTCTTACAAACACGGAGCTTTTCACTTTCACTTGTGGATTACTTGTGGATTATTGGGATGTTTTTATTAGCTGTTTGGACTCTCATTCTGACGGCACCCATTCACTGCAGAGCATCCATTGCTGAGACAGTGATGGAATGACATTTCTCCAAATCTGATGAAGAAACAAACTCATCTACATATTAAATAACCTGAGGGTGAGTAAGTTCTCAGAGTTTTTGCCTGAACTATTCCTTCATACATGGTTTGCAATTAAATCAAATTTTGTAATAAGGTGCTATAATCAATTTCAGTCATTTTGCAACTTCCACCAAACTCTGTCTCTTCAAACATATGGTTTCTTGAAAAATATCTTAACATATACAAAGACTGACAGTTAGAGAGCATGGGTTGACTTTATTTATAAGACACATTTCAGCAGTTCCTGAACAGATATTAAGAACATTTTATGCATGCAGCTCTAAAATAAATAGCTTACAGCATCTTTAAACTCATGCATGCTCTGTGTGAATGCCAATTAGGTTTACTCTCTTATCTGTGTTCCTCAGGTGAAGTATGACTTCTTGTACGATCATCATCACGTGTGCTGTCAGGAGCGCTGGCATTCGCTGCTGCACCGTCAGGTTTACACCACCTTCATGATGGTGGCGCTGTTCCTGCTGCCGCTGGCCACCATGCTCTTCCTCTACAGCCGCATCGGCATCGAGCTCTGGATCCGGAAACGAGTGGGAGACTCTTCCGTCCTCAGCACCATGAACCACAGAGAGATCAACAAAATCTCCAGGTGTCAAAACAAACAGAGACCTGCTGAAAATGATGCATTTTTACAGTCAACGTGAAACCCAACTGATTTTACTATCATTTTCATTTTTTCTATTTAATTTACTATTTTCTGTAAAGCGATGAACTTCCAAATTAAACAGGAAAATATAATGCAATTAACTTGCTTCACTTTCAAAATGGCTTTCATTTATGGCTTTCCAACATAACTTTTTTTCACATTTTACCCAGTAACATTACTTTTTCATACAGTCAAATTCTGGTGGATAAAATCAAGCTTTTTTGCTAAATAATATGGAATAAAATTACTTTTGAAGCCTTTATGTAAAATGCATTATATAGGTATTCATAATGTATGTTGAAATGCATTATACCTTTTCATAAATAAGCTAAATAACCAACTAAACAAAATTAAAATAACTAAACCAAAGCTAAACAAAATAAAGTTAAAATGCATTATAATATTTGCATTTTAAATTGATTCCTTGCATTAATAAATTGTTGCACAATTCGGGGGGAAAAAAACTCTAATTGCAATTTTTCTGATATAAAATTTCATTTGAGATTACAGAAAAAAAAGCATAAATAAAAAAAGAATAAATAAATGAAAATAAAAATTCTTTGCTCATTTGTAGGACTGCACAATTTGGCCAAAATGTTATCATATATTAAAATTATATATATATATATATATATATATATATAAATAATATTATTAAGTAGTAATAATCATTAATAATAGTTACTATGTTATTTATTTAGTAATAATAATGCATTATTAGGGGTGTCAAGTGATTAAAAAAATGTTAATCTAATTAATTACACGATGTGCATTATAATATTTGCAGATTCCTTGTTGCATCTGAAACTGGTTGTTTTATTGCATCACTTATTCTAAAGGTCTAACAATGAATAGATGAGTATTATAACTGTGATTACAGTTTTTCATGAGATCATTCAATGCATTAAGGTGCATTACAAAGCATAATTCATGCATTCAAAATACTAATGCATTATATATAAAGGCTCCAAGTAAATATTTAATTCAGACATTCATCACATGACATGCAAAATGCATTGAGTGAATGAGTTTTTCTATTAATAAACAGCTGTATTTTGTTGTTCAAACAGGAAGAAGAAACGTGCCGTTAAAATGATGATCACTATTGTCCTGCTGTTCACCATCTGCTGGGCTCCGTTTCATATTGTGCACATGCTGTTTGAGTACAGTAAGTGTGTAATGCAGCATTTACTCCTGTAATTGGCGTCACATGATGTGTTGAACACTGAATAGTCCTGAATAGAAATCACAGCAGCTCGCTGTGAATGAGCTAAACTGTAATAGTGTGATGATCACACAAAGCACATTATTCACTGTGTCAGCTGGTGTAATTACAGTAAGCTGTGGTTATGTGGCATCTCAGTAACTGTCTGGGTCACTTGTATTGGAGGCTGAACCCACAATCAGCGTTAATAATACAGATGATTAATCATTAGACTAACACCACCCACCGCACACAGGGTTAAGAAGGTCAAACGTTTCAGCTTTATTTGATTGCCTCTCGCTACTCCAGCACAACAGCACCATACTGTAAATTCAGATATTCCTGAAAATAATACAGATTATGTTCTGAGTAACTGGTACTGCATCCTAAGGCCTAGCATCACATAGGCTTACTTTGGCCTAGCATCACATAGGCTTACTTTGGCCTAGCATCACATAGGCTTACTTTGCAACTACATTATGCTTTTATTGCATTATCTCTGGTTAGGAGACAGTATCAATTACTACATAATCTGGAGACTCATTAGCACTCAGCACTGTCAATAAACATTTAAAATATGCAATAACACTTAAATAAGAGGGCTACACAATTTTTAATATTTTCAAATTTTTTTGATTAAGGATGTTCATTTCGGTTATTTTTCCTAACTGAGAACCAACACTCGTTAACCGATCATTAACTGTTAATCGACAAGATTATTTTAAATTAGAATTGAACTAAATTAGAAAGGATAAGTGTCTGTGACCTGTTAAAAATACTAACACTTGTTCCCGGGGATTTATTTTACATGTGCAAAAAAGCAGCAAACAACAGAACATGAGGATTTACATGGTCATATCATATCACATCACACACACCTGCAGCGCTTCTGCGAGCGGAGAAAAACATCATAAAGCTAGGCTATATATATATATAACGATAAATAGGCCTATACAAGAAATATATTTTTACTTAAATAATAAATTAAGAAAACGAAAGGAAAACTGTGCAACAAATACGCTAGTAGGCTATGCAGAGTTTCAGTTCATTTTTGTGCTGCGCGAAAGGAAACCAGATGACAGAAAGTGGCATCCCATTTTTCTTTAGACTTATTTTACAAAAGCACAAAGATTTGTTTTTATTGTGGATGTACACAAATAAAAGCAAACCTTTTACAATTCTGATTATCCTTATGACTAAAAGGAGTAGTTGCTTCCACTGTTAGAAGGAAAAAATTCAAGTGATTGCGCCGGCGCCGCATGTGCGAGCACAGTTAAGCTTTGCTACCTTGACAATGCAACCTGTTCATTATCATAATAAAATACAGTCAGTCAAACATATGGAAAAAAACACACTGCTCAGTTTAAATACGTAGTCAAATCTGTGCTGTTAAGCGTTATCACCATACCGCCGTGATGTTATGCTATGCAAAACATTTTGTTTTACATGGATATTGGATCGCGAGTGAAGTACATAATAAATAATATTTTGGCATTAAAATACATTTGATTTTGTGTCGAATGAGAGACCCAATGTTGGTTTCAGTTTCATTTTAGCCTAATGAATTAGTTTTGGCTTGTCGTTTATATAGCTATAGCTTCTTATATTTTTAATTCTTCTTCTTTTCTAAATACTGTTAATTGAAAGGATCTGTTGTGGAGTGTGGGGAACTAAAATAGCCTAGCTATGTTTACAGTGTTTATTATAATGTTTGTAAACATTTCGCGTTGGCATTAGGCCTATTTCTGAATGAAATAATAAAATGTGACTTAGGCTATATGCTACTTATTTTTTTTTCTCTAAAAATTTTTTTTTTTTTTTACACCCGTAGCGTATTTTAACCATACAGCAAACCTTTTCAAATATTTTGATAAATTACTGAAAAAAAAATTAATAAATGGCTTTAAACCGTTTAACTGATTGTATTAATTGGTCAAAATTCTTACAGTTGGTTAACGGTTAACCGGTTAAAATGAACATCCCTATTTCTGATATAAAATTTTGAATGAAATTGTAAAAAATAAAATTCCAGGATTGCTGTGCTGGTTTGTAGGGCTGCACAATTTTATCAATATAACTATAAAATTATATTAATAATAATAAAAATAATATTATTATTACTAACAACAATAATAACAATTATTATTGTTATTAATAATAATAATAACTATTTTGTCTTTGTAATAAATTTATTTAGCAAGGGCTGTACAATTTGGCCAAAATGTGATTATATATCAATATGGCTATATAATAATAATAATAATAATAATAATATTGTCTTTTATGTTGTAATAGTAAAATACATAATGTAGGGCTGCACAATTCAACCAAATGTTGTGATTATATATCAATATGGCTATTTAATATTTTTTATTATATTATATTATATTATATTATATATATATATATATATATATATATATATATATATATATATATATATATATATATATATATATATTCTAAAAATATTAATATCATCATATTTTTTTAATATTAATATATTTTTTATTTTGCAATAGTAATAATGTTGGGCTGCACAATTTAGATACAAAATAATAACAAAAATTATTAATAACACTAATTATTATAATTACTAATAATAGTAATTGTTATTTTATTTAGCACCAATAATAATTTATTATTATGCTAAAATATTTACTAAATCAAAACAGTAGAAAAATATTACTATCATATTTCACTGTAATAAATAATAATATCTAATATCTAGATAATATCTAACAAAATATAATATTTATTAATATATTACATTTAGAATACATTTATGTTTTATTTTACATTACATTTTAGTTTTTATTTTACAACTGTGAAATTACAATTCTAATATTTATGGCTGTCTTAATTTTTAAATTTTCAAATGTTAAATCATCCTATAAACACATTATATCCCATATAATTTCAACCAACCCATATGATTACCTTCCCATATGCTGATCAGCTATTTCATTCTCAAACAGAGAATGAAATAGTTGAAACAACCTTTGTTGGTAATGAGCTATTAATATGAGCCGTCCATATACCTGATAACTAATAAGGAATAAACATTTAACTCAAATTTATCAAAATATCTGTCTATTATTGATTCAGACGAGCTGGAGAAGAATTACGACGAGGTGACGGTGAATATGATCATCGCTGTGGTCCAGGCCATCGGCTTCTCCAACTCCTTCAACAACCCCATCGTCTACGCCTTCATGAACGAGAACTTCAAGAAGAACTGTGTGGCCACTCTTTCATCGTACCTGCGGCGTCCCGTCCGGCAGAGAGGCGCCGTTCAGCGGCCCGACCTCAGCGTGCACTTCTCCAAACGCCTCAAAACAGAGGCCTTCAGCAGGAACAACGCCGACCCGCAGCAGAACCCAGTGCTGTCCTCGTCTCAAGGAGATCTGGAGATATCCACAGCATTCGCTGAGCAGAAAGTCCAAACCGCTTCTTCTCAGCTTCCCTCCAGCAGCTCCTGTGTGAAATAAACTCAATACAGGCGGATGAGAGCTTTATTGGGATCTGTTGCAACAAACGCAGCTTTGAGATCATCAACACTGCTGTCGGATGAGTTCAGGATATTAAATCCATGATGGGAGATGCAGATCGAGAAGGAGATGTTCTAGAGGTTCATGAGCAGCACAATGGAAATACAACAGACTGACCTCACTTAAAGAGTACAAAGAGCATTCTGTCATTCATTACTCACAATCATGTTATTTCAAACAGACGCTGTTTTTTCTGTGGAACACAAAAGGAAAAATTCTGAAAAATCTTCCGCTCCATAAAACAACAGTTCACAGACTGTCAGACTCCACAAATAAAGCAGGCACAGAGCCTAAAGGGACATGGAGATGGAAAAATGTGATATGGGAGGAAAAATTATGCTTTCTCTGGGGAACGTAAAAGAGTTATTTTAGATTTATGTTAACATTTATTTTATTGTAAGTAATGAAAATAGTTTTTTATGGTTTTAGTTTTAGTTAATTATAATTTTTTTTTTTCAATTTTAGTTTTAGTTAACCAGTGTTGAAATACTTTTAGAATTTTTTTTAATTATGTTTTAATTATTTATTGAATATTCTGAATTTAATTATTTACTTAATTCAAAATATTAAACATTAAAAATTATATCTCAGTGCTTTCACTGGTGAACACAAAATAGTTATTTTAGTGTTAAAATACTAGATTTTTTTTATGTTTTAACTATTTACTGAATATTCTGAATTAAATTATTTACGTAATTCAAAATATTAAACATTAAAAATTATATTTCAATGCTTTCTATGGGGAACGTAAAAGTGTTATTTATTAGTGCTGAAATACCAGAAATTCTTTTAATCGTTTTTATTTCTTCATTGAATATTTTTAATTACATTTTTATTTAATTCAAAATATTAAACAAAGTTAAAGTTATAAAACTCTTATTAATACTAAAACAACACATTTTTATTTTAAGATTTTTTTTTTTAAAGGTTTAGTAAAATGATATTTTTGCCTTTATCTTTTTTTTTCCCTTTTTTTTTAAGTTTATAGTTTTGATTAACTTTTAAATTCAGTTTTAGGCTTAGTTACATTACATAAAATTTAACTAAAAAATATATATGTAGCAATAGCAACTAGCTGAAATAAAAAAAATACATTTTGATAATTCATTTTAATTATTCTTAATGTTTATTTTAATTCAGTTAATGTCAACGATATGTATTTTAAGTAACAAAAAGGTTATCATGGTTTAGTTTTAGTTAACTCTAGAATGCAAAAGTTTATTAGGGGAACAAAAGTTTTGCGAGCAAATATAGTTTTGAAATATAGTTAGAAATATAAATATGAAATATAGTTTTACCTTCCATCTCATATATAAATAAATTTTATTTATTTATATATATATATATATATATATATATGTGTATGTATATGTTTGTATGTATGTATGGGCTCCGTAGGAATGACAGATAATGACAGAACATTATTTTTCTATGAACTACTGCAGTAACACTTTACTTGATGCCTTTATGCATGTATAAATATTCATTTAATACACTATAATGCATAAACAACTGTAACCAAAGTTAAAATGCATTATATTTACAGATTCTTTGTTACATCTGAAATTGGTTTTGTTGTGTTTTATTTCATTATACTTTCTAAAGGTGTAACAATGAATAGATGAGTATTATAATGGATCACAATTATTCATGAGATCATACAATGCATTTTAAGGTGCATTACAAGACAATCAAAATACTTTTATAATGCATTACATATAAAGGCTTCTAGTAAAGTGTTAGCACTATTTTTGAATGTTTTTTTGTTTTGTTTTTAAGTCTTGAATAATTAACAGAGAAGGACACTGTAAATACTCCACTGGCAGCTCTGCTCTTTAGAGGCAAACTGATTTCCTCATGTGGACTTTATATAGAAATGTTTGAACATTATTTTAGATTGAAACCATTTGTGATGAACAGCTGGGACTGTTAAATTATTCATGCTAATGACAATGAACTAAGGAGTTTCTCAACAGGGTGAAAATGTGCTTGTTAAAGGTGGCAACTGTTTTTGTGTTGAGCATCTGTAATAGATTCACGCTCCGTTACAGGTGTGTTTTAAGGGCACTTACATGCTCTGATGGACAGGAACACGCAGTAACTTCAGAAAAATCACGATGGAGCATCACGTTTGTCTGTTTTTGCGATGAATCTCAGTAGCAATGTGCAGGGTCTCAAACGCATTCACAGAGTCTGACAGTTTTAATAATGCACCAAAAAATAAATAACACGAAGCAATGTGCTGCTGGTGTCGTCATAATGTACATTTTATTCACACCTGATACATATTTACATAAACATGGACATCAGCCATGTCTTTTTGAGGAAACACAGCAGCAGCACAAAGAAAACGAAACCAAAACCGCACACGCATAAATTAGATTTGATTACTAATCTATAAATACAAGTGCCTCAATTCAACTTAATCATTTAGCCTTTAACAATAAGTATAAAATATCATCTCAAATGAGAAGATAACAGGGCCGAACATATGCAGGAATCCCAACATAAAGGCCTATTATCATCAAGATAATACAAATCATCAGTGATTTCAGTCTTACTGCTGATTCATTTATCTGATCATCTTTCCCACCGTTTCAAATGGGAAACACTGCTTTGGCGAGGCCAAAAAACCCTGAAGGCACAAAACAACTGTTTTAAACTGCAGAAAACCCAAGAGGTGCAGAACAGCTGGAGATCTGCAGCAAACGCTCATTACAGCGGTTTATAGGGCCAGAGGGATGTGGAAATCAGGACTGTCAAAGAGCAAAGGCCTGCGCGGGGGATTCGGCTCCTTCGTGGCACTGTGCAGAAGTTTGAAGAGTCCAGTGCCGATGTTCATGGGGATGCCCATTATAATGCACTCAGAGACACCTGCAGAATGACACCGAGAGACAGAGGAATGAGTTTGTGGAGGACAGCTGACATCCAGTTTGGTTATTTAAAATAAAAATAAAAAATCATAAAATAAAAATAATTTAAAAAATACTTTCAAATAATATACAGTGGGGCAAAAAAGTATTTAGTCAGCCACCAATTGTGCAAGTTCTCCCACTTAAAAAGATGAGAGAGGCCTGTAATTTTCATCATAGGTATACCTCAACTATGAGAGACAAAATGAGAAAAAAAATTTAGAAAATCACATTGTAGGATTTTTAAAGAATTAATTGGTAAATTCCTCGGTAAAATAAGTATTTGGTCACCTACAAACAAGCAAGATTTCTGGCTCTCACAGACCTGTAACTTCTTCTTTAAGAGCCTCCTCTGTCCTCCACTCGTTACCTGTATTAATGGCATCTGTTTGAACTCATTATCAGTATAAAAGACACCTGTCCACAACCTCAAACAGTCCAACTCCAAACTCCACCATGGCCAAGACCAAAGAGCTGTCAAAGGACAACAGAAACAAAATTGTAGACCTGCACCAGGCTGGGAAGACTGAATCTGCAATAGGTAAGCAGCTTGGTGTGAAGAAATCAACTGTGGGAGCAATTATTAGAAAATGGAAGACATACAAGACCACTGATAATCTCCCTCGATCTGGGGCTCCACGCAAGATCTCACCCCGTGGGGTCAAAATGATCACAAGAACTGTGAGCAAAAATCCCAGAACCACACGGGGGGACCTAGTGAATGACCTGCAGAGAGCTGGGACCAAAGTAACAAAGGCTACCATCAGTAACACACTGCGCCGCCAGGGACTCATATCCTGCAGTGCCAGACGTGTCCCCCTGCTTAAGCCAGTACATGTCCGGGCCCGACTGAAGTTTGCTAGAGAGCATTTGGATGATCCAGAAGAGGATTGGGAGAATGATGAAACCAAAATAGAACTTTTTGGTAAAAACTCAACTTGTCATGTTTGGAGGAGAAAGAATTCTGAGTTGCATCCAAAGAACACCATACCTACTGTGAAGCATGGGGGTGGAAACATCATGCTTTGGGGCTGTTTTTCTGCAAAGGGACCAGGACGACTGATCCATGTAAGCGAAAGAATGAATGGGGCCATGTATCGTGAGATTTTGAGTGAAAACCTCCTTCCATCAGCAAGGGCATTGAAGATGAAACGTGGCTGGGTCTTTCAGCATGACAATGATCCCAAACACACCGCCCGGGCAACGAAGGAGTGGCTTCGTAAGAAGCATTTTAAGGTACTGGAGTGGCCTAGCCAGTCTCCAGATCTCAACCCCATCGAAAATCTTTGGAGGGAGTTGAAAGTCCGTGTTGCCCAGCGACAGCCCCAAAACATTACTGCTCTAGAAGAGATCTGCATGGAGGAATGGGCCAAAATACCAGCAACAGTGTGTGAAAACCTTGTGAAGACTTACAGAAAACGTTTGACCTCTGTCATTGCCAACAAAGGGTATATAACAAAGTATTGAGATGAAATTTTGTTATTGACCAAATACTTATTTTCCACCATAATTTGCAAATAAATTCTTTAAAAATCCTACAATGTGATTTTCTGGATTTTTTTTTTTTTTCTCATTTCATAGTTGAGGTATACCTATGATGAAAATTACAGGCCTCTCTCATCTTTTTAAGTGGGAGAACTTGCACAATTGGTGGCTGACTAAATACTTTTTTGCCCCACTGTAAATAAATAGAAAAAAATATATAAATAAAAATGTAAGAAAAAATAAATGAATTAATAAACAATATAAAATATGAAATAAAATATGAAAAATCTCAGTTTGGACTGCTATAAACAACAACAAAACTGTAGGGTGAATGCCACATTTCCATGTTTAGGAAAACAACATTTATTTTCTCATATTAGGGAAATTGGTAATAAAATATTTCTGCATTAAGGACCGTTAAGATGCCAACACATTTCTTATTAAATGCTCATTACTGTAATTTTGTACACAGATATAATTATTTAATTTAGATTAGCATAAAGGGCAGTGCAACAATGTACTATCATTATGTAGAAATACTTAAAATGACAAAAGATCATTTAAAGTCATTGTTGTGTAAAGCATCAAACAGAAATGACAAAAAGTGGCTTCAGCAAGAAATATTTTGTTTGATAAAATGTATTACATATACTCTTTTGGACCATGAGGGTGAGTAAATGATGACAACTGTCATTTCTGGGTGGGTGAACTATACCTTTAATAATTAATTTTATTATTATTATTACTATGGAAATATGAAATGATTTCTTTAATGAAATGATACTCTTAAATAATGAACTAAAACTGCCAGAAGGTGGTGGTAAATGTCTTAATGATTCGTTCAAATGGCTGATTCATTCAGGAGTGAAGTAAACGGTTCTTTATGAATCATTATGCTTGTTTGACTTGAAGTGGATCATCACCATCAGACCGATCGGTGTGTGACATCAAAGTACCGCAAGAGCGATAGAGAGCAGACGACTCTGCATGCTTTTGAACCGCTTTCGCGGTACTCTGATGTCATACACCGATCGATCCGTGCAGCGCTGCTTTAAATCCAATGATCAGTATCACATTTGCACTCATGTGACATTGCACTTAGCCTATTGCTCATGTGATATTGCTTAACTATATGGTGTAAATGAGACAAAAACTCAAACTCAATCTTGAATTTTAGGGACATTCTAACCATGTTCTCTGCTCCATCACGCAGTGAGTTGTTGCCCTGCATCATATTTGTCATCAATCAACTGTATGAAATGTCAGATGACCCACATAGGTCTGGGGGAAGGCAGGTGTGTTAAATGCTTTAATAATTTTAACGCGTTATTTTTCACCGTAGTTAATTAATCTAATTAATGCGTTAAATTACCAGCCCAAATATATTATATATATATATATATATATATATATATATATATATATATATATATATATATATATACACACACACACACACACACACACATACATACATATATATAAAAACGAGAATAATTATTGATATTCATATGAATTTTTTCCAGGAGTGCTACTGACAGGCTCTTGATTGACTCTGCATGTCATTTCTTTGCTCATGATTTGATCTTCCATTGTGGCATTATGCGTGTTTCTGCTCATCACTCACCGCAGACCGAATCTTTCTGTCCAAAATAAGCAGCATCAAACAGATGATCCGCCGTCTTCTCAAAGGACGCCAGCATGAGAACGCTCTCCTTCATCTTGGCCAGACCGAAGCGGGTGATGCCCAGAATCTCACCCTACAACCCAAGAGACACTATCATCTCCATCACAGTCATGAATCCATCACTCAACTTCATTATAATGCATTTACGGCTTTCAGCAGCTGAACCGAACTCACCTTATAGGACATGAGATCCGCCAGCAGCATCACGTGTCTGCGGTCGATACTCATACCGTGGTTTACCATGGTGTACTGGATCTCGTTAATGATGGTGGATCTCGCCGCTTCGATGCCTAAAGTCCTCTCAACCTGAAGAGCATGAACAGATCATCACAAACACTACAGATATAAATAAACATGAAAAATAATAGACAAGCTGAAAAATAACAGCTGTACATCTTAAATTTTTTTTTGCTGATTTGCAAGAAATATTATTCCTAATATGACCTAATTTGATGATGCTGAGTTCATAAATATCAATAAAAAAAATTCCATCACGTAGAGTTTTTACAAAATAATAATGAAGATTTTTCAAATGACATATGTATGAGCTTTAATGCAGTTATCAAAACAACAAAAGCAGTCAAATGTAAAAAGTTTGGGTTTTAATGACAAAGTAGTAGTATTTAAAACATATAATTTAACTTTCAATTTGCAGAGTGGAAAAAATCTGTTCAAATACTCAATACAATAAACATGAGTTTATAAATAAATAAGCTAATTCACAAAATCTGTCATATTTCATCATAGTTTGAAAGCAGTAAAACAACCACAGATGAAGCAGAAAACATCTGGCTAATGTTTGCATTTTCTAACCTTGAAATCATCATTAGGCTTAAAATAATTACGGTTGCAAAGGGCGCAGAAAAACTTCCAAAAAAAATCTGTATTGTTTCCAGAAATTGAATGGAAATATTATGCTACTTTGCAACCCTAAAAATAATGTCACACATGTGAAAATGGGCTGAGAAATGAACAAATTGTTGTAATGTGGCTCAGATTCAGACAGAAATCACGTGTTTGTGGTGTTTTTCTGCCAATTAAGGGATAAATAAAGACTTCTTCACCTTACAAATGGTTGTAAAAATCAAAAATGCTATAAAATGAACCATATTTTGTGAGAATTTCCATTTTTACAATCGGTAGCTTAAAATGAGTAAGAAACAAGTCTTTTTTTTCATTCAGCAGATATGATGTGATTTAAAGGATTCACTTCTGTATTTAAATGCAAAAACAGTGCTGTTTGCAGTGCTGCCCATGTGAACCACTGCGGCATAGGCGGAGGGTGAACCAACTCCAGGGTAAGGCTAAAAGCAGCCAAATTTATTAACCACAAACATCATAAACCCATCTTTTTAGGCAAGAACCAGATATAGGTGTCATGGAGGCTAAAATATTTTTAATGGGACTGAATATGTATTTAACATGATTACAATTTAATAAAAACATTAGAAATTGATAATTATAATGTTTCGTTTCCACAGTTATTCAAACAGCAAATAAATTATATACAGAAAGCAAGCGAAGAACATTAAATTTGATCTATCGCGAGTCAAGCGCTCTCAAAAAAATAGAATTATGGTTAGAATCTCTGAAGCTGTCTACACTGTGAAATCAATCTCTTACTTACATTATACGTACATCTGCGCTTTGTTGTTTTAATGAGAATTAATGAGGATCCAAAATTCAGTCAGCAAGCAAGCAAACTCAACAAAACTGAGTTTCAGCGATGACTCATCTGAACGCCTCTGATTGGTCACTGCATTCCAAAGCGCAACAGAATCGTGCGTGATTGGTTATAATGTGCAACGCTGTAAAAACGCTTTAAAAAAAACAAAACAAAAAAAAAAAACAACATGAGCAGATCTTAATTTAATGCTGCAATCAACACTTTCCATTCATTTTAAGTGCCAACCGCTGAAGGAGACCCTGAGGAGAGTGAGCAGCCTGATAAGAGTGTGTGTATCTCTGACAGTCAGACCGGGCTGTGGGCGATCGGTACCTCATATGTGTTGTTGGATGTTGTTCTGTTGCCGTTGACGCCGTGTGTTGCCATGACAGCCCTGAGATTATCTCCCTCCACCAGCAGTTTGAACTTCTGTTTGCCGCTCTGTTCATCGATGTGAATGACAGCACGCGCCACTTCAAGGATGCCCTGGACCACCACCTGCGCGCACACACACACACAAAATGATTCTGATCTATTAACAGTAGACCGATGTATCTGCCACATGCACTAATATGTGACCCTGGACCACAAAACCAGTCTTCAGTATCACAGGTATATTTGTAGCAATAGCCAAAAATGTATTGTATTGGTCAAAATGATTGATTTTTCTTTTATGCCAAAAATCATAAGGATATTAAGTAAAGATGGATATTTTATAAATTTCCTACCGTAAATATATCAAAACTTAATTTTTGATTAGTAATATGCATTGCTAAGAACTTCATTTGGACAACTTTAAAGGCGATTTTCTCAGTATTTAGATTTTTTTGCACCCTCAGATTCCAGATTTTCAAATAGTTGTATCTCGGCCAAATATTGTCCTAACAAACCATACATCAATGGAAAGATTATTTATTCAAAATTTTAAAAAATGCTTTGTGGTCCAGGGTCACATATATGGCTGATATTTGGCTAGTTTGGGGTGATTGGATGAAAACAGACCAATTTCTCCTTGCTCAATTAGCAATTACACACATTTTGGTTAAAGAGAGATGGGTAGTTCTTTACAATATGGTTAAATTTGTTAACATTAACTACATTAGTTAGGAACAAACAGTGCATGTACAGACTTTTAGTAATCTAGGTTTGTTAATTTCCATATTAAGGGTCATTTTAAGTACTTTTTTCAATTCTATTTAGCTTGATTTTTTTTTCCAGTTTTAGTAATATTTAAGTTTTTGTAACAAACATTTTATTTTAATCTTAGTTCATTCATTTACATATTAAGTTTATTTTTATTTATATACTTTAATGGTATTTATTAATCATTTGAATTAGCTTGTTATTTTCAGATTGCTTTTTAATTATAGTAATTTTGTGCTTTTGTTATTTTTATTTCTGTTTAGCTTTAAATTTATTACAGTTTTAGTACTTAAACAAACATTTTCAACCAAGGATCATTAATTTAAATATTAAGTTTATTTTAATATTATACATATTAAAATATTATTTATATTTCGGTATTTATTAATAATTTGAATTAGATTGTTATTTTCAGATTTTTAACTATAGTAATTTTATGTGCTTTTGTTTTTCTTGTTTTATTTTTATTTAGCTTTGAATTTATTACAGTTTTAGTTCTAACTTATTTTCTGTTATTTGCCAAAGCAACATTTTTAATTTTTGTTGAAGCTCTTTAAGTTTTTTTTTTTCATTTAATATTTATATATTTTATTTCAGCTTGTAGTTGTAGTTTACACATACATTTTTAACATTTCAAATTTAATAAATAAATAATTAACAAATATTAACAGTATGCTTCTAAATGAACACTAACCCTAGTAAGTTTGCTGTAAAATTTAAATTGTTGCTGGTTCATGAAATCTAATGCATTAACTATTTTTAAGAAATTAAACCTTTTTAAGTGCTACAAGTAAATACAAGTACAGGGACCAATTCTCACTATTAACTAGTTGCTTATTAACATGCCTATTAACATATTGGCTGTTTATTAATACTTACAAAACACATATTCATCATTAGCATGTTTTACATCCCTATTCCTACACCATACCTAAACTTAACAACTACCTTACTAACTATTAATAAGCAGCAAATGAGGAGTTTATTGAGGCAAAAGTTGTACTTAATGGTTTGTTAATAGCAAGAATTGGACCTTAAAATAAAGTGTGACCATTGTTTCAATAGTACATGATTTATAGAAACAATTATGATGGCAATAGGGTCAGCGTCCAACATTGTGACGTCAGGACCAACCTTAGGAAGCTCCTGTTTGAGCGACTGCAGGACGTAGTACATGGAGCTCTTGCTGTTTTCTCTGGGAGTCACACAGACCACAGCCTCTCCGTGAACCGCGATATCGCCCGGCTTCACCCGCAGCTTTGATGTACAGATGGAGTATCGCACTGTCTCTGCATTCACCTGAACACAACAAACAACAATACGACTCTATAAACCTCTACAGAGGAGGATCATCACTGTGTGTCAAGAAAATCAGCCATTTAAAATCACTCAACAGGAACAGCTGCTGAGAGAGAGAAATACAGTAATGACAATGACAGAACTATTAATATAAATGAGTGAAAATCCAGAGACTAATAAAAACACTGATGCTGGAAGAATCATTTTGAGCTCCAGTCTGTCATTAACATGTCATGTCTGCAACAAACAATTATTTAGATAATCGATTAATCTAACAATTATTAGAATGATTAATTGACTAATCGTTGATTATTTCACTGATTAATCAGTAGACTTTGATAGATTATTCAGCTTTTGCATTAGTAAAAATATTAAGTTATACATATTCTAACAAATAAATAAAGGTAATCACTTCAGCTTTTGAAAATCTTTATATACAATTTTTACAATTTTTTTAAATTTTTATATACAAATAAATATATTTGGCACACATAAGGAGATGACAGACAGAGAAACTCTCTTTCACCATTTAATTAGCTATATGAAAAATACTGAATGACATCATTCTGCCTAACATCTTTTGTAAGTCATATGGATAAACAAAAAGATAAGATGTTTCATTTTTGGATAAACTATTTTATTCACAACATGATCTCTCTTAAAATACCTTGTAGGGTTATGATAATCAAAACAGTCCTGAGATGGATCAAGCTTTGATCTCTGCAAACCAAACTATCACTTCAACGAAATAATATTTTTCTCCCACTAATAAAAAGATTTTGTCATTAGTTAGCGCCACACTGGAGAGCTGCATTATAACAGAAAATCAATTTGTAGTTCTAACTGAAAGCGACACTGACTCTGGTTTTTCATGTTTAATACTGTAAAGCTACTTGATTTAAGGCTTTCTATAGCATAAATTACTATACAAATAAACGTGACGTGACTGGATTTTACTAGAGTACCGAACTGCAGAGCTCGTGCAAACATCCACATCGCTGTAATCAGATGCATTCTTAACTGCTGCTTTCTCACCGCTGTCAGTTTTTGTTGTGTTTATTTCGTTATTGAGAGGAAAGCGCACAGCATACATTTACATATTTATCCAAACGCTGCTCAGCAGCTTCAGGTTCTGCTGTGTTTGCTCTGAAGTGCTGTGTGTGTCATGTTCTCTTGAATTGCATTCAGGAGAGCTGAATTACAGTCTTGTGCTACAGCACCACACTGGTCAAACCGCATTATTGCTGGTTCTTAAATTAGGTCATATGAGATCAAACGACTACTCGACAACAAAAATATTTGTAGACAATTTTTTTTTTTTTCAACGTTGTCGATAACATTGACTAATCATTTCAGACCTAATTAACAGGTAATTATGATCAATCTGCCGTTACGTCCAACCTCAGGAGACGAATCCTCTCCAGTGACAGCTTCACCAAGATGAAACAATCATCAGGCAGAAAAAACCTCCTCGATGTACTCGGAAATCTGACAGAAACAATCAATTCAGTGATTAATCTAAAAACAACACAACACACAAACCACCAACATACATCCGTCTCAAAACATAGTGCATACGCAAAACATACGTCTACTGTAATATGAATATCTTCAAACTGGGACTGCCTTCTCCACAAAGGACATGCACAATGTTACCTCATAATTCAGGTAAAAAGGTTCCTACTTTTTGTAAAAGCCTTGTAATGACTTGAAATTCCCCTTAGCTTTTTGGAACAGACTCTAGGACATTAAACATGATGCCTGGCCTGGAGGAAAGGCATTTCAATGCAGAACCCTGTAATTTAGACTCACTTAGATCAAAAGGTTATTCAGCATCCCTCCATTACAAACAATCTGACACCCATTTCAATTATGCGCATACTGAACGGAAACGCAGGACAATCTCACATACTACAGACCAGAGAGGTGATCATTTTCCCACAATGCACTGAATTTTTAAAAAAACTTGCATTTTCTGATGTAAGTGAGAGTTTGTTGTTCTGGGTGGTTGCCAGGGATTGCTATGATGGTCTGAGTGCTTAAGTGATTGCGACAGCATATGTTTGACATGGTGTTTCTGGGTGGTTTCCAGTGCATTGCTATGGGGTGGCTAAGGACTTTTGAGCAATTTTAATGCATTGCTACAGTACATGTTTGAGATACTGCTCTGGGTGGTTGCCAGGTGTTGCAAATTCAATGCACGTCTAATTCAATCGGGTGCATTTTAATTTCACTCCTAACAGGAAGCATGAACAATAGCAATACTAATGCAGTATTAATAATCGGCACAAGTCAATCTCAGTGCACCTCTCCCAGTAGAGATTTCTCAATGCGTCCTTTCACCAGCCGAGCGAAGTCTGGGTCATCATCGGTATCCAGGTTGGCACTTATGATGGGCGTACTGAGACACAGAGAGACTCATTAGCAATGAGAACTGGGGTTACTGCAGCCATTAATCATCAGTGAAGCGTCAACAGCAGCAATCAAGCCAACTTTCCTCAACCCGAGCGTGAGGATGACAGGTGCTCGTCTACCCACCGCCCGCGGCGCTCTGATTGACAAATGAGTTTTCCTCCTTCAGGGGGTCGAGATCAAACTCTCATGAATCGATGGCACTTGTGTAAGCCGCTGCACTTACAGTCACCTGCATGACTATAATTTTCACAGAGTCTTTTCTAGAGTCTAAAAACTTTGTATTGCTATTTTGTGAAGATTATTTCAGGGTTTTTTCTCTGACAGGTCAGTCTGAGGTCTGTTTAAAGGAACTGAGGTTGGATTATGGTTATGATTTAATATAAAAAAAAAAATACAGCAGTGTTTACTAATACAATTGTATATCAGAAAGTAATACCATAGCATATTACCATATTTATTTACAATAGTATTTATATGGTACTCAAAGCTATTAAAAAAATAGTGAAGAAATAAAGAATAGTTAGGTTAAAAAAAAACAGTTAAGTTGTACACAAAATAAAAATAATGTTTATATATTTATGAGATATGGACAGCGAGTAAACAAATACGATAATATTAACTATAACTTATTAATAAATATTATTACAAATTATTCATGATTTTTATTTAGATTAACAAGTAATAAAATATAAATATAAAAATATATATATTATATATATACACATATACACATATATATATAGTTAAGATTAATCGCAAGTTAACTCATGACAATCATGCGATTAATTAAATATTTTAATCGATTGACAGCCCTACTCACACTCTCTCTCTCTCTCTCTCTCTCTCTCTCTCTCTCTCTCTCTCTCTCTCTCTATATATATATATACACATAATATACATATACATAATCTACATATACATATATATATATATAGATATATATATATATATATATATATATATATATATATATATATAGATATATAGATATATATATATAGAGAGAGAGAGAGAGAGAGAGAGAGTGTGAGTAGGGCTGTCAATCGATTAAAATATTTAATTAATCGCATGATTGTCATGAGTTAACTTGCGATTAATCTTAACTTAATAGCACATTTTTATTTGTTCTAAAATGGACCTTAAATTAATACTTTTCAAGTTTTTAATACTCTAATCAACATGGGCATGGACAAATATGGATGCTTTATGCAAATGTATGTTTATTATTACTGAAACCATAGTCAACATAGAGCATGAAGACTAGACATGTTTCAAAGGTCATCAATGTTTTTCAAAGAACTTGTTCATGTCTATTAGACACATGAAAAAAGAAACACCAGGTTCCCATTACTTCTCTTTCTTTGCACTGAGCAATTTACTTAAACAAACCTGTTTACATTTCCGCATGACAGGCCAGTTCACTTCTTCTGAACATGCAAAATGTACATTTATTATTTATTACATTTGTTTCCCTCTCTGTGCCCACATACTGTATTTTGATGCAGCTAAATTCTCAATAAAACTGTTTTCATTGTTATAGTTTACTGTTTCTGTTGTCAAGACAACCGAATGAATATGAAATAGTGACTGAAACAGTGACTGAAATAGCTGTGCTGTGATTTCGGCTATACTTGCATGTAAAATTAGAGAAGCAACATAATATCTGTGTTTAACTGAAAGCACTGCTCCTCTCCGCCGCTCGCTTCTGAACAGAAACTGAGCAGACACAGAGAGAGAGAGAGAGAGAGAGAGAGAGAGAGAGAGGTTTGCGTGAGCTGGGAAAGCAAGACCTTCCGCTCAGAAACTAAATAAGGTTTGGGTGCTTTTTTGAAGGGAAAAAAAAGTCACTAAAGGGGTCTGATATGTCGCTAAGTTGGCAACACTGTGCATCTCCATTTCTCCAACTATGGGTTAGGCCACGGGTCATACAGAAAATACGCGCTGCGTTAATCGTGCGTTAATAAAATTAGTGCCGTTAAAATGAATTTGCGTTAACACGTTATTAACTTTGACAGCCCTAATATATATATATATATATATATATATATATATATATATATATATATATATATATATATATATATTAGGGGTGTCAACGTTAACGCGTTATCGCATGCGATTAATCAAAAAAATTTAACGCGTTAATATTTTTTTTAACGCAGATTAATCATGTGATAAGGTTTGACCCCAACTTCTTCCCGTCATCGCAGCGCAGAAGGTTATCTATCATTGTGTGATGAGGTCACAGTAAACCAGTGTTGCCAGGACAGCGGCACAATTGGGTTATTTTGAAAATACAGTCGCGGGAAAAATAACAGAGCTGCGGGTTGCGGTTTTTTGGGCTACTTTTATAATGTACCGCGGCCGCCCAAAGTGTTATATAGACAAATGAAAATTAAAATAGATCCTTTTACTAATGTGTATTATAGTTGGAATGTATCCCTGCAACTTAAGAACGGAGAGGCGGCTGTAAACATCACAAACAACGTGAGTTTCAGCAGAGCACATGTTAAGGCTTTTACACAGCAGAAATAAACATGACAACAGCCACTATAGATTATACGAGATAATAAACACACGATTACGATAGGATATGGTTTGTTTGTGATTTTCTTGAGATGAATGTGTACATCTGAAATGTTAATTTGTGCAGCGATATAAAAGGCTATAAAGAGCATATTTTAACAACAGTAAACGACCAAATTCCACATGTGATCGCAAAAGGAAGTTATTACAAACACTCGATGGTGGTTTGAAGTGAGTTCTGAGTAAAAGTGTACTATTAATCTCATAAATCCTCTTATGAAGTATGATGCTAATATTAGCTCTAATGCACCTGCAGAACAGGTCCAATTCTTCTTAATGCATTTTGTCATAATACTTCACGTAAGGTCGCAAGAAAATGTTTTGTAGTATTTATTTAGAAATACTTTTGATAATAGTTGGGTAAGTATATACTGGGATTGAAGCGATGTGGCTTGGTAAACGTTTTATTACCAGTATAAAGACTGATAATGGCTGAATAAAAACAAGTGAATAATGATGAAAGAATAATAAGGATTATGTCTCATACCTGGCGGAGGTGTGAAAGGTTCTGTTTCCTTAAACTAGTTTGTCATGCATTTCTTTATTTCAACACATTTACAGGTAAATCCTAGTATTTTAAATTTGCGATTAATCATGATTAATCACAGTCCATGACTGTGATTAACGCGATTAATTTTTTTAATCGATTGACAGCACTAATATATATATATATATATATACACACACACACACAACATTTAAAAACTAGTTAAAAGGCCAAAAGCACAAACAAATACTCAAACTAAACTTAAAATGAAAATTTAAATACAAATTAGAATTTATCATTTTTATTTTTTATTAATTTATATTATAATAAATAATAAACCATAATGTTCACTATAAAAAAGTATATTCACTATAAAAAAGAAAAAAATATATATTTGTCCCTACAGGTTTTCAGAAACTTTTCCAACTGGGTCGGAGTGATTCTGTCCAACTGGTACAGAACTTTAGGCTGTAATGAACGAGAAAACAGGCCATCAGACACAAGCATATAAACACACACAAAAACACATATGAAGTCGAGCTCTCACCTCTGTCGTTCTGTTGTCATTGATGCCATACTTGTCGCGTGTCTTTCTGACTTTCTCTGAAACTGTTTTGATGAACTTTCTGATTTCCTAGAATTTAACAGATTTTTAAAGCATTTAGAAACATTTACAAGAACACAATGAACCCGGTGTGCAATGCAGAGCTCATTAACTGCAGCAAAATCATTCATTAAAATAAAAAAATAGAAAATAATATAACAGTGGATAAATCTCACAGAGTCTATCAAGAACAGGTTAAGTATCACCACAAAATCAAATGAAAAAAAATGTACTAAAATTACCAATAACTATTTTATATGAAGAAAATGTAACTTAATTTTAGGACCATTAAGATTTTATGCATCCAACATTTCATTACTGTAATATAAAAAAATAAAATAAAATAAAAAATAATAATAAAAATAAATATTCTTAAATATCTAAATATTTAAATAATGTAGTATTTATTGTGCAGACTTTAATCTTTACCAGTGCTGTTACAGTTAACTAAAAAAAGACTATTGCAAACCAAATGAAATTAAATAAAACAAAATATTAGGGGGATAAAAAACTTAATTTACACACATTATTAGAAATGTTAATTATACACGTTGCCTTAGAAATTAATAAATAAAATAAGTACTAAAATTTCCTACACTAAATTGAAACAAAGCTAAACAGATTATATATATATATATATATATATATATATATATATAAACTGCCAAAAGCAAATAATTTAATAAATTAATAAACTTTAACTAAAATTGAAAATATAAAAATAAAAGCAAATTCAAAATATAAACAAATACAAGTATAAAATAATAGTAAAATAAACAGTGATTTGTACTCATAGATAGATAGATGGATAGATAGATAGATAGATAGATAGATAGATAGATAGATAGATAGAAAGAAAATAAATAAATATAAATACAGTGTTTCCAGACAACATGATATTCATTCATGTATTACAGTAATGAGAATATAATGAAAATAAAAGTAAAACATCTGAACAGTCACAGTGATGAATGCTTCAGGTGAAATACGCTTAATTATCATAAAAATAAAAGAGGTTGAAAAAAATAAAACAGGCCCTTGATTTTTCTCCTTTGATTTAGGGTGAAACATAAACCAATAATATCACTGACATTGACCCAGTTATATATTACAATGGTGCAGTGAGTCACAAAGTGAATGACGCATAAACACAAATTCACATAAACCTGAAAACCTGTTTGACTAGCAGTGTGTGCATCAGGATTAGAGTGTGTAGATCAGCACCAGCATAAGTTAAAACACTGGTTACTACAGTAATTCATGCTGAAATAAACACATCTGGCTCTCGTATATAGAAATGAATAAATTCAATCACACTCACACATCATGCGTGCTGTACAGTACCTGTAAGTATTTGTCAATGCCAGTGTCTGTCAACTCCTTCAAACGAAAGACAGACACTGACCACATCAAATAAAAATAACCCACACTAAAATATCTTAAATGTAACATGGACATGGATGGCAGAAGTTTAACCATTTGGAATGAGCTTTATTTGAGAGATTCGTTACACACAATGCATCACATCCTCTCGTAGCGTGTTGTTTAAATGCATTAGTGCTGCCTCATGTGAACACAATAAAACCACTTGTGTTTCTTTATGAGAGACGAGTGCTTTCTACACTTTGAAAGACGTGCTCATCTAAAGCACTTTGATAAACTGAGCATTCAAAGAGTGAAGAAGCTTTAGGGGTTTTAAGAGGAACTGCATCAAATGAGAAAGGAAATGTGTTTTCTTTGTATGTTTTGGCCTTGTGTGAACTTCCTGTCAGATTGTCATTCATCATTTTTCTATTGTTTGACAAATCGTTCAATTTCCTTCAGCTGTGGAGTTTGGTGGTCAATTCATACATTTGGGATGTGGGTAAAATCAGAGCTGTGGATCATAATAACCATGTTAAACTGGGGAAATATATTAATTATGATGAGATATTAAGGATTAATTCACTTTAAAATGAGTGTTCTGTCATCTTTTTCTCAACCTCATGTTGTTTGATTTTTCTGTGAAACACAAATGTTGTTGGGCAGAACGTTCATACCGCTTTTTCTCTACAGTGACCTCCAAAAATGACTAAAAAGCATCATAACAGCAGTCCATATGACTATTTTCAAATCTTCTTAAGCAATGGTTCTCAATTTTTTGGACTTCAAGAAAATTTTAAGTAGATTATCTTTTTCTTAACCAAGACGCATTAGGAGAAGCATTTACATAATCCTATGAATGCACTTAAAAAAATACAGATTCATCAATCAAAATCAAATCCAGTCTTATTGAGAATCAGATTTAATCGTTCTGAATTTGTAAAAATCTCTCCTGATTAACAGAACCTAGGAATTATGAATTGAAACGCTTCCACACACTATAAAAGAGCCAAAATATTCAAAATTATATTTTTAAATAAAAATTAAATAAAATATATATTTTAAAATAAAAATAGTAAAGACATAGTAAAAAAAAAAAATGAATTTTTGGGCGATTATTATCATTATTTTTACTCCCAAATTACAATTTCTTAGCACTTTCTACCCAATATAATATATTTTACATTTGACATGACTAGAAAAAATACATTCATCATAAAATTGTCCATGACTTTTCCAGATCTAGAAATCACTCTTTTAAAAGTTTTGGACAGTTATTGTTATTATTATTATTATTATTATTATTACTACTACTATTATTAACAAATTTTAATTTCTCAGCACTTTCTACCCGATAAAATATTTTAGAGCCTAATGAATAAAAAAAATGTTTTTAGTGACATAACTAGAACAAATTATATTCCTCATGAAAATTGTCCATGACTTTTCCAGGACTAGAAATCCAACTTTTCCTTTATATGTCTATGTTTTCCAAGGCTGTGGGAAACAAAAAAAATCATAGCTGATGAAGGGGAGAAAAAGAAAAAAACTAAACAAAACTGAGCTTACATCTTAATTTTTTGCTGTTTTAGATTATTTTAAAGCTTGTTGTGTCTTACTTTGATCATTTTAAACCACCTTGCAGTCTCTTGATCTAAAGTCAATTTCAGCCTGTTCCTCACACAAATCATCATATGACTCCAGAAGATTTGAATTTAATCATACAGACTAGTTTAATAGTCACTTTTTAATAATGGAGCTTGATAGACCTTCGTTGGACTTCATTGTACATAAAAGAGCTTTTTGTGCTCCACTGAAGAAATACTCATACAGGTTTGGAATGACAGAGATGAATCTCTGTAGACCAAAGAGGGTCGTCTCAACTCCAGAAACGTGTCTTTACAGCAGAGGAAGTCTTTTCTCTTCATGATGGAGTTGGAGGTCAAGATCAGTTCGTTTCTGCTCAGCGCAGGCTCACCTGGACAGCTGTACACCGCCTGAGAAAACACACAATATGAGTATTAGAGAAGAGTAAACGCACTCTTTAACTCGCGGATTCAGAGGAGCGAGAAAAAAAATGATGCACAAAGTGCTCTTCAGTGTTCCCACAAAGAGTGTTTCTATATCCCAGCGTCCTCCAGCACCATTTCAATCAATTAGACTCCACAGAAAGCAGTAATCAAGTTTCAGAATGTGAATGGAGATGAAAATAAGGCAGCAGTGATTATAACTGATGGGCGGAAAGTCTCTCATTTTGCAAATGTCAGTTCACATTTGAGCAAAGACATCACAATCCCAGCATCCTCTCTGATTACTCACACACAAGCAGAACCGTATGACAACAGAACAAACTAGACTTCAGTTTCTCTGAAGAAAACAACGTGGTGAAAATAAAAAAACAAAAACTATGATCAGTGAGTTTAGGCACCATAACTTCCCTACAACTGTATAGCAAAAAGTAACAACAACATTAATAACTATTATTAATTATTTTTATGATTAATTAAACATCAATAATAGTTTTATATATATATATATATATTAGGGCTGCACGATATATCGTTTCAGCATCGATATCGCGATGTGCGCATCCGCGATAGTCACATCGCAGGATGTGCGATGTTTAGTAGGCCTGATCGTTATATTTATACTGATCGTTTTCTTTGCTCACACACAGACACCGTGTCTACTCCGGACGCGACAGCTGCACAGAGATACCCATTTTTAAATAAATTTAGTAGCAGAGCTACTGCAAGCGATTTTCAGTGCTGGAAATCCATTTATCCTTTGCTGAAACTTCCGCGTCGTCGAGGAGAGCACATCACGGATGTTTAGCAACGGCAGGCGCCAGGAAAGCGCAAGCTCCCGAGCGCTTTGGAAAGGAGGAGGAAGTGGCGCGGCGGGAGTTTTCAACGCGTTTGCAGATGTGAACGGCCCCAAAGTCTTTCTACACTGGATGCGACAAAGCGACCGTTGCCAATCGTGTCAACTTTGTGTCAGTACGTCATAAATAGAGCGAGGCATATCAGTTTACTGGCGGGGATTCGTCGTGTCGCGCCGCATCCAGTGTAGTACGACACATATGCGCGAAACCGTGTCAAAATGCATGTCTCCAAGTATCCTTGTAAAAAAAAAAAAAAAAAAATTTTTTTTTAAAAGTTGCTTATGTCTTAGGTAAACAATTGAGAAAGAAAGAGGATAACAATAACAGCAGTTTAATGTCTCTGTTGCTTTCTGTGTCATAATCAAACAACAAAACAGAGAAAAATCACTTTTGTAGCTTTAACACAGATTTATTAGATTTAATTTATACAATGAAGACTGTATTATGCAGTGTTATTTTACATTTTATTATTCAATTTCTGCACCTGAATACTGTTGGACTTAAAAATACAAAGCACTGTTTATTTCATTTGTATCTTTGTTCTATTATATTTATCTATGCTTGTAAATTGTTTATTTCCTATGCTGATTTACTCACCTACAAAATCAATATTTTTTTTTCTCTCCAAATAGAGCTATTTTTTTTTTTTCATATCGCAATATATATCGCAGAAAAACAAAATATCGCAATGTGAGTTTTTTCCAATATCGTGCAGCCCTAATATATATATATATTTGTATATGTATAATATATATATATATATATATATATATATATATATATATATATATATATATATATATATATATATATTTATTTATTTATTTATTTATAAAAAATTCCAGAAATGTATAGATATTTTTTATTGATTAAACATTGAGCGATCAGGAGACTTTTTTCCATGTTTTAATTAATACAATAAACTTAAATTGTGATGATGAATCTGTATATAAAACACGAGATCCAAAAATTAAATTAAAAACAAATAATTTGTGAAAAATAAACAGATTTCATTATTGTTAAAATTGTAATCATACATTAAATTGCTTTTAACTCAATTGGTTAGACATGCTTTTAATTATTAAATTAAAACAGTACTATATTTGATTAAACTATGGAGAAAAAAAAAAGATTTTGGGAAAACAAATCAATTATCTATATCTACTATAATTCATGAAGAATAGCTGAATCATAAAAAATACAATTTTGTCACTTAAATTTGATCTGTTCCTCATTATAAAGCATAATGCTATGATAAATTGTTAAAGTTTTATAAATTCAATTGGATAGACTTTTTTTATTATTAAATGAAAACACTTAAATTTGCTTAAACTATTAAAAGATTTTTTTTTTAATTCATCTATCTATCTATCTATCTATCTATCTATCTATCTATCTATACATTTAATGAGCAACAGTTGAACCATAAAAAAGTAAATAAATAAGATTTATAAGTCACTTTTTTTGTATTTGAACTGTTCTATGTACAAGGCATCACACAGCCATGAATACCGGTCAATACTGTGTGAAAATGAATGTAATAAACACATAGATGTATGTGTTTGAATGATAAACACGTTGTACCAGATCTAACGGGTTTAAATAAACGTTTAACCAGTGTTTCTTTATGCATAATCTCTAACATACTCTGATGTTGTCGAGGACTCTTTTGAACTCCAGCGGTTCGTCTTTTCCCTCCATGGCCGCGGGGTCGAGTCCGTCTCCGCCGTAGATGAACTGTATGATATCACCGGTGGAGCTGCGCACCGTCAGATCGTACTGAGAGCACAAATCCTCCAGAGACTTCACCAGACGCCTCTGAACCACACAAACAACACTCATTAGTTTACCCATAATTCATTACTAACAGCAAATCCCACTAAAAGAGACTTAAAGAATATAAAAAGTTCGTTTTGCAACCCTATAAAGCTACTGTATCATATTTGATAAGCTAATTTCCTTGCTGAAAAACCTGTTGAACACAATCTAGTCGTCTGATTGATAGTTTATAGAGTTTTTTAATCAAGTCAAAGGTCTTTTAGTGTAATTGTACAAATGTCCAGCTTCAGCCGCTGCTTCACGTGTCTTTTTGCTGTCAAATCTGATTTTTGTCGTCAACATCAGAATAACTGCAGTAATTTACATTTACATTTACATTTAGTCATTTAGCAGACGTTTTTATCCAAAGCGACTTACAATTGGGGAATACATAAAGCGATTCGTCTTGAAGAGGCAATCAGACAGAGGAAGTGCTTGTAACAACAAGTCTCAGGCATTGTTCAAATAAGTACAAGCTAGAAAGGAAAGGAATAAATAAAGAGAGAGAAATTTTTTTTTTATTTTTTTTTTTTATGATGAAGTCAAGTAGTGCTGAAAGAGATGAGTTTTCAGTTGTTGCTTAAAGATTGGTAGGGATCCAGCATTCCGGATAGGGGTGGGAAGATCATTCCACCAGCCAGGAATGGTGAATGAGAATGTTCTGGAGAGTGAGTTTGAGCCTCTCTGTGATGGTACCACGAGGCGTCGCTCACTAGCTGATCTCAGACTTCTGGAGGGGGTGTAGATTCGTAATATTGAGTGGAAGTAGGCGGGTGCTGAGCCTGTGGTTGTTCTATATGCAAGCATCAGTGTCTTGAACTTGATCCGAGCTGCAACTGGTAGCCAGTGCAAGGAGATAAAGAGAGGTGTAACATGGGCTCTTTTGGGCTCATTGAAGACCAGACGTGCCGCTGCATTCTGAATCATTTGTAGAGGTTTGATTGTGTTTGATGGAAGTCCAGCCAGAAGAGCATTGCAGTAGTCCAGCCTAGAAATGACAAGGGCCTGGACAAGAAGTTGTGCACCATGCTCTGTCAGAAAGGGCCTGATCTTTCAGATGTTGTGTAGTGCAAACCTGCAAGATCGAGCGATCTTTGCAATGTGCTCTTTGAAGGTCAATTGGTCATCAAAGATTACACCGAGATTTCTGACCGAAGTTGATGGGGCAATTGTTGATGAACCTAACTGAATCGTGAAGTCATGTTGTAGGGTTGGAGTAGCAGGGAAGACAAGAAGCTCAGTCTTTGCCAGGTTGAGCTGTAGGTGATGTTCTTTCATCCATGCCGAGATGTCCGCCAGGCAGCCTGAGATCCGTGCAGCTACTGTTGGATCATCTGGTTGAAAAGAGAGATAGAGCTGTGTGTCATCAGCGTAGCAATGGTAGGAGAAGCCATGTGCCTGTATGATGGGACCCAGTGATGTTTCCAGATGAACTCTTACTGGACTGAAGCAGCTTGGCTTGATTCTTGATTCTCCATCAATCATTTTTTAGTCTCAAATCTGATCATCAGGATCTTTTGAGGAGCGTTTATTTCCAGAAGCTTTACTTTCACTGTTCCTCAGCGGAGGAATGATCTTCATCTCACATCTTCTGAGGAGCGTTTATTTCTTCATCTCTCAATCAGCATTGCATTATACGTTTGGATCATTTCAATCTCACCTTACTAAGACATATTATCGGAGATATAGAGTGACCACTGATATTTAGATCATTTTATGTCAGTATCTGCTGTACTGTTATAAAGATCTCATTGATTTACATTACAAGCATCGGAATTTCATCATATAAATATCAGCATGCAGCAAATTGCATATTTTTGCTCAGTTTGAGTCTCTGAGCTGTTCCTTCATATTCTCACTATATCAGACTATATGAGCCATAAAAGCCTGATGGATCAAATATTATACTCAACAAAAAACACTTATTCAAACTTTGTAAAAATATTTTGTCTAAAAGTTTCAATAAACTGTTCCATTTCCAAAAATAATTTTTTCGGACTATTATCATTTCTATTATCATTTCACATATCACTGACTATTATCATTTTTTTTATACATTATATATACACACACATATACGTTATTTTAAATGACTAACAATTAATACTAAACAGAATACTAATAAATTTACAATTAAATTTTTTTCTTTATATATTTATAAGAGATATTTATATTTTAATATAAACTTTTAAATGACTAACAATTAATAGTAATAAACACTAAACAAATTAATGAAATTATTAAATCAATTTAATATATAATATATACATTTCTATTTAATTTATACTTAAAAATAATAACTTATTAAAAACCTACTAGATGACCAAAAAAAAAAAAAAAACTCTGACAAACACTTTGGCCTTAGGAATGGTACGCCACATTAAATGGACCACGTCTGTCCATCAAATCTTTCACTGGGATAAAAATTAAATGTGATCTACTCTGAGGTCCATTAAGGAGGTTCTGATGGTACCTTTGGATGCACAAAGAGCCATGATCAGAGGACTGCTGCGCCAAAAATAATTGTTTCTGACTATTATCATTTCACATGTCAGGCTTTACAGAGTTAATATAAGCTAAAAAGTAAATAGTTTACATGCATGCATAAACCTGACGCTTTAATTGCATTATTATACAGGAGGCAAACAGAGTGGCATCTGCTGTCGTACCTGCATGTACCCGGTCTCTGCTGTTTTTACGGCCGTGTCGACCAGACCTTCCCTACCAGCCATAGTGTGGAAGAAGAACTCGGTGGGGGTCAGACCAGAATAAAAGCTGTCTGCCACAAAGCCCTTCGCAGCAGGGAGCTAAAACATAAAAGAAAAATCACACAAACATTATGCTTTTATTCCACACAGCCTTTGGTTTGGGCCTTCTTTAACCTCAGATAACTTCTAAAGTTCTGAAGCGTTTCCTCAAACCCAACAGAACTGTAAAGTATGCTAAAACATTCATCACATGTCTTTAATGACATGAATGTAATAAAAAATGGGCAAAAGCTTGCATAAACATTGGACTTGGTATCAGTCAACTGAATAAGAATGCATGTGTTATTTGACAAATTTACCATTTCAAAATAGAGAAAAACTAATTAAAGCTGCTAAATAAAGAGTTCAAAGCTACTATAATCTTTTCTGTGCACCTAGACGACTACTTTTTAATAAAAAAAGCATTTATTTGAAATCATCCCAGCAG
The DNA here is from genome assembly GCA_039654775.1 of Spinibarbus caldwelli. NCBI lineage: Eukaryota > Metazoa > Chordata > Actinopteri > Cypriniformes > Cyprinidae > Spinibarbus > Spinibarbus caldwelli. The sequence goes on from CM077256.1 coordinate 1,766,219, forward strand.
ACAGAGGACAAAAGTAGCTGTAATTGAAGAATCACTCATGCATATGGAGAGAAAGGGATAAACATAAGAAAAGCTGAAGACTCGAGTGGTTTGTTCTTACTTTGGAGTGTTTTTGAAAGTGAGGCAGCGAACGGTTCTCAAACCCATCGGGAACACGAGAGGCGCTGATGGCCTGCTGCCCAACGCACGCGATCATCTGTGAGATGTTAATGAATCAACCTGGAGACGCAGAGATGATTTCAGAGTCGTGTGTTAATCATCTGTGACTCACAGCTTGTACTTACTTTATGAATTATGAATAATGAATTTTCTGAAGTGTAACTGTATGGACTTCAGTCAGGGTAGATGCTTTATATAATATGACACAAAAGGAAAATGAGGCAGTGAGGGAGAGTTCATGGTCCCTTTAAATGAAATCATTTCACTTGTTGCATTTTTGTTAATACACTGACAAGCTACGCAATATCGTGTTCATTATCGCAGATGAATCGCCTACGCGATATTGTGTAGCTTGTCAGTGATCTACGGCTCTGTGTATTAAATGCCACTCCATTTGAAAGCAGGTGATGGAGATTTACTGCTAATCACAGAACCGGCTTTACTGACGAGATGCGCGTGACAATCACATGCGATATATCACCCAGTCCTACTCTGAGGTTCTGATTGTACCTTTGGATCCACACAGAGCCATGATCAGCGGACTGTTGCTTTTGTCCAGTTCTCTCAAACACGCACTGCCAGCGTGATCTCTGATGACAGACAGCTCCTTCAGGATCAACGCCTGATTTGAATACAGATAAAAATAAAAATAAAATAAAAAAACTTTCTAGAAATAAACATTCAATTGAATGTTAATAGATTTAATAATTTTAAAAATTAATAAATAAAAGTAAAATACATATTACAAAAACAAAATTATACATAAAAACGAATCATTTCTATTTAATTTTTTTTTATCAAAGTGCCCCTATTATGGGTTATGAAAGGTTCATATTTTGGTTTTGGGAGTCCCCAACAACAGGTTGACATGCATGCAAGGTCAAAAAACACTTTCATTTTCTTATAATATGCATTTATTTTTACCTTATTTATTTTTACCTTATTTGCTCAACGACTCCCAAATGATTCGTTCAACGATTCATTTTTCCAAACCTCTCCTTGAATCAAATGAGGGCATAAAACATTAAAAATTTTATGAATCTTAAAATATCAAATTAAAATTTAATTTTCTTTCTTTTTTGGACAAAAAAAAAGTGTTGAACAACAGACTATTAAAATTAAAACATGGAAGATGAACTGTGTGATATTCACAATTCACAAAGTTTATTTCTTTATTTATTTATTATTATTACTACTACTACTACTACTACTTTGAGAAGTAATATAGTAATATATTTCTGGCACAGTTACTTCAAGTTAAACTAAACGTTTATTTTTGGCTTTTGCCAAAATTGCTAAATTCCATAACATTTTCATGACTGGATTCCATGATTCTGTCCATGTTTTCCACACTGCAGCGCTCATAGGTCCCTACAAATGTAAGCATATGTGATGTCTCTAGAGCTCAGTGCTGTCGGGTCACTCACATGAATCGTTGAGACACAGATCCTCCCCTTTACCGCAGTACTGTTTGCCTTTGGTGCGCAGATTGGCCTTCACCGGACAGCTCTTACTGGGCTTGAGTATCAGACTGAAGATCTGCTTCCCCGTCCACAGCCTGATCGGCTACAACAACAAAAAAAAAAACACAAAAGTCACCGTCACACTCACAGGTCAACTGCATTACACTTTCAAACACAAACTCTTACAAAGTTCATAACCTTCAGGAAATGGTACTCATCAAAAATAAAAGGTCAAAATAAATATTACAAGTTTTATTGTCTAATTATTTTATATATGGTTTGACTTTTTTGCAACCCTGGTGATAAAAAAAAATCTGGACATATAAATAAAGATTTAAATGTTACCTATAAATATTGAAGTAACATAATAACAATTAATATTTTAACAAAATATGATACATATAAAAATAAGTAAATGTTTTTAGTATTTGTATTATTATTATTTAGAATAATTATCATTATTTTTCTTATTAGTAGCAAGTAATGTCACTAAGGAGGAGACAAGTGAGACCAAACGTTGGTTTGCAGTTAGTGATAACTTTTACTGCCCATAAATAATGAGAAAAAATGTTTTATTGGATATTTTAAATAAAGGTTTGACATTTTTGCCACCTTTGAATTTTGGACATCTGAATACAGATTAAAATGTTATTTTCTTGTAATAAATATTGGATTAAATACTAAATAAATAAATAAATAAATAAAATGCAGATCCAAATAATAAATGCTTTATCATTATTTAATATTTAATAACAAAAAAATTATAATAATATATATATATATATATATTTTTTTTTTTTTAGTTGCAAGTTACTGATAATCTTATAGTGCCCATAAACAATGAAATGCAAAATAAATAAATTAATTAATTAAAATTAAACACTAAAATGTGTTTAATTAGGGTTAGAGAAGTTTGGAAAAAGAACGACTTTGATTGCTTGTCTTTCTGCCATATTTTAGAAAGGCTCCAAATGATGTCACTTCCTGTATTCTAACACGGATATATCAAAAAATCTAATCTAATAGTTAAAGAAAAACTAATAACTAAAGTTGCACTGTGTGTGCAGTTATTACTCAGGACAAAAACTCTGAGAGAAATTCTCACTAAAGACGTCAAATAAACTCCAAAGACAGAAGCAGTTTAAACTGGAAATTGTCTCTCCAATAAAAAAACTTTTCTTTTGTTTAAAACAACTCCAGACAGCCTTTATGAGGAGAGAATCAGCACCGGAAAACCCAGAAGTGCAATTTTGTCATTTCCCCCCATAGAGCATCAATTCATCCTTTATGACGGCCAGAAAGAGAGAGAAAGAGTGAGCCAGAGAGGCTCATCACCTTCAGAATAGCAGGAGGCGCGAGAGAGATCTTGATTTTCTCGTCTTTTCCCACCAGAATGGAGGCGACGATCTGACAGGCTTTGGTTCGGACAAAGAACGTGTCTTTGAGCGTGAGCAGGTACACACCTGTTACAGAAAACACACCTGAACATCAGCAATCTAACAGCGCCATCTATAGGCGAGACTTAGAACATCAGATGCTGAAATCTGATTGGCTCAGGTGGAAAATGCAGCACTCACCTGTTAGGAAGTCCTGAATGGCTGCGATCAGCAGCACACCGTTCCGTGGAGTGACCAGATTAGCCTTCGTCTATGTGAGGAACACAGGAAGACGGGTTTATTTCATTATCAGATGCGGTTCAGCAGGGGGCGTATTACAGAAAGATCCTAACTTTAAACTCTTATCTTTGTTTGGTAACCATGATCACTTCAGTTAGGACCACATTTAGGACAAAAGCTATTACAGAAGAGCATTTCCTAAGTGCGTTATCATATCTTAACTACAGATAGGAAGATAACTACATGACTAATGCCTTACGTTTTTTGCAAAAGGAGATTTTCAAAGTGAAGTAGCTTTTGTTTACCTCATCAGCAGCTCACGCAGTGTTGGTCGCTTGGTAAAAGACCCGAGAGTGGACCGTCGAACTTGATGATGCAATTTAAGATTTCCTAACTAGAGATAAGATACGATTTTGTAAGATAGGATAAGAATCCCGAATCAAGTTAAGATTTGTTTCTGTAATACGAATTTGTGAAAAATGCTAATTTAACACATCATATCTTAAGTTAAGACCTAAGATAAGAAACGTTCTGTAATACACCCCAGATGCTCCGATCGATATGGTTTCTCTCTCTCACCCCCATGAGCACGAGCGCTTCAGCTTTGGCCTCCTCTGTCTGCGGCAGGTGAAGGTTCATCTCGTCTCCGTCAAAGTCAGCATTGTACGGCGTGCAAACGCACTCGTTAAAACGAAACGTCCGATGAGGCTTCACACGCGCCTGGAACAGAATACAAGTGAATTATACAGAAAGATCCGTTCATTCAAGGTACAAAGGCTGAGTATTGACACATCGATTTGATTTCAGATCAGTTTCAGTTCATGTACATTTTTCAACTAATACTGTAAATTATACAGGGAAATTTTAGATACAATAAATTTCACATAGGGCAGTATCAAGTTTGTAGTGATATAATAGTTTTTACCAGTGTTATTTTAGTATCAAGAAACTATTATAGTTTTTATTAATAGTTTAATTAGTTTTTATTTTCATATTTTCCATTTTTTTTTTTTTGAGGTTTTAGTAATTGTTGTGTTTTTGCCATTTATTTATTTTTTTAAGTGTATATATAGTAATTATTTTAAGTCTATATAGTCTATAGTTTCTATTATTTTTATTTCAGTTTTAGTCATTTTAAATTCAAGTTAAACCACATGAAAATGACAAATGACAAAAATGCAATCAGTTAAATTAAAGTTTTTTTTTATTATTTTATTATAATATTTTAATGTTTAATACAGTTAACATTTATTTCATTTCAAGTAACAAAAATGTTTTATGTTTATGTTATGTTTATTTTTTAGTTTAAGTTAACTATAACATTCCTCGTTTCTACTCCAATTTGTTGATGAAATATAAATATTTTAATAATATAAATACATTAAATAATGAAGCCATCACTAACAGGTTCAGTAAAAATCTAATGAATATGTAATATGCGCCTCTCTAGAGTTAATTTTTCTGGCCAACTAACCAGTTTATGGACACTGAAGTCTTTTCGGAGGTAAATGTGACGTTATGTGACACACTGTTTGCAAGCTGATGACTTTCCATCCATCCAAAGATTGATTTCGAAATGTAAGAATCGCTATTGGTTCAACAATTAAATCAATTAATCAATATTGTCAACTCAGCCCTACAAGGCACTTTCTTTGTTTCACCTGAACGATATAATTTAACATAATTCCACATCGCTTTCATTCACATAAAAAGCCCCCGAGTTTTATTGAGCAAATGTGAAATAATAACTCACGATATGAGCCATGATACTGAGTTTGTGCAGAGACAGCTGCCGATTGAACAGAACAATGTCACCATCAATCATGTGTCTCTCAACCACGTCACCGTACTTCAGCTCCTGAGCCATCTTCTCCCGGTTACCGTACTTCAAAAACCTGAAACACACAGCCATGATATTCACATGATGAACAAATGAAGAATGTCTCATGTCTTACTGGATCTGCATGACTTGCCTTCTTTGCGGACATGGAAACGTTTTAAAGAAAGTATGAACAATGATTTATACCATCACATATATTTGTGCTATAATCATATGTTGACAAATTGAGCTTGACAACCTTGAGCTGTCATTGTTTGGAAAAGAGCAGCATGAACATTCTGCTAAACGTCTGCTTTTGTTACACACTTGAGAGAAATAAATCAAATCAAACTGGCTTGCAGTGACATTAAGGAGAGTAAATGATGACAGAATATTTATTTTTGAACAGAGAGTAAAAGGGGAGGATAGAGAAGTGTGTATTTGACCTTTTCATCTGCATGTGTCTCTGTTGAATGAAATTAGCTCCTGGGTGAACGTCAGGACCGTTGCGCACCAGCTTCCTCATCAGCTCAATGTTGGCTTTATTCACCTGAGAGAAAACACACACACCATACTTGTCAAAATTTGGATGAATAAATCAAAAGTAAGGCTGTACAAATAAATACATTTTTATGCCATGTTTTAATTTTAACAGTAAATCTCTCATATGTAGCACCATGTTTGCCAAAAAAAATGAAAAAAAAAAAAAAAATGGCACTGTTTAATTTCCATTTGAATTTCAAAAGATTAATTAAAATTGTTCATGTTTTATGGCTTCATTTGATTACCGCCGATTTTGATAAATCTGTATTAAATCATATACAGAAAAATTACAATAAATGACAGAACTTCTGAAAAATAAATCACTTCATAGGAGCATTAAATTAAATTAAATGTAAATAATAAAACATAATACAAATTAAATTGTTAAAGTTTTATACATTCCATTTTGTATATCTTTTAAATAATTACAATTTAATTAAACGATTAATTATTCAAAATCCAGAAAAATTTAAATGGATGATAACAGAACTTCTGAAAAATAAAACACTCCATTATTGCAAAAATAAATAAATTAAAATAATAATAATAATAATAATAATAATAATAATAATAATAATAATAATAATAAAAATAAATAAATGTAAGAAGAAAGAAATGATAACAATATAATTAACTAAATAAATCATTAAATGATTACAGTTTTATTAATTAAATTTTATTATACACTATTTTTTAAACCAATTAATTAAACCATTAATTATTAAAAATTCTGAAAAATGCCAATGGAGAACGCAGAACTTGAGAAAAATAAAATAAAACTTGGTACAAAAACAATTAAAAAGATTTACCTAAAATAATTATTTTTATTAAACTTTTAATAAATAGTGTTAAACTGTGTAAGTTTCATGAGTTCAATTAATTGCTTTTTAATTTGCAAGATTGAATTTAACCATTAAAAATGGAATCCAGAAAAACTCAAAACGGAATTTGGGAAAAAATAAAAAAGATTTCATACGGCCCTACATAAAGCAAATATTATTTTCCAGCTGCTTGACTAGTGAAACTGAGTAGCTGCACAAGTCTTGAGATGTCAGCATAATGCTGTCCTGACCTTCTCTGGGTAGGTGAGGATTTTGGCGACGTGCACCGGTACAGCGACCTCATCGATCCTCAGGTTCGGGTCGGGAGAGATGACCGTTCTGCCTGAGAAATCCACTCTTTCCAGACAGGTTACCGCGAAACCGACCTGAAAATAGCAAAACAAGACAAGCTGATGTGCCACATCGATCCTGGAGGAAACAGCTCAATATAACACTGCCATTTCAACAGAGACTCATGGGAAAAGCTGGCGGTTCAGCGCAGCCCTTGAGCTCTCAGCAGGTCGTACCCTGTTTTCCCTTGAGTCTTTGCACAAAGCCGCGGGTCCATTTCTTAGGAGCCATATTGAGCGGGATGCCCGACAGCTCACTGTTGATGTAGAGAGCGCACTGGAGCTGCAGGAAGTCCCAGTCCTCCATGATCATCTGCGTTTTGGCTCCTGACATGCGGTGCTGTGAGTTTACAAATTTATTGACACATGCATGCAGTGAGGAAAAATTTTTAATGCCTCTAAATGTGACCCTGGACCACAAAACCAGTCATAAGGGTCAATTTTTTGAAACTAAGATTTATACATCATCTGAAAGCTGAATAAATAAGCTTTCCATTGATGTATGGTTTGTTAGATATATGGATAGGATACAACTAGTTGAAAATCTGGAATCGGAGGAAGCAAAAATCAAAATATTGAGAAAATCGCCTTTAAAGTTGTCCAAATGAAGTTCTTAGCGATGCATATTACTAATCAAAAATGACGTTTTGATATATTTACGGTAGGAAATTTACAAAATATCTTGGAACATGATCTTTACTTAATATCCTAATGATTTTTGGCATAAAAGAAAAATGGATAATTTTGACCCATACAATGTATTTTTGGCTGTTGCTACAAATATACCTGTGCTACTAATGACTGCTTTTGTGCTCCAGGGTCACAAATGATCAACACGATCAAAACTTTGCTGTTAAACCTGTCACACTCAATCTACTCCATGCCTTCTGTCATCTGATTGACAGTTTAGACTTTTTTTTAATTAAGTCTTTTAGTGTAATTGTACAAATGTCCAGCTTCAGCCGCTGCTTCACGTGTCTTTTTGCTGTCAAATCTGATTTTTGTCAAGTAAACATCAGAATAACTGTAGTCATATTTCCAGATGAACACTTACTGGACTGAAGCAGCTCAGCTTTACTTGATTCTCCATCAATCATTTTTTAGTCTCAAATCTGATCATCAGGATCTTTTGAGGAGCGTTTGTTTCCAGAAGCTTTACTTTCACTGTTCCTCAGCGGAGGAATGATCTTCATCTCACATCTTCTGAGGAGCGTTTATTTCTTCATCTCTCAATCAGCATTGGATTGCATTGCATTATATGTTTGAATCATTTCAATCTCATCTTACTAAGACATTATTGGAGATATAGAGTGACCACTGATATTTAGATCATTTTATGTCAGTATCTGCTGTCCTGTTATAAAGATCTCATTGATTTACATTACAAGCATCAGAATTTCATCATATAAATATCAGCATCTGCACTAAATTGCATATTTTTGCTCAGTTTGAATCTCTGAATATATAATTCTGTCTAAAAGTTCAATAAACTGTTAAAAAGTTTAGGTATTTAACTATTATTTCATCTGTCAGGCTTTACAGGGTTAATAACCACCTAACTGGTCAAACAAGACATTGGGCAGTCAATATAATGACAACGCAAATTTGCTTAGTCTCTTGTTTTCATAGTGCAACTCACTGATGCCATCCTGTGACTCAAAACAGTAAGAGACTCCCATACAAACAGCCTCTGAAGACATATTTGCCAAACAATGCTTTACCATTCACAAAATTTGTTTTAGATGCCAAAAATTACACCTGGATTTCATTACATTAATCTAGAATAGAAGAAAGTATTTTTAACTGTGTTGAATATTTAAGTATCTAAATTAATCATTTAGTCTGAATCATTTGTTTAATTACCTAGCAGGCACTTTTATCCAAAGTGACCTCCAAATGTCTTTATTTAACTACAAATGGATGGAAAAAGACAGATTTTAGTGTAATTACAAAGTGCACTGGATCACTTGTTTATCACAAATGCATCCACTTTAACAAGCGTTGCACAGTAGATCTGCAATAACTAACTGATAAAATCAATAATTGACAGCATATCTGATTATTGATTAATTGCATCAACATGCAATGTGCACAGAAAACATGCGCCAGTCATGTCACTTTACAGCAGTGAATATCTCATTTATATGGACAAAACACATGACTAATCCATCCAATAATTGTTAGTTGCAACCTGAAGCCTAATCAAGTGACCTGCACACCTTCTTGATGACGTCATTGAGGAAGATGATTTCCGTTAACTTCATGGTCAGATCATCCTCATTAGTGCCCGATTTGAGGTCGCTGACGACGGAGGGCCGGATGCAGAGGGGCGGCACTAACAGGCGCGTCAGGATGAGGTCAGCGGGTTTCCCGGATTCAGGATTCATTAGCAGAAGAGGAACGTCCTCGTTTGGAATCCTCCGGAGAAGATTCAACGCAACCAGAGGATTGAGGTTTTCCTGGATGACAAGGAAGGGGAAGAGGAGATTCACAAACCTTAAGTTATATCAGATAAGGGTGAGTGATAAATCAATACTGGTGGCAAAATCACTATTTTAACCATTTTAAGCTTGACTATTTTACCTGACTGGTGGATATTAACCTGTGCTCTGGTCAGTAGTGACTCCACTTCTTTATTGTGTTCGATGGCGACATCAAACGACTGGAGGAAATCAGACACCATGGGATCGATGACCTTCTTTGTTGTCTTGTACTTCTCATGAATGATCTTCAGCAAGCCACATTTCTTCACAGGGCCTGAAGAGACACCAGTCACTTACTAAATGAAGCTACTGCAATATTTCATGACAATTTATCAATGTGTATTATGACTAAATGCATCTATCCATCTGTTATTTGACCATTAAATGCGTTGCAGTGCACACACATGGTTTTCTTCCTGCATTTGTCAGAGATCTTCTTCTTGAGGCCGCGTTTCTGCAGGTACGCCAGTCCAGGTCTACGCAAGTAATCCAGAAACTAAAGCTTTTCCTCTTTGGTGAGAAGGATGTGAGAACACGTCTTACAGATCATCTGAATAAACAAAAACATATATAAGACTTTTATAAATATAATAAAATCAACAACACAAAAAAAAAAACATATAAGATTTTATATGGCATTACAATAAAATGGTATTACAGGAATAAATCAGTATAATCAACAGTATAATCAATAAAAATACAATATAAACCATGACAAAAGTATAATATGACAGAAATATAATAATCTCATAAAAATAGTTGCATTATTATGATTTTTATAGTATTATATTTACATTATAAATTATAAATTAATAAAATTATAAATAAAATAACAATTCAATAAAAATCATAAAATACATAATTTGATTAAAAATATATATTTATATTCTTATTTATATTTTATTATTATTACTTCTAGTTTTTGTGGCATTTAATATAAAATACAATTGAAACCACAATAATCTAATTTATTAAAAAATAATACTTATATATTTATATAAAATTTTAATTATAATTCAATAATAATTACATTATGATTCATATTCTATTATCCATTATCATTTACATATTATTCACACATTATGTTTATATTACTTTACATCAATAAAATAAATATAATATCAATCCTAACATTATAAATATAAATATATAGAAATAAAACAGCATATTAATATAAGACAAAAATCTGGGGCCATATATTTCAATATAAATGCTATATTTGCTGACAGCAAATCTGATGCAAAACTCAGTTCTGACAAATTCTGTACTTGCCTGCAGGATCCCGATAATGGCTTTGAAGAACCCGATATGAAAGCAGGGCAGCTCCAGGTCCAGATACCTGTAGTGTCCGAGACAGTCGGCCAGGTTCTTCCCGCAGGTTTCACATGATCTGTCCTTCTCACTGCTACCCTGAACACCACAGAGACCATTAAGCCTCTTTCAATCATTTAACAAGTCCTTTTTCTGTTTTATTATGAATGTAATATTGATATTTGCTTAGTCACCATGCGGTGGTCCAGGACTCCATGCTGCAGCGGTGTGTGGCTGGTGTCTTGGCTGTAAAGGTTCTTGCTGAGCACCTGAATATGAGCCTGCTGTCTCATCTGCTCTGCTGACTTCATGCCAAAATAGATTTGACTTCTAATAAAACAAGATAAACAGACATCAATACAGCTTTTACATGCATGAACACATTAATATACACATGCAGAGTCAGTTAAACAGACAGACAAACAGCTAGTTTGACAGACAGACTAGCATATCTGTGTCAAGCCCTGATGAAACATGTTTATCCTGCGTGCAACACTCCAACTTACATCTTTTTGGCCACATCCGTTTCTCTAAACTGCTCCTTCACCATGACTGCGCCGCGTTCACGCAGTCAGCGTGGAATTAGTCAAATAAATATTACTATTGTGATATATGCGTAAAATAAAGAGTTTAATGAAGGTTTGATCCTTCTGCCACATGCAGCACCGCTTTGACGTCTTCTTCTTCTTCTTCTTCTGGTGTTTTATGGCGGTTTGGCAAACCCACAAAAAGGTGCATTACCGCCACCTACTGATCTGGAGTGTGGAGTGTACATACATTTGGAAGAAAGAAATACAAAAAAAAAAAAAAACAAAAAACCTAGATTCTATCTAGGGTTCCTGTGTTTTTCAAGTATTTAAATAGTACTTCATGTACTCTTAATTGCCTTGGCCCGTTTCCTAATAATACTTTTAAAGAAATATTATCAACTTCCAACCATCCTAATTCTTGTTTTAATTGAAATCTCTCCCTTTCATATGCAGGACACTCAAAAAGAATATGCATCACTGTTTCTAATTCTCCACATTTGTCACACTTTCCCGATTCATGTTTACCTATTTTATAAAGACTATGGTTTAATGCTGTATGTCCAATTCTTAGTCTCGTAATAATGACCTTTCTTCCTATTTCCATATCTTTTCCTCTCATTTCCAACATACTCCTGAATCTGAAAAAGATGTCTTCCTTTAGACCCACTATTCCATAACTTTTGCCATTTCTTACTTACTTCAAATGATATCACTCTCTTGAATTCAGCTTTACTTAAAGCTAACTTAATTTCTATTTGTGGATGATTTAATGCTTCCTTGGCTAGCAAGTCTACTTCCTCATTTCCATCCACACCCACATGTGCAGGTACCCAGAGGAAATTTACCTCTATCCTTATCTGTCTTATTCTAAACAAACTTTGTAAAACTTCAAATATTAAATCTTGCCTTGCTTCAGATTTACCACTTATTAAACTAGTAAGCACAGCCATTGAATCACTACATATTACAGTTCTTTCAGGTTGAACTTCTTCAATCCATTGTAGTGCTATTATGATAGCTAATATTTCAGTAGTAAAAACTGACACATGATCTGATAACCTTTTTGCCATTTTTATTTTAAAAGTAGGAATATATACTGCTGCTGCTGTTCTTCCAGACTCTGGTTCCTTAGACCCATCTGTAAATACCTGTAACACAGAATAATACTCCTGCATTAAATATTGTTGAACTACTAATTCAGTTGACATGTTCATCTCCAGTTTTTTTATTATTTCGTGAATTTTCAAGTCTATTATCGGCATAGGGAACAACCAAGGGGGAATTGCTGGTATAGCAACCGAAGGAGCAATTTCATGATCTTTCAACTCCAAGCTGTTTGCCTCCTTCCTTACTACCCAACCAAAGCTTGCCATATCTTTATATTCATATTCCCAACAATCTTTCAAAAGAAGTCTGACTGGGTGGTTTTCCAGATGTCCCTTTACACCAGACCAATACCTTAATCGTAATTGAAACCTACGCTGTTCTAGAGGCAATTCTCCCATTTCAACTTGTAATGAAGCCACCGGAGAAGATTTAAATGCACCACAGCAGATGCGCAAAGCTTGATTTTGTATTACTTCTATCTTTTTAAGTAAAGTTTTGTTCGCAGAACTATATACTACACTACCATAATCTATGTTTGACCTAATCACAGCACAATAAATTATTTTCAAGGACTGACATCTTGCCCCCCACTCAGCTCCTGATAAGCACCTTAATACATTTATTCCTTTTTTGCATTTTTCTAATAATTTCTGAATATGTATTCTAAAATTTAATTTAGAGTCCATCCACACACCCAAAAATCGTACCACATTAACTTGTTCCAGCTGACAACCATACATTTTTACATTCACGCTTTGATTATCTTTCTTTTTTGAAAAACATATTACTTGTGTTTTTGCCACAGAAAATCGAAAACCCCATTTATTCGCCCAATTTTCCACCTCATCTACTGCTTTTTGCATTTTTTTTTCTACAAATAAAACATTTCGTCCCCTTTTCCAAAGAGCTCCATCATCCGCATACAACGATCTTCCTATTCCATTTTCAACGTTATGAAAGATGTCATTAATCATTAAATTAAAAAGAATAGGACTGCTCACACTTCCTTGGGGAGTTCCATTCTCAATTGGGAGAATCTGAGAAAAAGCAGTCCCTACTCTTACTTGAATTGTTCTTCCAAACAAGAAACTCAAAATCCAGTTATACATTTTTCCATCAATTCTCAAGCTTTCCAATTTCATTAAAAGCCCCTCTTTCCACAACATATCATAGGCTTTTTCTACATCAAAAAATACTCCCACAAGCACTTCTTTATTAACTTGAGCTTTTCGAATGTCATTTTCCAAACATAATATTGAATCCATCGTATTTCTCCCTTTTCTAAATCCACTTTGGCATGCTGAAAAAATGTTCCTACTTTCAATCACGTAAGTCAACCTATTCATAACCATCCGTTCCATAACTTTGCATAAATTTGATGTCAGCGCAATAGGTCTATAATTAATTGGCTGAGAATGGTCTTTTCCTGGTTTGGCTATTGGCACAATGACCCCATGCTTCCAATCTGCTGGTAAATTCCCTGTCTCCCATATTTTGTTAAAAAGTTTTAAAACCATACTTAATGATAAATCTGATAAGTGCTTAATCATCTCATAACATATGTCATCCTTGCCTGGGGAAGTATGTTTGACTCCCGCAAGCGCTCTTTTTAACTCATACAAAGTAAATTCTGAGTCCAACATACTTCCTGATGGATTCTTCTTCACAAATATGTGAGCATTCTCCCTAACTTTCTGTTCCCTATATTTCCTCATATTATCTGAAATATTTTCATTACTGTGCACCTTAACAAATGTTTCCACTAACATCTCTGCTTTATCACTGTCTTTTATTGCTATTTTTCCATTATTTACTAAAACTGGAATATTATTATTTTTCTGAATCCCTCCCATCTTCCTAATCATATTCCAAACTTCATTAATTTCAATTTCCTCCCCAATTCTATTACAATATTCTCTCCAGTAATTTCTTTTTGCTTTTCTTACTTCTCTCCTCACTATTGCCTGCGCCCTCTTATATTTAATGTACTCACTAAACAACACAGATTTTCTAGCTTTCTTCATCGCTTTATTTCTTTCCCTAACTGCCTTACTACATTCTATATTCCACCACGGTACTGCTTTTTTACTATTTTTAGTTTTCTTTTTTCCTATTATTTCCTCAGCCGTATTTCTTAACACTTCACTTATTTTCTTACTTAACTCTTCAGTGTCTTCAGTATCACCTACCGTTTCACACATATCCTTATGACACAATTCTTCAAAAAGTGCCCAGTTGGCTTCTTTAAATTTCCATCTTGGAATTCTCTCCACCAAGGTTTGGGTAATGTCCACACCTATTTTACACCATATTGGATAATGATCACTTCCCATTGTACTTTGTTTACTTACACTCCATTCGCACTTTCTAGCTAGATTTTCTGACACTAGAGTAATATCTAAAGCTGATTTACGCCCATGAATTACGTCTATTCTTGTACAACATCCATTGTTCACACACACTAGCCGTCCCCAATCTAACATTTCTTCCACAATCAGCCCATTAAAATCTGTTTTAACACTTCCCCATAGTGTATTATGCGCATTGAAATCACCACACCATATTACTTTCTGATTTGTGTTACCTCTTATATTTTCCAATACTTCCTTATTTAACTTTTCACATGGATTATAAAAATTAATTACTTTAATACTATGATTCCCTTCCCAGACTTCTATCACTACCACCTCCTTGTCTACACTCTCTACAACATTCCTATATCCCACACCTTGTTTTATAAATGTAGCTACCCCACCACCATTACCTTGTTTTCTATCTTTTCTAATTACCACATATCCTTGTAACACAAAATTCAGCTGAGGTTTGAGCCATGTTTCTTGAACACATATTATATCAGGTTTGTTTTCCAAATCAGAAATGAATTTTTTAAACTCTTGCCCATTAGCTATTAAGCTTCTCACGTTCCACTGAAATATTAAAAGCACCATTATGAACCACCACATCCTGATTGAGTATATGTAGTTTGCATCTTTAACTTCTCATTAATTATATCCACCGAAATACCTTCAATCTCTAGATACTTTTCTGCTGCTTTGATTATAATTCTGATTCTTTCTGTCCGGCTTTCAGTTTGCGCCGAACAATTCACTACTTCAGCCATAAAAGTAACAAATGCAACATTGTTCTTAATCCCAAAATTCTCTTTTGTTTTTTCCTTTGTCATTTCCATTTTTTGTTGACTGATTTCTTTGCTTTTTTCTCCTGATTCCAAATTCTTTCCTACTTGTTTAAGAGCCTCAGAGTATGTCAGTCCTTCCTGTATTCTAACGTTTTGAACTTGAGCCGCATGTTTCCTCACCTTGCACCCTCCATATCCCGCACTGTGATCCCCTCCACAGTTACAACACTTGGGATTAACTTCTTGCCCGCATTTTCCATACTCATGTTCTCCACCACACCTCTGTTTGCCTCTGCATACAGCCGCTACATGTCCAAACTTTTGACATTTATAGCATCTTAGAGGAGGGGGTACATAGAGTCTTACCGAAAAACTCATTAATCCCAAAAAGACTTTACTTGGCAGTTTATCTTCATCAAAATGAATCATCACAGAGAGGCTATCTCCCCTTTCATTATTCCTATAACATTTTAATCTTTTCACATCAATCACCGTGGCTCCTGTAAGACCTCTCTTAATCTTTTCAACTGTTACATCTGTGGGGATCCCTGTTATTACTCCTTTAACCCATTTCTTTTCTTCTTGTACTGAACAAATCACACTTTGCCCCATGATAGACTTGACTTCTAGAGCCTTTTTTTGTTGCCTAATATCCTTACAATATATTAGTAGTCTACCATCTCTCAATTTCTTAACACTTTCAACCAGTCCTATCACTTCCTTCATTGCTTTAGATAACTTCAGTGGATTAATGATACTGAAAGATCCAGTTTCAAATTTCATCACTACCTTATATTCTTCTTTCCTTCTTCTTGTCAGATGGGTTTCTTTTTCACTGTCAGTTTCAGATGCACTACTTTTCTTTCTTTTCCGTTTTTCTACAATCTTCCACTCATTATTTCCATTCCCGCCTTCCTCCGCGCCTAACATTTCATCCTCCATTTCCGGATCGCTTCCGGAATCTACTCCACTTCCTACCATGCACCCTCCAGTCACAGATCAGCTGTTGCCAAACCGCCTCCAATCCTCCCCCGTCCCCCGCTTTGACGTCAATACGCGTCCATGCGTCACTCATGAAGACCGAGCGCGTCACGACGCCTCATCCGCGCTCAGCGCCCCCTGCCGACGAGGAGCGCCTCGAAAATACATTTCTATCCAAACAGTTATTTCTGGATAATAATAATAATAATAAAAAGCAGTTACATGTAAATGAGTATATTTATATACATTTTGGAGTTTATTTTTTTTTACATTTGTGTGTATTTTAATGGTACAGTCAGTGTCCGGAGTAATATGGCGTTTACATTTTTAGAAACAACCAGTAGATGTCACCGCTTTCTTATTTATACTGTGACAGACAAAAAAAAAAAAAAAAAAAAAAAAAAATATATATATATATATATATATATATATATATATATATATATATATATATATATATATATATATATATATATATATATATATATATATATATAAAAATCCCATCTAATGTAAAACAAATAAGATAGGTTACCAGTCATCCTGAGCTGATATCAATAACGTGCCCTTTCATTTCAAGTCATTCCATACTGATTATGACTGAAAAACTTTCAATAATTATTTTCAGTAAGACTTATGAGCACAGGAATGCCAATCAGGTGTTAATTAGCAACATTATTCATTTATTCAAGTGTCTGATTTGCATAAACGAGTTCTGTTTGACACTAATGAACTTCTGCAGCCTGCAAATCTGATGCTAAATTAACAAGTGCTTTCATTTCAGACCTTCAAGACGTCAAACATCCTCACTCATGTCACGAAGACATTTAATATGTCGTCACTAGTTGAAAATGCTCATATATTCTCCAGATTATTTTATTTCACTCTATTGGTGTGCACAGGTTTACTTCTCTATAGCGGACACATTTATTTCATTGATTTGTCATAACATGCACACACATCACTCACTCACCTGCCATCACTAATTTTCAGGGGAAGTTGCTAAAGGAAGGTTGATTTGTTGCTAAAAGTTGCTAAATGGCATTGTGATGTCATTGCGTGATGACGTCATTATGTAATCATGACGCAAAATAGTGTCACTACATCGAACCTCAGCAAAAATATATATATATATATTTTATGTTAATTTATATTTGTTCGTAAAATAATATAAATTCATAAATAATATTAAAATATAAACAATTATTTTGAAATACAACATTGAATTATTGAATACTTACACATTTTTGTATGATTACAATTTAAGTTTATTATTATTATTAGCTAGTAAACTAGTAAAACTATACATTCTGAACAATTACAGTTTTAAGCAGTGTATTGGTAGTTAGTTAGTATGCTACAATCTAAAAGTCTGTAAAAAAAAAATAGGGCACAATCTTCTTGTTAATGTAAAGGAATTTTCCGTATTGATTTTTTACAGGTGTAATTTAAATAACACATTGTATTTAGGGTTTTCAGGTTATAATGGATAATGTCCTGGAAAATTACTAAGATTTCCATTTTTCTATTTATTTTTTTTACAGTGTACTAACTGATCAACAATCACAGGTACAAGCTACTAACAAGGTGTAGCATGAATGAACAATTACTTAATTATTAAATTATTCAATTGTTTTTGTTATCATTATTATTAAATTGAACAATTGCAAATAGCAACTTAATTCACGTGATATGTGTACTGCTAGTCATTTTTGGTTTCCTCTTTTTGTGTAATTTAGATGAAAAAAAAAATGTGTCCCTCTTATTGTTAAAGTCACTTATCAAAAGTTTCTAAAAGTTGCCAAATAAAGTTTAAAAATAGCTAAATTTGTTGCCAGTTGCTTTTGGAAGAAAAAGTTCCTAGGGTAGTATAAAAACTTGCTAAATCTAGCAACAAAATTGCTAAATTGGCAACACTGTTTATGGCTGAAGTTGAACCGCACATAAGCCCATGGGATCATGGGAAATGCCATCATTAGGGAGAAATGAAAACATGGCTGAATATAGAATAGTAGATCACAAATATACAACTCTAATGTTTCGTAATGTAGTTTTTCTGTAATTCCGGATTTGCGGCGGTTGCCTGTGAGGAATTTGAACGTTCAGTTTGCCGCCAAAGTAACGGTTAATCGCTCATCCGCAGCTGATGTCACTGAAGCTTCTAGAGATGAAGAAAGCTTCCAAATAGACTGGAAATACATCTTTATACCTCAAAACAAGTGTATATTCCCTCCCTCCGTTTACAGTAACTGAACGAGCAGCGTCAGCACGGTTTTTCCTTCACAACGAGTCGCTTTCCAGACCCTTCACGCTCTCTGTTCCTCTGTGGTAACGAGCTGCCAACCTCCACACGATCTGATGAGTCCATCACATAAATACAGTAATAAACAAAGGTATATCATATATTAATCACTATTTAAAAATATCTTTACATATCTTTACATTCTGCGTTACATGTCTGCTCTAGCTTGAGCTATAATCTAGTTTATATTGTTTGATTATTTGATTGTGGTTTGTTTACAGGAGCAGCTAGTTTTGCAGGGAATACTAACCCTAACCAAATCAAGCTTTACTATTATAATAGCTTGACAGTTTTAAGATAGTCAGCATTAAGGCTACTGTACAAATTTGTCAACAACAACAACAACAACAATAATAATAATAAATTAGTGCTGTCAAACGATTAATCGCAATGAATCGCATCCAAAATAAAAGTTTTTGTTTACATAATATGTGTGTGTACTGTGTATATTATGTATATATAAATACACACACATGCATGTATATATATTTCAGAAAATGTTATGTTTATATATTAAATATATTTATCTATAATATAAATATATACATGTACATATTTTCAAAATATATACTGTATGTGTATGTATTTATATATATTTATACATAATAAATATACACAGTACATTTCCTCATAAAGCATTTAAGCTTTTGCACCAAACTCAGACCTTCTGTTCTTAATATGCTTTGTTTTGCAGTTGGACAGATTTCAATGGAATGTCATTTCATATTCGTGTTCAGCCTGACTCTATGAATCTGTTAAACAATTCA
The DNA here is from genome assembly GCA_039654775.1 of Spinibarbus caldwelli. Lineage (NCBI taxonomy): Eukaryota > Metazoa > Chordata > Actinopteri > Cypriniformes > Cyprinidae > Spinibarbus > Spinibarbus caldwelli. The sequence continues at coordinate 1,785,610 of CM077256.1, forward strand.
CGTGCAAGGGCTTTTAAAAACCTTTTAAAATGTCCAGGAAAGGCTCTGTCTCTGTATTACAGCAGTGTTAACAGCTGAATGATGCAGACAGCTAATGGGATCCAGCAGAGAGACTAAGAGATGTTTCCAGTGTGGAATAATTCAATTTTAGTCTCAATGCCAGTGAACGTGCAATGATTTATTCATCTGTAGTTTGTTTATGGCATCTGTTGAGATAAAGGAAGCTTTAGTTAAGTTAACGGCTGACTTACAGGATGCTGAGTCTCATTAATGTGCTTTTATCTACTATAATCGTGTAATGATTTACTGTAAATGCATTTTAAACTGCACATGAGACATGGTTATCGTAGTTTTTACTTCAGTGAATATTGCTTTGGTTGTGCTGATTTTTGAAAGCCTTGTGTGATTCGGGTTTGGTCTTTGTTCAAATCTAGTTTTGTAGAGGAAATGATAAATAAAAGTGTGTGTGTTGTGAGCATGTGCATATAAAGGCACTGTATGTGGGGGATGTGTGGATTAGATAATGCTTGTATGTGTGTGTGTAAAGCATGAGTCAGTAATGGACGCTCTGAGTTGAAGGAGAGGTCAGGAATATGAAAGGCAGTGTGTGTCAGAGGACAGGAGGGTTATAAAAAGGCTTTTATCACGAGAGCACTGACCATTATTGCCTCATCACAACACCCTGTGTGTGTTACTGTAACTGATTGTGTGTGTGTAAAGTAACTAATGATGTTTTCACACAGCAGCGCACAAGTCATGCTCAGTGCTTTACTGCAACACATGCATCAACACTTCACAGCAAAAAAAAAAAAAAAAAAAACCTAATCATTTTGTTGTGTTTTCCTTCAAATACTTTAGCAGTACAATTGCATAAATGATATGTTATTATGCAGATTACATTTTTGACATTATGGCATTTTACTTTTATATTTATGGCATAAGGTATAAAAATAATATTGAAAGAATTATTATTGCACTATTCTGTAAAGCTGCTTTGAAACAATATAAAGCACTGTTTTAATATTGTTAAAATGAACTAATTTACATATATAAATATGTGTGTGTGTGTGTGTGTGTCTATTTACATTTATATATTTAATATTTTAATAAAATATTTCAATGAAACATTAATTAGTTTAAAATTTAAATAATTTAAAAAAATTTATCCAAAGCAACTTGCATTTAAGTTATGCATCACATGCATTCAAGTACATCACGAGACATGACCCAGACACCTGTAGTCTGTGTATGTGTTTCAGGTAGGTGCTTTGGTTAATGTTGTTACTGAAGGACACCAATCCTCTCCAGCAGATTAAGGTCAGTGTGTGAAGAGTCAGTGACATATGTTAGTGTTTAAGCTTTAGTTAGTGTCTGTGTAGCCGTTGTGTGCCCTGAAGCTTTACTGTGCTGATGTGAGATGAGCAATGCATCACTGAAACAAAGAGAAAGCTTAATTAAATTATCATATGCTTTGTTACGTTCATTATATCAGTCATTATTAGAATACAATTATATCAAATTAAAAAAGAAAAAACTCCAGATTAGTACACATAGAGTCTAAAGATACACAAATTATACTGCACAAGGGGTGAATTTTCTGTACAAATGGAATAACAATGTACTGGAATAAATGCAACTGCTTCACTTACCTATTTTTAAAGAAGTTCTTAAATTGGAGCAGAAAGTCTTAAATTTATAAAGCTATGGTATTAAATGTTGCATGCACAGCATGCAAAAAAAAAAAAAAAAAAAAGAATATAATGAATATGAATTTTAAACATAATTATTGTCTTGTTTTCTAATACAAATCAAGATCAATACTACTATGTTTTCAATCAATCCTTTTTGTCCAAATTAAATCAAGATACATTTACTTGAGATACAAAATAAAATTTTAAAAAATGAAAGAAAAAAATGAAACATTTTATTTCAACATTTCTCATTTTCAGTTACTTTTAACTTGATGTACTAAAATAACTAAACTAAAATTAATAAAAAAACTATATAGACATTTAAAAAAACAAAACAAAATTACTTAACTCAAATGAAAACAGATCATATAAAATAAAAACTATTTCAAAATATTAATAAAAACTATAATAGTATCTTGATACTAAAATGACTCTCGTTGTATTTTCAAACTTTGACAAACTCATTATGTAGACATATTTAGACAACATACTGATGTATTGTGTATCCTTTAATTTATGCCTTAAATTTTCTTTAATTGGTCTTAAAAACATCTTTTAAAAAGTCATAAAATACCTTCATAAAACCTGCAGAAACCCTGTATAAATATCATGCAGTATTCATGTAGTAAGCTATATTGCATTCAGTATAGTTTAAGTCACCTTTAAAATATTTTATTGAAGCATTTAGAAAGAAAATCTGAAAACTGAGTAAACATCTCCGTGCTGACATAAATGCACTGTTTTTTATTTAGCAACTTTAATGTCTTTAAATTATTTTGTGCCTGTGGTTTCTGGAGGGTCAGAGTGCAGACGTGGTTTTAGCATCTATCTTATCTTCATATACTCATACACATGTGATGCTGTTCTATCAGCCAATCAGAGCTCAACCTACGGCTGCACCAGAGGAAACATCAGATTCTGTTTCCTGTGGTGTGTATGGCACTTTATTGCTCATTAGAGCTCAGCACACTTGCATGCAATAATATTCATAACATATTTACGTTCTACACGGCAATCTGCGAGACCGGAACCTGCTGCAGGATATAAATAACAGCTGAAGAGGAGATATGTTTGCATGTTATCTGCTTCAGCATGTGTGAGAGAGTTAATTTGACTGACATTTTATTAATCGATTCAGATCATGGCCCTTTGACAAACCCACATGTTTAAATCTGCTCGGCCACACCTGAGCGCAAATACACAAATGTGCTTCTAAAAATGTACCTGCATGCAAATCATATATGTTAATCTGTATACATACACTTCAGATCAAACCAAGACATTTAAAGGGATAGTTCACACAAAAATGAACATTTTATCATTGTTTACACTCTCTCTTGTCATTTTTTTAAACTTATTTTCTTCTGTGAAACATGAAATGAGATGTTAAGCAGAATGTCAGAAGCATTTGTTACAATGAAAGTGAATGGAAACACACTTGAAACCATATTTTGTGATGCTTTTATGGTGCCTTTTGGACCTGCAAACGTCTCATTCTGTTCTTGTGCTCCACAGAAAGAAAGTCATAAAGGTTAAGAAGAACATGAAGATGAGTAAATGACCAAATTTTCATTTTCAACAGTCAGCTGTTCAATGCAAAGACATATAATGGCGTAATTACTCACACAAACCTGTTCAGCCCAGTTTGCATGTGTAAAACCTCATGCATAAACCCAAACAGCAGTGATGTGAATGGCTTGAACGCATGTCATGTCTTCATTCGGCATGTGTCTGTGTCCATACACCCCCAGGGCTGTGATCTTGTGTATATTTGCATATGTGAAGATAGCAGAAAGGCTGCATGTGCAGATAAGTGGAGACAGGCAGAAATCAATGCAGATGGTGACCTTTAACACAACTCATGACCCTTATTATTCAGTCCTGTCTTTCATACACACACACACACATGTACGTAGTGGCTGGGGAACATACACGCCTAAATGAAACAGAATAGTGCCAATTTATAAAATCTATGTTCATATAAATATTAACTGTATATTTGTATATATCTAAATTGATTACACTGATCGCATGAGACATATGGAATGATTTTTTGCTACTTTTATGGTTCCTTTTTGTTCTTTTAGGAGCTTGACAGTGTGTGTGTGTTATTTTTAAATGTTATATACATATGTGTGTAATGTAATTACATTTTTATACATATACAAAATATAACATACTATATATATTGATATATATTTATGTGTATATGCTGCATCCATTTTTTCTTTTAATATATTTGTTTTTATAATGTTTTTAAATGCCAGAGCCTGCAGTGTCCAAGTACCAGGTGCCATTTATTATATTTACAAGGAGCACAATGGAAAGAAGCCTTTGACTTACTTCTGACAAGCTGAACTTAAATCTTCATTTCAGGTACACTGCAAGTACATAAACCTGTCAAGATATGATAGGGACTCTCTCTCTCTCTCTCTCTCTCTGTGTGTGTGTGTGAGAGAGAGAGTGTGTGACGTCTGCACTCAGTTGGGCTGCTCTCAAACATGTTCTTTGTTACTCTGAGCTTTACACCAGAGAACCGCAAAACCTGGAGACCGGAATACATAAGAGGAACGATAGAGTGGTGGAACTATGATGTTACTTTGTAGGCAAAAACCCGGAAGCGAGTTAGCATTTTAGCACTTCCGGTTCCATCGTGCCAGAGTCAGTGGGTTTTTGAATGTGATTTTGGTTAAATCCTTTAAATAAGGTCCGTGGTTCACACAAGCTCAAGATACTTTCACGTTTTATTCTACGACATAAAACACACCAGTTACACCCCACTCCTGATTTTTTTTTAAACTGTTACATTTCTTAAAAAAGACTGTTGCTAACAAGTCGCTAAATGGGACTACAGGCGCTGTCGGAGACATTAAACGTCATCACACTGAACAGTTTATTAATTTACAGTATTTTCCAATTGTAGTATAATTTGTAATACAATGACCATAAGGTAAACTCATACGATTATTCCATGTAAACACCACATTTACCAGCTTTACGTGGTTAAAGTGAAACTTTAATGATGCATAGTGCTTAAAGCCACGTTAAAATTAAATGTTTGCAGCCACATGAAGCTGTTAGAAAGCATATAGATTGAGGATTTCCTAGAAGCAAGGATAAAATAACATTTTGTGTACACACCCTAACAAAATGATAATAGTACGTTTATAGCCTAAGTTTAGCTTTTAAGTTCTGGCACTTGTATTTAGGCTTCAGAATTCATTAAAGTTATATTATTTTGTGAAGATTATCTTGATGGACAAAACGTGTAAGTTTCATGAACTATGATTGAACACAGAGCTAATTTTTTGTGATAATCCAAAAGCCTATGGGAAAATCCTATTGGCTTTTTGTCGAGGGAACCAGTTTCATGCTAACAGCCAATCCGCCTACAAAGTGATGTCATAGTTCCCTCACTCTGTTACTTACCCACTTCAGCCAGTAAAACATTACAGTAGACAGACAGATAGCCTTAGCCATATGTATTTAATAACAGATGAAATGTAGTGTTAAATTTCTATTATTTGCATACAAATCTCACACACACACACACACACACATGCATGTATGTATATTTAACAGCTTTATATTCAGATGGCTATTTTAAAATTGTTTATTAAATTAACGTATAGAGGATGCAACATTAGAAAGGATTTAGATGTGTATGTAGGTTATATAATGTAAATATATATTATTATTTATTTACATTTTTTATTTACATTTATTTACATATATATATATATATATATATATATATATATATATATATATATATATATGAAGAGTTCAAATGCAAAAGCCTCTAAGTGCCATCTGAAATTTTCATCTAAAATGAGCGTTTTTATCAGTCTCCTATATTTATGTTCAGTTATTTCACTTCTATTGCATAGAAAAGGACCTATACATTGGCATTAGAGTAAAATAGCTGAACCTAAAGCCTGATTAAAACGCACATCATATTAGAATATGTGATATTACATGTATACGTAAGTATATATTATTACTTTTATTTATTTACGTCATATATATATATATATATATATATATATATATATATATATATATATATATATATATATATATTCAATAGAAAAATTAATTATTTATTTATTTATATTATTATTTATTAAGATGTTATATATGTAATATATATATATTACATTACATATATAGATACATATATATTGTTATATTTATTTATTTATTATTTATTTTTATTTAAATGTTTTTTTTTTTTTTTTAATTAATGATGAAGATGGAACATTTGAAAACGGCTCTACTTTTAAACGTCTATGTAGGTTACTGTGGTTAAACTGACAGTTTTTTGCTGCTTACACTTGCACAATTTGGGTCACTGTACACTCGGCGCCCCAGAAGTATTTGGGTTGGTTTTCCGCCAGAAGAATCCAGGATCCTGCGAATCCACATCGTGTGTTCCACGCGCCCGCAGCGTGTCTGTGGAAACAGAAAGAGCTGGATGTAATGTGACACTGGAGCCGAGAGATCATGAGAGAACACGACATACTTCAGCAGCAGCGCGGCGGATATCACTGCTCCTCCGGCGGGATTTAACCGGTAAGAGCCTCTTCAGCTGCTTCGGGATGGGTTTGTTCTGGATAATGAAAGAGTTGATCATCTCCATCCTGCGGGATCAGACCGGGACTCGCGTGCGGTTCGCCGGGATTCGGTTCATTAATTGATGTTTGGATGATTCGGGTGATTCAGTCTGCTTGGTTCGGGCGATTTTACACACATGGCTGCATTGATACGCGTTTATTTCATTCATAAAATCCTGCATATTTCATTGCATTCGTTCAATGTTTGCGTTTGCACTTTACATTAGTCCTCATTTTAATATCCTGCTTTTATTTACACAAATAAGTACTTTAAATATTTATTTTGTGTTAACATTTGTTGTTGCATTTATCACTACCATAATAGTTAGTTATAGTAACACGCACAATGTAAAGTGGAACCTCAGCTTTCTTAAAGTGAAAACACTTTAAGCAAACTTTTAAAGTCATAAATGTGTTTTTTGTGGGTTTGAAGTAAAAGCAGGTGTTTGCTTATTTATGTGGTTTATGAGGACACAAATTTGTATTAAAACATGGGTATGACATAGCTAGCCTATTACAATGTGAAGGTGATTTCCCTGTAATTCAAAAGGCTTGGAAAAAACATATTACATGTTTTTTTTTTTTTTTTTTTTTTTTTTTTTTTGAAAATCTAAAAATGCACAAAATTTTCCTGTGAGGGGTAGCTTTAGGTGTAAGGCGATAGAAAATACAGTTTTTACAGTATTAAAACCATTACGCATATGAAGAGTCCCCACAAACCATAAAAACCAGTGTGTGTGTGTGTGAAGATGCTGCTGTTTCACGCCTGGACATCTGTATAGAAACAACAAGAACCAAAAACCTCCTGACCATTGGAGGCTTTTCTGTAGTTGAGTTAATTGACCAGCCCTTAAATTCCACTTTACTGTGAGTGGACTTTAGTCACCAGTGATTGCATAATGTTCTATTTGTTCTATTGCGGTTTATGCATAATTAAAAACGAACTCAGCCGTCATTCTTGGTAAGTGTGCTTTTGCTCGGAGAAACGAGTGATGTAAGCCATTGCAAGCTCTGATCATCTCTGGTGTGTTTGTGCACTCGCTGAGGAGGGATTTTATGGCTGCGCACTAGAGAGTGTGTAGCGAGGGGGTCGTCTGTCCTATTCAGCTGTGGATGTGGACAAAAGACACATTGACACTGAGCAGTGTTGTAGCACATGTGTGTTCGATCATTTGTTAACTCTACTTTCAGTCTTTACACACACTGCTGTGAGGCTTTATCAAGTCAAGGCTGGTGGAAATGTCCTTTGGATGGAACGTGAAGGTAAACTGTTGTTTTACCAGGGTAAACATCCTCTCGTTGCTCTGTTTGTGCACACTAAAGCTGCTGCAGTCGTCCAGAAGGTGAGGGAGGTCTTATTTTGGCTGTGTTTTGGGTGTAATCTGCGTTGAGATAATCTATCTTGCTCCGCTGCGATGAGACGCCTGTGAGTCGGTCTACATCAAACACACACACACACACACACACACACAGGTCAGGTCAGATGGCTAGCAGACACCCAACACTAAGATCTGTGGAAAGGTCACTGACCTCTGCCTTCATCCAAAAACACATCCGTTTGCACAGATGCCACACAAACACACCGCCTCTTAGACAATATCCTGATTAATTATATACAAATAATTTACTAAAGATGTCTGCTTACTTAATGACACATGAATGCATGCCGAGTCCAAAATTTGCACTGATCATGCACTAAATGTGGCTAAAAACTGGCTTCATGGTGAAGTACAATGTGTATTTATTTGTGTGAATTTAGTTAATTGACTTTTTCTTAGTATAGGGTAATATATAATATTTTTAAGAAATGTTACCAAATAAAATGATTAAGTGTGAAAAAATAAAAATGAATAAATAATAAAATACATAATAAATAATAAAATACAAAAAATTATTATACAGTATATTAAACAGAGTAATATATTTCTGTCATGGATTATTTACAAACTTGTGCAGTCATATGTTAATGAGCTCACGGTTAATTATCATTAATTATGATTGTTCATTTAAATTCAGGAATGAAATTAACAATCATATTGATTGTACTGTACTGTGCAATATGTCTAATATTTATTATTGCTATTAAATAAGTTAAATTGCAATTGTAAAATTGTGTGTATGTATATGTGCGTATGTGTATATATATAAAATAGTTACAATTTGTTAAATATTAAATTAAAGCACAATAGTAATCTATCTATCTATCTATCTATCTATCTACCTATATATATATATATATATATATATATATATATATATATATATATATATATATATATATATATGCATGTATATATGTACACACACATTTCATGCACAAACACAGACACTCACATTAACATAATATTCATGTTACTCTATCAGTCTGTAGTCACTTACACTAGGGATGGGTTACAATTGTCAATTAGTGAGCTTCATGGCTTTTAGTATTCATTGGATGCTTTATTTAGCTTGTCGCCATTGTGCGGTTATATCTGTAGAAAGTTTGCACAGTAAAACCCTAGATGTACATTCAAATTGATCAGACAGATGTTTTAGCCATTGCATCGCAACTCTACCTTTTATTAATTGTTGTCCTCTGTGCATGCATCAGACAGATGTGTTTAGTCATTTCACCTTTCCTGTCAGGTGTGTTTTGGTCCAGTGTTTTCAGGTGTACGTTTTCCCTCTGTGAGATGTGCATTTGAGATTGATGCTGTTTGTGAGAGTTGTGCAGCGCGTCTGCAGTCTATCAGCACACACTGGCTATATTGAAAGTGTCTCTGTGACTCTGTGCACTCAGCTAAATGGGTTTGATACATCAGATCCTTCAGGAAGATTGAGAAGAATTGCCAAGCCGGTGTCTGAGTGCACTGAATCCAGCTAATGGACGTCCAGAGACCGACAAAACAGACCTTTATGAGTGAGAGACATCCTGTAATCACTGCACGTTTACATCATAGACAGATTATGCTTAAAAAAAAAAAAAAAAAAAAGTCATTGGTATTATAATAATGCTAATTGTAGAGATTAGACAAATATTACTAGTGTAATAAAAAAAATCTAATATTTGTATTGTTATTAAATATTACTAAAGTAAATTGAATATTTCATTAAACATTATTTGTTTAATAAAATAAATATAATAAAAATATAAAGTGATATTTTATTAAATTAAATATAAAAATAAATATAATGGTTAAATATTTATATTAATATTTCATTTTTATTTCATAGTACATTAATACTAATATATTATTATTAATAAATAATAATAAATAAATGAATTGAATACTCTAAAATTGAGTATTTCATAAAATGCTGTTTGTACAATAAAATAGTGTTATTTTAATAAAAATCAAATATTTTAATATTTTTAGTATTCCGTATTATTTCATAGTACATTATTAATAATAATAATAATTTATTATTATTATTATTATTATTATTAAAACTTACTGCTGTACTATGAAATAAATGGAATATTTCACAATTTTATTTGTATAATAAAATAAAATATAAAGTGTTATTTTAATTAAAAATATTTAAATTATTCTCTTGTATTTCATAGTATAATAATAATGATTATGATTATTATTAATATTATTATTAAATATTACTACCGTACTATGAAATAATGGAATATTTACTAAAATATTATTAAATATTTAAATATTTACATAACAATTAGTATTATTTTTTCCATAGTACATTAGTAATATTAGATAATAAGATGATATATTTCTTGTCTTATTTCATGTCTTAATTTTTTCACTTCCACATGTTAAGTCCTCATGAAATTGGGCAGTCATATGATAATGAGCTCATTTTAGTAAATGATCTGTGTGGATTGGAGATGTGAACGGCTGCGTATGTCACAGTAACTCCAGACAAATCCTGTTTTGGTGATCTTAGCTGTCAGACTGACTGACGTGGGTTGAGATGTTTCAGTCAAACTCTCAAACAGTAATGCTGTTTGCTGTCCTCCAGCAATGCGAGTCTCTGTCGAGTTTCTGAAAACAAGAGTGATTTTATCTGTTCGCAGCCGGTGTGTTTCAGTCTGTGAGTCAGTGCGAAAGCGCTCGCAAAACAAGCACTTATCAGCTGCTGAGCAGAGGTCAGTGTGTTTTTAACGCTGAGCTCATGCGCTCTGATGTTATTGTGCGCAGTGTTATGAAACACAGACGCTTCCTCACTTACACACACAGTTAAACATACGGCTGTTTCCAGATCAGAATCATAAGAAATTCCTCAGTCATGTCATTATGATTATTTTTGTAAGTTTAGTTGCACCAGCCCTTTTTATAGTCTTACTTAAATTGACTTACATAAACACTAGGGCCTTATCAGATACTAGTTTGTTAGTATTTTGTACTTAATTTGGTTGTCCTATTTGTTCTTAAAGGCATAGATCACCCAAAAATGAACTCGAATGAAAAAGACTTAATGATTAATAAAAGTTGTAATAATTTCTCAGTGTTTTGTTTTTTTGTCCATACATTGGACATCGTTCTTCAAATAGCATTTTTTGTGTTCCTCAGAAGAAAGACAACAGAGAAGTAAATGATGACAGAATTATTTTTTATTTTTGAGTGAACTGTCCCTTTAAGATGGAAATTATCTCGCAGGTGTATATATAATAAGCTTTCTGTACTGTGTAGTTATGACAGAATGACAGTGTTTATATGACAGTGTTTACCTTAACTGATCCAGTAAGCAACCTTCAAATTTGTAAACATAAATACAGTCTTTTTTTGAAGTAGAACTGAAATAGTATTTTTTTTTGTCATTATTTTATTTTAATTTATTTATTTATTTAGTAATTCTTATTTTATATTATTTATTTATTATTTAATTTTAATTATTTAAAGTGTAAATTTTTATTTTATGTATTTTAACTTTTATAATTTTATTTAACAATTTTTATTTTATAATCTATAAAAGGTCATGCATTTCAGTATACTTTGATGTGACTGATTTTCAAACTTCTTTTGCTTCCTGTAAATGGGAATCTACTGAAAATAAGTAAAAAATCTACTGAAATCAATTCATAAATAATCATGAACTATATTAAATGGCATTTACACTACCATTTAAATGTTTGGAATAATTATGATTTTTTTTTAATGCTTTTGAAAGAAGTCTCACCAAAGCTGCATTTATTTAATCAAAAATACAGTAAAAACAGCAATATTCTGAAATATTATTAAAATTTTAAAGAACTGTTTTATTTGAATATATTTTAAAATGTGATGGCATATTAGAATTATTTCTGAAGGATCGTGTGACACTGAAAAAATGATGAAAATTCAGATTTGCGTCTAAGGAATAAATTGCATTTTACAATAGATTCACATAGAAACAGTAATGTTAAATTAAAATAATATTTCATAATTTTTACTGTATTTTTGATCAAATAAAAGCAGCCTCGATGAGCAGAAGAGGCTTTTTTCAAAAACATTAAAAATCTTAATTCAAAACATTCCACTAAGTAAGTTAGTCAGGGGCAATAAATAAATGCTATTACTAAAACAAACTGGAAAAATGGACATCTATTGACTATTTTTGCACATGACACAGAATTACACAGAGTAGTGCATAGATCAGCCTGTCAGCTGAATGAGGTTTTTGATGCAACATACTGTATTGTGATTTGAGATGTTTTGAGGGCGTTTGCTGGTGGTTAAATGTGTGTGAGGGTCATGGTGTGTCTGGACACATTTGATCTTCACATCTGTGATCTTTCATCACAAATCCTGAGTGTCTGCAGACCCCTGACACAATGACATCTCGCCTGGCTGCGTCTCCATCACAATGAAATGGAAGCGTTCCAGTGCGCTGAACACTAGCAGATCGCAGCTATTACTTTCCTTCCAGCCGAACTTGTGTCCAGATCCTGATAGATGATCGTCTGTGTGTGTTTGCTGACAAAAACACACACAATAAACAGCCAGAGATGTGTGTTTCTGTAAGGGTGGAGCTGTTTTTGTCTGTCGTGATCAATGATTGAAGTGCCAAAGCTCATAAAGTGAGGGAATGAAGCGATGGGAGGAGAAGGAAACAGAAGGAGGATGAAAGTCAGTCGCGTATGAGATCAGGACCGCAAAGGCATCCTGTGATTGTTCACATCGATCTCTCTTATGATTCATGATTCAAGGTGCTTTATTGTTGTGATTAAAATCAGCTACGTAGCTGAAGCATTGTTATAATACTGATTCATGATGATGATAGTTCTGATTGGATGAGCTGCGTTCGAAGTCGTCGTATAATAGCTGCTTACGGCACTTCAGTTCAGTTCTGTGTTCATGCAAGGAATGTGAACGGTCTGCTGTTAAAATACGTAATCTGTTCTTGCGTTTAGAATTTTGTTCAGTGTTAGTTTCTCTCTAGCGGAGTAGGAATCAGTCTGGATCTGGATCAGGGTGAGTCTGGAATATTTCAATAGTATATCAGTTTGGGTCACTAAAATAACTTACAGTTCACTAAAACTAAAACCATGAAAAAAATTATTTAAAAAAAAATACTGAAATAAAATATAAAAAGTTGTGGCTATAAATTTCATATCTAAAAGCCTAGTTGCCTAGGTTCATTTTTGTTGAAAGTTTAAGTAAATTAAAACTTAATTTAAAAAAATAATATAAATAATATAAACATACAACAAAATTACTAAAATTAAAACAGAAAATAGAAGAATAAAATACGAATCGTATTTAGATTTTCATTAATCAAAATGAAATAAACATTAAATGAAATAAAATAAAATCTTAAAAAAACCCTTAATTTTACTTCTGCTATTTGCCAAGCCAACATTTCTTATTTTCATTTAAAGTTTAAGTACTAAAATAACTAAAACTAATTTAACTAAAACTTAATAAAAAATATGTAGATATATTTAAAAAAAAAAAAAAAAAAGAACAAATGTGACAAAAACACACAATAAAATGCTAAAACCTGAACTAAAATTAAAATGAAAACAGAAAATATAATATAAATAAAATCTAATTCAAAATATTAGTGAAAACTATCAGTGATATTAAATAATAGCACTACTTTTAGATAATGGTTAGATTGTGAACGAAGAAAAAATGTAGCAAGAAATAATGAGATGTTTTATGTAACTGATCACCTCAGATTATTTGATTTCTGCTAATTTATTAGGGTTTATGGAGTATTTTGATGAAAGATTACGAAGAACATCACTAAAGAATCATTCGCAGTAAGACCAGGAACAGGAATCAAGAGAATAAACAGTCAGTTTTGATTTCCTTTTGTTTTTAATAAGCGTTTGAGTATCTGATATGAAGCGTCTCAGGAAATTCACTTTACAAAACAATCACACACAGACTGTATGAAAGGGATATTTCAGACAAAAATGAAACTTCTGTCATTTACTCACCCTCATGTTGATCTAAACTCATATATGTGCATGTGTGTGTGTGTATGTAATTTTTTTTATTTGTCTTTTTTTTGTTGTATCAATCATAAATAGCAATATTTGCCAGTGGAGTAAACAAACAAAAAAAAAAAAACGACTTTATTATTTGCTATATATTCCCTGAACACAATACTGTCAGCATTTTTGCTTCTCAAGTAAATGCATCTTGTTTATACAAGACATAAATACTAATTAAAAAGGGATTTTACTGTACAAAAGTTCATAATGACCTTGTCAAGCTGCTAAATACAGTTAAACAACATAATTGTAGCCCATATGACTTGTGCACTGTCTTCTGAAGTCATATGATAGTTTTGTGTGAGAAACAGAACAAAATATGGTTGAATGCAAGTTGCTTTGGATTAAATTGTCTGCAAAATGCATGAATGTAACATTTAAGTGCAAAATTTCTTTTTATGTTCCTTATAAAAAAAAAATCCAGCATACAGGTTGGAGTAAATAATGACAGCATTTTCTTTTAAAGACCTATACACATCTAAGATGAAAAAGTACAGAAATATGCATCATTTCCAGCAGTGCACATGTATGCCAACAACAAAAGAGCAGTCTGAGCACATGCACTGCTTGGATTTGCATGTAAACACAGGCGGATAAAAATGCACAAACAGTTGTTGAGCTCTGAGAGCGTGTGATGTGTTAACCGGCTCTGAGACGTCGTGCCGAGGCTCTTCTGCGCTTTCACGGTTAAACGGTTATCCGTTAACATTGTCTCGGCTCTGCGCTTGATGATAATGCCCTACAATCATTCACTAGCCTCTGCTAATGCCCTTTTGTAAGCATGTAGCTTAGTGAAGCTCTCAGAGTCAGTGTGTTTACACAGCGCACACACACACACACACACACACACACACACACCGGCTCATTGTAATGGGATCTGATTGTAGACGTTACACGTTAATGATGTTGTTTCTCTGAAAGCTACTGAAGCTACTAGTCAGTTGAACTACCTCTTAAACGAAACCATTTTGCTTTAATTTTTCATTTAAAAACAGAAAAATGGATTCAGAATTTATTTGATTGAATTTTTATTGGTTGCATTTATCTGAATCTGAAAACATGAGCCAAGCAAAATGTGTATTTTTACTGTGTTTTGCCTGTGTATTGCATTATATGTTTTGATTTTTATTTGATGTTTTTATTGGTAGTTTTTGTATTGGCAATCCATTATGGATATGATATATTGCTCAGCCCTCTTTGACACTGACAGGACAGTAATTAGATGACAGGCCTCTGGACATTTCAGACTTTTATGATGGCTTTATTTCTACATTTGCGTTCTGCTCTAAACTGCCAGGAGCAGCACAGCAGGTCTGATCAGTGAAAACCCTTCAGTTTTTTTAAAGCTGATGAAATGCAAATTACTGTTAACATGAGTGAACTTTACTTTAGAGTTTAGAGAGACTTCTTCACTGTTTCCCATTAATTCTGCTGAGGAAAATATAACATCCATTAAGATACATTTACTTAAATTTAAATATTTTATATTTTATATATATATATATATATATATATATATATATATATATATATATATATATATATATATATATATATATATATATATATATATGGGTGTGTGTATGTGTTCAATTTTTATTTACATTTTTATATATATATAAAAAATATAAAACTGGTTTAAAATGTCAAAAAAATAACATTTAAATATATAATTTAAGAATTTAAATTTAAAATAATGATTTAATAATATTTAAAATAAAAATTTAAATATCTAATTATATATAAATGTTGTTTTAATGTAATTTGTTTCAAGCATAAATAACAATAATATATATTTACTTGAAGCGAAAATGCAAACTAGAAAATATAAATGTAAGTGTGTGTATATATACATATGTATGTAAACTGAAATATATGATTATATATATAGACTTTTAAACGTAACTTGTTACAAACATAAATACTCATACATACATATATACGTGTGTGTGTGTGTGTGTATATATGAAGAAAAGAAATGTATACAGTTTATATATAATTCTTTCCCTTAATTTGTTTCGAGCAGAAATAGTAATATTTGCCAGTGGAGTAAAAAAACAAAAAACCTTAATATTATTTGTGAACACAATAATGACAGTATGTCCTGTGCATTTTTGGTTCTCAAGTAAATGCATCTTGTTTTAAAGATTTTTACTGGAAAACAAGACATAAATAGCGATCAGAAAGAGATTTTTGCAGTGTATATAATCAGCTCAGCCTGATTTTCAAGTGAACTGCTGCTGATCGATGATTTCTGAGTTATCGTGTGGTTAGTCCTCACTGAAGAACTCTGATGACATGAATGAAGACTTGTGCTCTTAGTCATGATGTCTAAAGCCAAGAGTGATCGTATAAGAGCTTGAGTGTTTGTGTGGAAGACACAGGTTGTGTCGTCTGCAGTCCAATAATATCATAAATATAAATGTATTGTATGTGTGTGTGTGTTTCTATTATAAAATAATAATATAATATAATATTGTAAATTATAATTTTATTTAGTTAGTTTTATAGTTTTATTTTTAGCCTGACGGCTTGAGTGAAATATAAAGTTGAATAGTGCAAATAAATTTTCTTACTATTTAGTATACTTGGTTTTTGTGTATATTTAATTAGTGCCTTAAAGTATTAAAAATAAATAATTTAATTGCATTTTTTTTCTTTGTAATTGATATATTATATTATATTATATTATATTATATTATATTATATTATATTATATTCAGCATAACAGTTTGATTTTGAACATACACGTAATTTAAATGGATAAATAATCCCAGAGACTTTTGGAGCTTTCAGTATATATTCACTTTTCAGTATATAATGTAACACAGTACATAAAGTAATCTTAATGTACGTCTGTGACCAGCAGATGATTTCATTAATAACTCATTCTCTGCTGATTTGTGTGAACCAGGTGGCTGTGTGAGATCTGTTCATAAGTGTTTCAGCAGCTGTGTATGAATGGCAGTGTGTGTGTGAGGTGTTATTCTACTTAAAGAAATCAATTGCACTGCAGCTGGTACCTTCCTCTCGGTGTCTTTATGGCCTGTTTGCAGTTCTGACTCCATTGATTTTTTTTCTCCTCCCTCTTTCTTGCTTCAGGCTCAGAGGAGCGTGTGATGAATGGCTGGAGGTGTCAGAGAGATCTGGAATTAGAGAGAGAGAGAAAGAGACTTTTCCTTCCCATTACGCTCTAATGCATCACCTCCACACACACGGCTCTCTTTAGGTCTGTAGGGAGGGATAGATGTGGGAATGATAGTTAGAGGAGGTGTTGTAAATTCAGAGCTGTAATCCGTGACATTCCCAGATACAAACCTCTCTCCCTGTAGGAAAAAACGCTTTGGCAGCTCTTTCATACAGACGCTGTGTGCTACTAACCAGTGATACAACAAGCTTCCAATCAAGACATTTGTGCTTCCACACTAAAAGTGATATTATAATGTCTTGCACTGTGGTTTGTCTCTATGGTTGTGTGCATTTAGACACATAAACGTTAAGACTTATCATCTGTGGATGAACTGTCCTTTTAAGGGTGTGTGTGTGTCAGGGTTAAGTGCTTTACTTAGAACTGCAGCTATATAGATGGATAATTCATATTTAGAAGATTCATATATTTATGTGTATGTATAAATTCAGATTTATTTA
Source organism: Spinibarbus caldwelli (assembly GCA_039654775.1). Taxonomy (NCBI): domain Eukaryota; kingdom Metazoa; phylum Chordata; class Actinopteri; order Cypriniformes; family Cyprinidae; genus Spinibarbus; species Spinibarbus caldwelli. Next base: position 1,802,997 of record CM077256.1, read on the forward strand.
TATTTACATGTTTATGTATAAATAAATATATTAAACATTTATCCATTCATCAGAAATGTTTAAGATACTTTTTATTTATATATAAATGTGTATTTATATTTAAATATTTAAATTGCATTTTTTTAAGTTAAATATAAATATTAAAAAAGATAAAGATAAGAAGATTACATAATTGATATGTGTGTATATATGTATATATATATAAAATACAGACAGATAAATAGATAGAAAAAATGATTTGATTTATTTTGATTTAATATATTTATATATGTGTATCCATTCATATACAAATATTAACATTTATATATAAATAAATATATTAAACATGTATATATAAATGTGTAAATATTTACATTTAATTTAAATACATTTTCAATTTAAATAGAAATAATATAAAAAATAATAATTATATATATTCTATATATATATATTTAATATTTATATATGTGTATAATCTTTATGTAAATAAATATACGTATTTGCATATATACTATATATGAAGAGTTTATTTGCAAAAACAGAACGCCGTTTTTAAAAATTTTCAAAAATCATGTTTTTTATTGTTATGTTTTTATTGTGTTTGTGTTAGTTAGCTGTATTTTTAAGTTATTATTATTTAATCAAAACAACCCAACTGCAGTTTGATTGATATTAATTGGAATGCAAAATAAAAAATAAAAAAAAATATATATATATATATATATATATATATATATTTTTGCAAATAAACTCTTCATATATATTTATTTATGGAATTATGTACAATCAAGAGTCGTGTATCACCCTGAAAAGATTTATTTTATGATAATGACCATCTGACTCCGCACGATCTGCTTATTTCACGACTGCTTGCCAGATAACTAACTAAATGGTCATGTAGTGCTGGTTGTTTCAGTCAGCGATGTGGCACATATCAGAGCATTCGTCAGAGACTCAGAGTGAGGGATCTAAATAAATCAGCAGTGATGTGTGAGGGTGAGCAGAGTGAACGGCTGTCCTGAAACACATCTCCAAGATGCTCTAAAAATAACAACCAGACACCGGCTCACATCCAGCCTCTTCTCCTGCTGGAAAATCACTCTCGCACAGATGAATTTAGCCCTGATTTTCGTCTGATGGAAGTGGTGTTTGTTTGGATGTGTAAAAACTGATCCACTCCGTCTGTTTATAGCTCACAGTTCATTAGATTAATAAATCACTTACTGTAATGTTTCGTAATGATGATTTTGCTTTTGTTATGAAACCTAGTGTACTTGGGCTTACGACTCATTTGGACCAAATTCATTCACATTATTGCATGTACTCTTTTGGAGACGTTAACCCCATAATGCATTGCAAAAAATTATCCAAGATTGCCATTAAAAACCAAAAATTGGCAGTAAGAATATGCAGGAATATTTAAAAGACTGAATTCAACTATTAGACTGAATTAGATTCAACTTTACTGTCATTTTACAGAGTACAATACAAAGCCAATGGAAGGCAGAAGCATCTAAGCACATAAAAAAAGTGTTAGAGTATGCATACTACAGAGTATGTACTCTGAAACATGTTCAAAGAATCCTATGTTTTTAAGTAAGAGTTTTGAAAATGACATTTGTTTGCATTGCAGCTGTAGCTAATTACTTACTGTTAATTACTGTTTTCTTTCAGGTCAGATCAGCAACTGATGGATTCGTAATGTTTTCCTGTTCAGTCCCGTGGACGCAGAACACACACAGGTAAGAATTCAGATGTCTTGGGTCAGATTAAATAAAAGAATAAATATATATATAAATAAATTACTAATTATATATAGATACATAAGCAGAAACCAACAAATATAATTTATATATTATATATATATTTATATATTAATTCAATCAATCAATCAATATTGATTGATTGATTGATTGATTGATTTTTTTCTAAATATTATTTATTTATGGAATCATGCACAATCAACAGTAGTGTATCACCCTGAAAAGGTTTATTTTGTGATAAAGACAATCAGACTGCATATTATCTGCTTATTTCCTGACTACTTGCCAGATAACTAACTTAATGGACATTAAATACATGCACAGGTAAAATTCAGCCGTTTTGGGTCAGATCACCCTAAAAAATGATGTTTTCTCAGAGAAGTCATTTAGTTCTCAAAGTTTGCATGAGAAAACACTCATCAGAGGAGTGTTGTGGGTATAAACGCACCTTTGTTTTGGCCGAATAGAAGTCAGAACATGTTTGTTCCAAATACTTCATGAAGGTGCAATCGTAATGCATGTTGTTGCACAAACAGACTCATTTGTTAACAAAGTCTGGTTGTTCACCAGAGTGATTTGAGACTTTAACTAGCATAGAAACACCCACTTTGGAAAATGATGTGAAGTATTGTTAAACAATGTAAAAACCATCTATCAGCTGTAGTTTTTATTTTTAAAACCATGTAAAAAAAAATTTGGAAAATGTATAAACATCAAATGCAACTGAGTCACACGCATATATTGCAACACATGGCTGTGTGTTTGTTTGCGTGTGTTGACACATGACTCATGAATGTGTGTGTCTGCAGCTGGTGATGTATATTAGCTGGTATAATAGACTGTGTGTGTAAAGGAGGCGGTCAGAACAGAGCTGTATTGTTGAGCATGTGAACAGTGGCTATTGTGAGCAGCAGTGACGACCGTCTTTATCTCTGTGTTAAGAGCTCGTTTAGATTAATGTCAACATGAAATCAGAATTAACTATTCCTGATCTTGTGAAAAGACAAAAAATTGAACTGTAATAATTTGCTCAACTTTCCATTTTCAGCTCTCTTGTTTTGAATCACCTGTCATATTGATACACATTTTTCCATGGAGAAAATAAAGTGCTGAACTACATTTGTTGAATATCCTGTTTCACTCTGAAATACAGCCTTTCTGCTGGTCTTAAAAACAACAATTCAATTAAAAAGTAACGGAGATCTATTGGAAGTTGTATTTTTAAACTTTTACATTTAGAAACCATAATGGCGTATTGTGTTCCATTCAATTTATCACTTACATTTTCTTTATTTAGTTTAAAAAAGCCTTAAATTGACCTTCATAAAACCTGTAGAAACCCTGGAAATATGTAAGATTTATATCAGATTCTAGACATAAGAAGCAGTGTGTTTTTATCCCATCTGCTGCATTATTTGCATCGTCATGACATCATCACATCCAACCACAGGAGAGAGAATAAAAGATCTAAAATATAATCTGAAATATGGTTTTCTCTGTTAAATTCTGCAAAAATGACAGAAAACTAAAGTTAAACCACAGAAACATTTGTGGATGTGAAGATGAGTGGGCTGTGTGATGTCCAGCAGCTGAACACACAGCGGTTGACCGTTCAGATGTCCGTGTTCCTCCCTGCACCAGTTCCTGTCCGAGCCTGTAAAACTCTCTCTCTTCCTCTGACAGGAAAGACCTCATTTCCTGAGGCTGATCTGAATCAGAGTCACAGAGGGAAACGTTCAGTTATGAGTGCTTTCAGACGCACTACTGAATGAGTATTTTAGACCACACTTACTTAACACTACTGCGACAGTAGTGTGATTCACACACACACACACACTCTCAGCCTCACAAAAGCGTGAGAGAACAGGACGGGACAACCTTGGGAACGCTATGGGTACCGTCCCATGGTATATGAATATGGAAATCATTAAGTATGATGGTATATGAATATGGTAATATGTCAATATGATGTGTAATAGTATATGAATATACTAATGTTAAGATACTAATATGCTAATACTAATATGAATCATCCAGGTTGATGGTCATCATTCCAGTGTGATGATGTATGAATATGGAAATCATTCAATATGGAAACCGTTCAGCATGATGGTGTATGAATATGGAAATCATCCAGTGTGATGGCATATGAATATGGCAATTGTGATGGTGTATGAATATGGAAATCATGCAGTATGATGATGTATGGTGATGGTGTATAAATATGATAATCATCCAGTGTGATGGTGTATGAATATGGTAATCATTCAATACTGAAATTATTCAGTGTGATGGTGTATGAATATGATAATTGTCCAGTGTGTTCTTCATATGAATACAGAAATCATCCAGTGTGATGGTGTATTAATGTGTAATCTGTCCAGTGTGATGGTGTATGAATATGACAATCATCCAGTGTGATGGCCTATGAATATGGTAATAGTCCAGTGTGATGGTGTTTGAATATGATAATAATTCATTGTGATGGTGTGTGAATATGCTAATTGTCCAGTGTGATGGTGTATGAATATGCAAATTGTCCAGTGTGATGGTGTGTGAACAGAAATCGTGTGGTATGATGGTGTATGAATATGGTAATAATTCAGTTTGATGGTGTGTGAATGTGGAATTTGTCCAGTGTGATGGTGTATGAATATGATAATCGTTCAGTGTGATGGTTTATGAATATGGTAATTGTCCAGTATGGTAATGGTGTATGAATACGCAAATTGTCCAGTGTGATTGTGTATGAGTATGATAATCATCCAGTGTGATGTGTATGAATATAATAATTGTCCAGTGTGATGGTACATGAATATGGTAATTGTCCAGTGTGATGGTGTATAAATATGATAATCATTCAGCGTGATGGTATATAAATATGATAATCGTCCAGTATGGTGATGCCGTATGAATACGGAAATCGTCCAGTGTGATGATGTATGAATATGATAATTGTTCAGCGTGATGGTGTATGAATATGATAATTGTTCAGCGTGATGGTGTATGAATATGGAAGTCGCTCAGTTTGGTAATTGTCCAGTATGATAATGGTGTATGAATACAGAAATCGTCCAGTGTGATGGTGTATGAATATGGTAATCATTCAATATGGTAATAGTCCAGTATGATGATGTATGAATATGATAATTGTTCAGTGTGATGGTGAATGAATATGGTAATAATTTAGTATGAAAGTATAAGAATGTGCTAATCATTAGTATAATGGAATATCAATATGATACTCATTCTGTATTTTCTAGTTCTGCAGAAATCCATCTACACAGATTTATTTCCTCCATTTGTCATCTTTATAGTTTTAGTCTTGTTTTTCATTTATGGCTCTCAGTGACTCTTCCTGGTTCTTGACGTTTGTATGAATGTGATAATTGTAAACGTCTTAATCCAGTGTGTGTGTGTGTTTGTGTGTGTGTGTGTGTGTGTGTGTGTGTCACTCAGACATCTGGAGCTTTAGTGTCCGTCTCGTCTGACATGCCATCTTGTTACTGAGTGATGTAACAAACGAGAGTCCTGTGATTGTGGAGGGTTACTGACGTTCACTAAACAGCAGGAAACACTCCCTCTGCTTCTCAACATGTTTCCCATCATCCTTCAGTCTGTGCCAGGGATGTTTGTTTGTGTGTGTGTGTGTGTGTGTGTGTGAGATATGGCCTGTCTCAGCACATCGTCTGTTAGTTATGCAAGCGTTCCAGCCGCTGCAGCCCGCAGTCTAATAGTTGCGAGTACGCGAGAGACCCCGCATGTTTGCCAAACTCCTGCTGGTGCATTCTGGGATGCTTCAGTCTGGCTGTCTGCAGTGGCACATATACTGCTCATTTACACTATAAATATCACTCAGCGTCTGAGACGGATGATGTAAACTGGACGTGCTGCTGTAATATCATGTGATTATGGAATCGGCTCTCATATTCTGACCTGATTTCATTATTTTACAGCAGAAATGCTTGCTGCTCAAACACACACACACACACACACACACACACACACATTTATCTAAATGTTGACTAAATAGCCATGCATTTATGTACTACTTAATAATAAAGAAAACATGCAAACTAGAGTACATCAGGGGAGAATTTACATCTTTAGAGAGCAGCATTTTGTGAAATATATGCATTATATATGCATTTATATTATAAATTCATTAGATTTTTACTGGTGTTATTTTAATATCATTGATATACTATTATAGTTTTTGTTAATAATTTGAATTAGATTTTTATTCAAATATTTTCTGTTTTCACTTTAATTTGACTAACATTGTTGTGTGTTTTTGCCATTTTTACTAGTTTTTGATTTTTTTAATGTCTAAATAGTTTTTTATTAATTTTTATTTGTTAGTTATAGTTTATTTAATTTTATTTATTTAAGTACTTAAAGTTAAATTAAAATACGAAATTTTGCTTGGCAACTAGCTGAAATTAACTAAATTCAATTTTTTACATTTTATTTCAGGTAATGTTTATTTTAATTCAAGTAGCAATTCAAGGTTTTTTTTTTTAGTTGCAGTTTTAGTTTTTGTAGTTTAACTATAATCACCCTGATTTTTACTTGACCTGTTGTCTTCATTGTTTAATGTATGTTTGAATAAAACAATTTTTTATTATAGCCACAGTTTAAATGTTATATGCAGTTTAAATGTTTATAACTCAGTTTTTATTTGAGTGTTGATTATTAAATAAATGTAATGAATTGATTATTAAAAAAAAAAAAAAAAAAATATTTGGATTTTTTCATTTCTGCTAAATGAAAACTTTAGGTTCAGTTAAAAATTTTGTTGCATCACCAATTTTTTTACACATTTTTCAAGAAATTTTGGTTGTTGTGAGGTGGTTGCTAGGCTGTTCTAGTTGGTTGCTAGGTGGTTTCTTCCTGTCTGGCCTGAAAAAATCTCTGTGATCTTTTGAATTCTATTCTCTGTGTTCTTTTGAATTCTATTCTATATACGGCTCAGACCCTTTTTCAATTTTTTTTTTTCCATCTGTTTTATGATCCAGCAGGCGAAAATGGTGTGTCTGATCACTGAATCTGGCACTGTGTCTAAATGGAGTGTGTTTTACAGGGTCTGAGTGTTGGATGGCCGGGCGGTAGGGTCAGAGACGGTCCGGCAGGATGAATTCTCTCCCGTCCATGGACAGACACATCCAGCAAACCAACGACCGGCTCCACTGCATCAAACAGGTGAGAGAAAACTCATCTCTACAGACCCCAGACCTTAAAACTCCTTTCGTCTCACTGGCTTACTCTGCAGTTAAATAAGCTTGTCACTCTCTTCTGAGAGTGTTTTACAGTTTTTCTCAATTGATTTGACACATTTCTCCAAACTCAGGTCACTGTTCTCAAAACAGTTAACACTGTGATCTGAACACTTTGTAATTGTCCTAAACAGATTGTACGTTTTCATTCATTTCATACAAATTACAAATCATGCAAATACTTTTCTCAAAACAATGTGCACAAAACTCTCAAATGTTTTCACAATAGTTAATACAACCAACCAATACTTTAAAATGTCTGAAAAAATGTTTTACACAAATGTAAACACAAGAAACAAAACTTGTCATTCTATCAAATGAAGATGGTATGTTTTCGATTGGCCATAAACTGAAAACTATTCGGTTAATCATACACTCAATACAGGAAATCCAGTTTTCCTAATCGTTTACACATTTATCACAATTGCTTTACAGTAATAATTAAAGGGAAAGTATACAAAGAGCAAGAATGAATATGCAAAAATAAATAAAATATAAATAAAAATAACATAAAGATAAAAACGGGGGGTGTAAAAGAAAGAGGTGTAAGTCTATAAGGTGGATGAGTGGGTAGAGAAAGGGGTGTAATGAGAGAAAAGATTAAGAGTGTAACAGGTAGAAAGAGATGAGCAGAGAGGAGGATGTGAGAAAAGAGGAGAGGAGAAGAGTAGAGAGGAGGGCACTGGTGTATTGAAGAGCATGAGGAGAAACTGTAAGAAGACATGGACAGAGAGAAAGTGGACAACAGGGTGAAAGGAGAGGTAGAAGGTGCAGATGAATTTCAAATGAAGCTTTTGCACGTCCTAATTTTGCAGACTTAGATGTGTTCCTAGGTCAATATATTTTGTTGACCCTGGAACAACATTTTAATCCAAAAATTTAGTCTTGACCATACACCTAAACCTAACCGTAACCATGAGTAATCCCTAAAATCAGAGGAAATGATAGATGAATGACACTGATGTACAACCACCAAACACTGATTGTAAGCCGAAACTATAAACTGGTTCTTCAAATCTGATTGGTTAATCACAATGTTGTTCCAGGGTCAACAAAGATGTTGATCCAGGAACATGTTGGTAAAATCGGGTTCTGTGAAGCTTTTCAAGCATGGTTTCAACCTTCTTACATTTTTTCTCCTATGATACAAGTGCAGCAAATATGTAGTGTAGATAGATATGTATATATGTGTGTATATATATGTGTGTGTGTACATATATGTACTGTGCTGTAAAAGACTGATCTGTAGTTATCAGAAAAGTTTGTTTGCAGTTCTTGCTGCTAAAGGTGGCATAAACAGATTTTAAGTTTAAAGGGGCAATTAGTTTTTCACATGGGTGATAGGAGTTGGAGAACTATTTTTTTTTTAAATTTCGTTTAGATATACACAATATATATAAAACAAAACTCCCTGTTAAAGAATTGCAATAAACATGTATTTTCATTAGTGTATTCGTGCATCTACAGCTGACTGTTTTATAATCATTAGAGAACAAACCTATAGATTTGATGTTAATATTTACTTTTAATAAACGCATTGCTAGAAAAAATTGCAGTGCTTCATTTTGCAGTAAAGTTGAACTGTTTGGTTAAGATAATGTTGTATTTGGATGGCTGTGCTAATTGTTTTAAGAACAAGTACATTGCATTGGAGAAAAGTGTCAAATCCATTGAGAAAAACTGTAATAGATTCATAAGCTGTGACGCCCCCTACAGGACACCTGGAGAGCAGATGGACTCTGGTTGAACACTTTTATTAGACTGCCAGGAACAATAGACAGAAATTTCCTGTAGATTAGTGATGAATATTTTTGTATTTCAAGGGCCTTTCACACATTCACACCTCAGAGCTGTAAACTCACATAAACAATAACAACTTACATTTTTAAAAGGATATTGTTTGTGTGTGGTTTTCTTTTATCAGCACCTGCAAAATCCAGCAAACTTCCAGACGGCGGCGACGGAGCTGTTGGACTGGTGTGGAGATCCACGAGCGTTTCAGAGGCCCTTTGAGCAAAGCCTGATGGGATGCCTAACGGTGAGGGCAAGTCAATCAGTTTCAGTCACTTTTAATTTATTCTCTTCTGCCCTTTTCTATTCTACTCTTCTTTTCTGTTGTGCTTTAATTTATTGAATTTTATTTCATTCTGTCTTCTTTTGTAATCTATTCTATTGTGCTTTAATTAATTTTTTTCTGTTCTATGCTGCATCACATTTATTCTGTTCATTTGATTATTTTATTCATTAAATTTTTATTATTTATTATTCTGTTCATATTTTTAAATGTTGTATTATTATTTGATTATTTTTAAAATAATTTAATAATTTTATATTTATTATTTTATTTCTATATTTATTTATTATTTTATTTGAAACGGTTCTGTTCCGTTGTATTGTAATCCATTTTGCTTTTCTTTTGTTTTCTGCTTTAATTTATTCTGTTCTGTTCAGTTATACTTTAGTCTGTTCTATTTACGATATGCTTTATTTTATTCAATAGCTTCATGACACTTTTGTTCTCTGAGGTGACTCTCTGCAGATTTGTCCGTTGTGCTGACTGAACTCTGACACATTTCTGCAGCAGAGAAAGAGCAGAATCTCCTTGCTCTCGCGTGCAGATCTGAACTGCATTTAAGGAGAATGCCAAAAGAGGGCTAAACCAAAGCTCCCTCAGATGTTTAATTAGGCGCTTTAGACACACATGATGTGTGTTTAAATGTAATTAAGACGCAGATATCAAAGATTGCTTCCTGCACGTCTGTACTTCAAGCCTCAGAGTATGGTGCTGTTTAACCTGACGAGGGTTTGCAAATCAGGACAGAGATTTTATTCCCAGAAACCCCAAAACCGCAACCACCCATGAAACTTAACTAAGACAAAGCATGCATGCATGAATGCTCAGATTTCAGTGATGTTTGAATATTATTTGTGTCTGTGTGTCAGGTGGTGAGTCGTGTCGCAGGTCAGCAGGGTTTTGACATGGATCTGGGGTATCGGCTGCTGGCCGTTTGTGCTGGAAACAGGGACAAATTCACCCCCAAATCAGCAGGTGAGACTCCACTGTCCTCTACAATTGTCTCAGCTTCCCTTTTTGAGACTTATTAAACTCCAAAGCGTAACTTTAAAGTCTATATGAGCTGAAATGGTGCTTTTGGACCTGCTGCTCAACTGGGAGAAACTGAGCAGAGCGATGCCGTAACTAACTAGTTTACTACATCAGTTCCCCACAAAGAAGCAAGGCACATTATGGTCTGTTTTTAAGGCTTATTTCTAGTTTTGCAAACTTATTTTAATTTCCATCATTTAAGTGTAATTTAAGTCATTTAAGACATCTTTATCAGTGTTACTTTAATATCACTGAGATACTCTTATAGTATTTATTAATTTATATTTAATTACATTTTCTGTTTTCATTTTAACAAATTTTTTGTTTGAAAAAGTAACATTAAAAAATAAAAATGAAAGAATTAAAGTTTTAATAATTTTGTTGTGTTGTCATTTTTATTTATTTATTTATTTTTTATTTTAGTTTTTTATTAATTTTATTTTAACTTATTTTAAAATTATTTTTAATATATTTTGTATTTTATTTAAACATTATTTTACTCAAAAATTAAATTCAAAAAATTTATTTTATTTTATTTTATGTAATTTAAATTATGCCTTGGCAACTAGCTGAAATAAAACTTTTTTTATTTTTTTTTTAATTTATTTTATTTAACTTAAATTAACATTTGTTTTCATTTCAAGTAAAGAACAGTTTTTTTTATGGCTTTAATTTTTTTTTTTTAGATTTAGCTTACTATAATAACCCTATGCCATCAAGAGCTTTGATTTAACACTTCATATATACTGAATAAAATCTGGTGTAATTAATTCGTACATATTATGTTTGAGAGTTTTCTTCATGGGCGCTTCAAGTGTACACAGAGTTATCAATCATAATCATCTATAATTGAGCATCTAGTTTTAAGTTTTGAGTTGTTTTGAAATATTTAATGAGGACTTTATCTGGTCTTATCCAACAATTTGTGGGTCATGCATTTCACAGGAAACAGGTTTTTCTGAGTTTTTCTATGGTTTTTCCAGCAGCGGTCAGCGAAAGCCACTGTGTCGGAGTGATTCCTGTCTGGTGTTTGCTTGACTGAGATTCTCTTACTGTCTGAGAATGATTCTTCCCTCAGAAGAATCAACAACGCCAGAAACAAACTCAGGTTTATAGCTGTCTGATGTTGGTCTAGACTGGGTGTGCATTTGGGGTTTTCATGCACTACTTCAGTTCACTGCTGAGCGTCTGACAGTAAAGGGATAGATCTGTGTTATCCTGCAGTATGACACTGACAAGTCCTGTCTGATGATCGAGACCAGCCTGGAGATTCCGGTACGCTTTAAGATCACTTATTACACGGCTCTCTGGAAAACTTGATACTGATTGGTCAACGGCGGCTTCTGTGATCAAAGGTGGTTAAATATTTGATAGCTGTGTTAGTTTCTTTCTTCCCACATAATACAATCAGTTAACTCAAATCAATATTCATGTCCATTTATTTGTATATTCGGTCAGTAGCCGTGGTATTAATAAAGAGTAGATTAATAGAGATGTTGACTGTTTTTGGTCATTTTAAAGCAGAATTCGTTTTAAAGAGAGTATGATATTGCATTAATACAATACTTCATAACCAAGTTAATGTTGACTAACTTATATTTCAAACAAAATATGAATAGATATTTTGCTCTGATAATGTAAATAGGTCTAAAAGAAGCCAAACAGAATTAATGATGGATTTATATGAACTGTGATTCAGAAACTGAATCACTTCAGAATCATTTCAGATATTCCACACAGCTACTTCAGATAATTAATTCAAAATGTTAAATCTAAGAAGTAAAATATGAATAGTAATTATTATAAATGAGAAATGCCATGCAGAGACTTCCACGAACTTATCTGAGTGATTAATTTTTAAATAAGAGTTTGAATCAATTCTTTGAAGCAAACCATTGGAACTGATTTACATAAATGAATTTAACTATAATGCAAGTCTAATTGCAAAACAAATCCTAATGTAATGAGTAAATAAAAAGCACATAAATGTAATTGTGAAATTCATGTTGCTGGAATATAACCCAAAACATATATATATATATATATATATATATATATATATATATATATATATATATATATATATATATATATATAAAATATTAGATATAGATATATATAGATACATATACATACATGCGCGCACACACACACACACACACACACACACATACACACATACATACATACACATACATACATTATCTGGTAAATTTTCATGAAATGAGCAGATAATGTACAGTTATTATCACAAAATAAGCCCTTTCAGAGTTGCATACAACCCTTGATTATTAAAAATAAATATTCATATATATTAATTAAATAAAATAGCTATTAAAATAAAAATAAAAAAATCTAAATAGAAGATAGAAAAAATAAATAATTAAAAAATCATTTGAAAATACATGTAATTTTTAATTTATTTTTATTTATTTATTTTTAACTGTTCAACTGTTTTAATTTAAAGAACCTTGGTTATGTCTTTGATACAGTGCTGGAGTCTGAATCTCACTGGTGGTTTTCCCTGCAGATCAATCGCTCCTAATTGCTTTTGCTTCAGTAGACAGCAGGAATTTCACAGCTGCTCCTGTGGAAGACAGAGACGCTCGTTAACCCTTCATTTACCACAGCTCTCTTAAAGGGATCCTATTATGCTTTTTCACTTTTTGAATTTTAGTCAGTGTGTAGTGTGTATGTTTAGGCATAAAAAGATCTACAAAGTTACAAATCTCAAAGTCCATTCCAAAGGGAGATATTTCGTTTTTAAAAAATCCCTTTTCAAGAACTGCAACGAACGGCTCGTTTGGACTACAAAGTTGTTTTGCTGTATTTGTGACATCACAAATTGGCCCATTAGAATATTATTAAAATAAATCCCGCCTCCGGAAATTCGAATGGTTGGCGGGTGGGGAGAACGCTTGGTTGAGCACTGCACGCTTCAAAATCGAAACCCGGTGCAGGTGTTTTTATATCACTGTATTTCTGATGGAAACCAACTGTCTTCAGAAAATTTTAGATGTCATTTTCATTTCATCTTGCATGTAATGTCTGATAAAGCAGCGTTTGTGAGCGGAGCTCTGCTTTGTGTTCAGCGTTACCAGAGAAACCTCGCTCTCTCCCGCTCCAACAGCGCCTCCCGCTGGCAGAGAATTAATCTGCATATATATGCCGCCACAAATAGTGTAGCTCTGTGGGACTATGGTATAAATAAATTCAACTGGTTAACAGTTTCACTGCAATTCATGTTATAATGTTAGAATTAAAGAACAATAAACATAATACATATTATCGTTGCACTTATCTGTACATAGTAAATGCAGTTATTTTTAAGCTGTTGTTGACATCCTATCTAAAACCTGATTTAGCCAAAAAAAACAAAAAAAAAAACAACAACAATATCGTTACCACTTTAATATGTCTTGCAATATCCGTGCGTGCACAGGTTCTGCGCGATCCTCTTGTTCAGTATTCTCGGGGTCTGAATTGATATGGCAATATTGACGAACTTGCTGTTTTGGCAAGGGGCGGGGCAATACTGAAACACCGTCTAAGCTGTTCACCAATCACAACGCACTGGGACAGCTAACCAATCACAACACATTTCGTTTTTCGGAAGGCGGGCCTTCATCAAACCCGGAACTAATCGAGTCGTTTGTGTCAGGCTGGGGATAAAGTATTGTAATAATGTAAATTATGTGAAAAATAATGCGATTTTCGAACCACCAAGCATGAGACGAGAGCATGTTCTAGTACACCCACAAAACAAAATCAAGACTTTGTAAAAGAGCATAATAGGACCCCTTTAAAAACAGCTAAGATACAGCACAACGGCTCTAGACTTGAGTGTTTTCATTATCTTTTGCATGTGTGTATGTGTTTGCGGCATTATCGTTGTTCAGGTTAGATGAGGGATCAGATATAATGTCTCTGTCAGACTCAGACTCCACTGCTGGTTTATTACTAGTTCAAGCATGAACGACACAAGTCAGTCATTTAATGGAATGTAAAACACACTCGCGCTGTTCTAAGTGGAGGCGTTTAGAGAGTTTAACGCTTGTCTAGAGGACGAGGCTTATGTTTCTTACTGTAACTCTATGAGTGTTACAGAGAATCATCCTAACAGACAGACAGAGAGCAGCTCTGTTTTCACTCAAGCTGTATGTATCTGTGCTGTCAGTCAGCGGCTCAGTTTTACACATGTATGCATCAGTGTTTCCTACTGCAGGGTTTCTGAAACGAGTTTGTGTGTTGATGAAAAGCTTATAATTATTGAAATCTTCAAAAAAAAGAATTAACAATTTTAAAATCAAATCAAAATAAACTTATATAGAATATTTTATTTATTTTATTTCTTATATAGAATATTTTAAATGATTTTCAAGTTTACTTAAAATTTCAGAGGGAAATGTTTTAAGCCAAAAAATGTTGGGATTCCTTGTATATTTTCGAATAGATCTTTAAATTTATTTCAAAATATACAAAAAGGCCAAAAAATGTATTTGTTTCAAAATATATTTAAGTAAATATATATATATATATATATATATATATATATATATATATATATATATATATTAAAAAATATTTATATATTTCAAAAGCATTAAAAAAAAACAATTTTGCCCTTCAATCCAAGAAAACCTGTCACATTTAAAAAAAAAAAAAAAAAAAAACATTATTTGTTGTCTGCACAACTTGTGAACATATACATTTTAATAAAAATCAGCAAGGAACATACTTTACAACATAAAAAAAATACAACATATAAAAAATAACATTATGAAATCATTATATAGGCTATTCCATCCACATTTGCATTTAACCTATATGTAATTTTCTTGCCCTGGAAATACATTCTGAAATATATTTTGGTAAATAAAGGTTGAAACTAAATATATTTTCAATTCCAAAAATATATTCCATTGAGCTTCACTGTTTTCAACATATATTTAGCATGTATTTAAAATATATTTTGACCAGTTTATTTTTTCTTTTTGCCATATGGGTCAGTATTTTTGTGTGTAAAACAAAAACACTTGAATGGATGACAAATGCTACCTTCAAGCTCTTGTGAATATGTGATGCAAATAAATCACTGAATTAAAGGTCTGAATTGATTCATTGAGATGAATCTAATTGTGCTAATTATCCTGCTATTTTCTTTGCACTGAAAGTCTTTCTCTTCGCTGCAGCTCAGATGTTTATTTTGTTGTTTTAGAAATCTCTATCTGCAACCTTGTGGTTACCAGCACAGATCATTAACCACCTCTAATAATGACTTGTTAATGCTGTTGACTGTTGAAACCTATATATAATTAAAGATAAACTCTAATTCAATATGGTGATCTCACACACTCACACAAACACACACACACACACAGAGAGAGTCTATAATTTTGTCTGGGTGTCTCTCAGGGTAGAAACTGATAGTTAAACTGTGGCTTTTCCTAAATAGAAAATGACACAGACATCTGTGAGTGAAGCTGACAGCAGCCCTCGAGTGTGTGTGTGTGTGTGTGTGTGTGTGTGTGTGTGTTTCATCAGACTGCAGATCTGTCTCTGTCTGCTCGTATCTGTTTCAGCTCTTATAGATCACACATCATACAGCTTCTGCTTCAGAGCTCTTAGTACATCAGTAAAGAGTAAAGTACGGTCTGATGGTATTACAGCAAACGAAACACCCGACAGATTTGATTAAACCCTGATGCGAAGCAGAGGTTGACTGTACATGATCCCACTTATTAATATAGCTACTTACCAAATTAATAAATCAATAAATGCACGGAAATCACTTGCCTGCTACAACAATGAATTATATTAAATATTAAGTATTAATATTTAACCCTTTAATATTTAACTGACTAACCACAAAAAGTGTTTTATGTAATATTTAGGACCAGATAAATTTCAAACTGCATTTAACAACAATGGATCAACCAATGGCATTCATTAGGTTGAATGCCCGTTTGACTGAACAATTGCAGATGAATTAAGTGTTTGAAAACAGGAAGTTTTTTTTTTTTTTTTTTTTGCAATATTTTGTTTACTTGCTACTAAGCAGCTGTTTCGTAGATCTGATGCCACTAACCTGACAAACTATTTCAGATTTAGGGTTTATTTCACACTCAAAAGTGTTCGTTGTATCTGCTTGTGAAGTACTAAAATAACTGAAATTAAAAATTCATAAAATCTATAGACATAAAAAAACTAATAAAAACAAACAACAAAATTATTAAAACTTTAACTACAATTTAAAATGAAAATGGAAAATATAAAAATAAAAAAACAATTCAAAATATTAATATAAGCTATAATATTATCACAATGGTACTAAAATTACGTCATTAATGTTCTAAATTTTTTAAAATGTTTTTTTACAAGTGGTCATTTTTATTACATTTAAAATTAAAAATTGTATAAATGTATTTATTTAGTTATTTATTTTTAAACATGGTAAATTCCTTATGTCATGAGAAATCAACTTTGCCTTGATCTTTTGATCTTTTTGAGGGGGTTCATTGTACTATGAAGTCATGCAACTTTCAGAACTCAGGACATGTTTTGAGAGAATATAAAACAGAGCTCCAGGAGCTGAGGGAAAAACGTCAAATAATATGACCCATATATCAAATATGACCCATTTAATGTGTGTTTGTGTTTGTTTAGCGTTGCTGTCCTCGTGGTGTGAGGATCTGGGTCGACTTCTGCTGCTGCGTCATCAGAAAAGCAGACAACCCGATCCATCTGTGGGCAAGAACCCGATGCAGGCCAGCATCAACAACATGAAACCGGCGCTGTCACACGGGTAAGGTTCTCACACACAAACACACATATTGACACAATGTTGCACGTTAACTGTTTACATCCTTTTTTAATCTCCATAGGGATGCATCATTTCAATATGACTCCATCTCATGGCAACAAAACACCAATCAGCCACCTGGTTCTGTTTCTGTTGTGACGACTGTATGGGGTGTGACCAATACAACACAGAGTCAGGTGAGAGTGTATTTACAGTTGAAGTCAAAAGTTTACATACACCTTGCAGAATCTGCAAAATGTTAATTATTTTACCAAAATAAGAGGGATCATTCAAAATGCATGTTATTGTTTATTTAGTACTGACCTGAATAAGATATTTCACATAAAAGACATTTACATATAGTCCACAAGAGAAAATAATAGTTGAATTTATAAAAATGACCCGGTTCAAAAGTTTACATCCACTTGATTCTTAATACTGTGTTGTTACCTGAATGATCCACAGCTGTGGCAAAAAAAGAAAAATGTACACATCTCCATTCTGTTCAAAAGTTTTCACCCCCGGCTCTTAATCCATTGTGTTTCCTTCTGGAGCATCAGTGAGCATTTGAACCTTCTGCAATAGTTGCATATGAGACCCTCAATTGTCCTCAATGTGAAAAGATGGATCTCAAAATCATACAGTCATTGTTGGAAAGGGTTCAAATACACAAAAATGCTGAAGGATTTTTCTGAAGAACAGCGGGCAGTTTTACTGTACAGGACAAACAAGGGACTCAACATGAACAACTATCATTAAATAGCTGTGGATCATTCAGGTAACAACACAGTATTAAGAATCAAGGGAATGTAAACTTTTGAACGGGGTCATTTTTAAAAATTCAACTACTAATTTTTTCTTGTGGGCTATATGTAAATGTCTTTTATGTGAAATCATATTCAGGTCAGTACTAAATAAAAAACATGCATTTTGTATGATCTCTCTTATTTTGGTAAAATAATTAACATTTTGCAGATTCTGCAAGGTGTACTGTATGTAAACTTTTGACTTCAACTGTAACTCCATTCAGAGCACATGCGGCTGTTTGAGTGCATGTCATAACGTGTGTGTGTGTTTAGGTGTTGGGGAACCCCATGGTGAACCCAAACAGCCATATGAACCCTATGACGGGAGGTAATGGAGGTATGAACCCGGGACAGTTTACTGGTCAGCAGCAGTTTTCCTCCAAGGCCAATCCAAACCAGGCCTACATGCAGCCAGGGATGTACGGGAGATCCAGCTACCCGGGAGGAGGAGGATTCGGGAGCAGGTCAGTTTGTTTCTTCATCAGATTTGGAGAAATGTGCCATTCCATCACTTGCTCAGCAATGGATCCTCTGCAATGAATGGGTGCCGTCAGAATGAGAGTCCAAACAGCTGATAAAAACATCACAATAATCCACAAGTAATCCACACCACTCCAGTCCATCAGTTAACATCTGGAGAAGACAAAAGCTGAAACAAATCCATCAAGACGTTTTTAACTAAAATACGAGTCCATTAGTCCATAATAACGCTTCCTCCAGTGAAAAAGTGTTCTGATCTGAATCAGGAGAGAAATCTGCACAGATCAAACAGCGTTTACAAGCCAAAACAGCTCTAAACAAATATGTGGCTGGATTTTGATGTGAGAGACAGCAGGAGATGGACTTTTTCATTGGAGGAAGCGTTATTATTATTATTATTGTGATGTTTTTACCACCTGCTTTTTGTTTTTTTTTTACCACCTGCGGATTAACCTGCTACCGAGCGGACAGAGATTCATCACTGTCTGGTAAGACTCGCGGGGGTGGCTTGTGTGTGTATATCAGCAAAGAATGGTGTAACAATGCTGCGGTAGTATCAAAACACTGTTCATCACTGGTAGAGTTTATGTTTGTGAAGTGTCGACCGTTCTGTCTGCCGCGGGAGTTCACGACCATTGTTATTGTCGCGGTTTACATTCCACCATGTGCAAACGCTAAGGACGCGCTTTGCGAGCTGTACAGCACCATCAGTGAACAACAAACAAATAACCCCGACGGCTTTTTCATCATAGCTGGTGACTTCAACCACGCAAACTTAAAGACAGTTTTGCCAAAGTTCTACCAACATGTGAACTTTGCAACAAGGGGAAACAACACACTGGACTTTGTTTACACAGAAAAGAACGTATACAAAGCTGAACCCCGCCCCCACCTCGGGTACTTGGACCACATCTCTGTTATGCTAATCCCAGCATACGGACCACTTCTCAAACTTGCCAAACCGGTTCAAAAGCAGATCACGGTATGGCCAGACAATGCCACCTCAGCACTGCAGGACTGCTTCCAGGACACAGACTGGAACATGTTTAAAGAGGCGGCCACCTACAACAACCACACAGACTTGCAGGAGTACACTGAAACTGTGACTGCTTACATCAAAAAGTGCATTGATGATGTGACAGTCACCAAGACCATCATCACACGTGCAAACCAGAAGCCGTGGATGACAGCAGAGGTTCGTGGGCTGCTAAAGACCAGAGATGAAGCATTCAGATCAGGGGATAAAGCAGCCCTCAAAACAGCAAGAGCCAACCTGTCCTGTGGCATCAAAAATGCAAAACGGCCATATGCTCAAAAAATCAACAATCACTTCACAGACAGCAGAGACACACGAAGCCTGTGGCAAGCCATTCAGACCATCACTGACTACAAGCCCCCGCCACAGGCCTGTGATGATGACACATCCCTCCCAGATGCACTCAACCACTTTTATTCACGGTTTGAAATGCAGAATGGCACACCTGCACAAAAACTCCCCACACCTCCCAACGACCAGGCGCTCTGTCTGTCTCCAGCCGACATAAGGAAGACCCTATCCAGGATTAACCCACGCAAGGCTGCGGGTCCTGACAGCATACCTGGTCGTGTAGTGAGAGACTGTGCTAAACAGCTGACAGATGTCCTAACAGATATCTTCAACACCTCGCTGAGCCAGGCAGTCGTCCCCACATGTCTCAAATCCACAACAATCATACCGGTACCAAAGAAATCACCTGTGTCCTCTCTAAATGACTACCGTCCCATAGCACTGACTCCAATCATGACAAAGTGCTTTGAGAGGTTAGTCATGCACAACATCAAAACCAGCTTCCCCAACACACTCGATCCGCTCCAGTTTGCATACTGTCCAAACCGCTCTAGGGACAATGCAATTTCCTCCACCCTCCACCTGGCTCTTACCCACCTTGAAAACAAAGACTCCTATGTTAGAATGCTGTTCATTGACTTCAGCTCAGCATTCAACACAATAATCCCACAACAACTCTTCAACAAGCTAAACCTGCTGGGCCTTAATACCTCCCTCTGTAACTGGATCCTGGACTTTCTAACCGGAAGACCTCTGTAAGTCCGTGTCGGCCACAACACCTCAAGCACTACCACACTGAGCACAGGTGCCCCACAAGGCTGTGTGCTCAGCCTGCTGCTCTTCACGCTGCTGACCCACGACTGCACTGCCAAGTCCAGCTCCAACCACATCATCAAGTTCGCTGATGACACAACAGTGGTAGGTCTCATCAGCAACAACGATGAAACGCAATACAGAGAGGAAGTGGCACAGCTGGCTGAATGGTGTGGCACAAACAACCTGTCCCTCAATGTGGAGAAGACAAAGGAGGTTGTGATGGACTTCAGGAGAAACTCCGTTGACCACCCCCCACTGACCATCGACAGCTCAACTGTAGACAGAGTCAGCAGCACTAAATTCCTGGGGGCGCACATCACAGAGGATCTCACCTGGACCACCAACACCATGTCACTCTCCAAGAAGGCACAACAGCGCCTACACTTTCTCCGCCGGCTGAAAAGAGCAAGTCTCCCTCCACCCATCCTCACCACTTTCTACAGGGGCACCATTGAGAGTGTGCTGACCAGCTGCATCACTGTCTGGTACGGGAACTGTACTGCAGCAGACCGCAAGACCCTCCAGCGGACAGTGAACACAGCTGCAAAGATCATCGGTGCCCCTCTCCCCTCCATCCTGGACATTGAAGGACTCCACCCATCCCTCCCACAGTCTCTTCCAGCTCCTACCATCAGGAAGACGGTACCGGAGCATCAGAGCCCGCTCTGCCAGACTGCTCAACAGCTTTTTCCCCCAGGCTGTGAGAGCCCTGAACTCAAATCACCCCACCCCTCTCTGAAGCCCCATACAAACCCCCTACCTCCTGAAACATGGACCATCTCACCCCCCTTCAAACACCCCCCAACCCTACCACATCAAAATAAAAACCGTATGAAAACTTTTTTGTGCAATTCGAAGTGTGCTACATACAGGTGAGTGGGCCTGTACAAACCACCAGTAGTAACACACTCTCCTCCTCAATGCGCACTAGACACTTTTCACACACACTGCTGTGTGTACACAATCCCACAAAAGACTCAGTAATATATGTATGTTTACATGCTTATGGACTACAAATCATCCTGCACGGCTCCCCAGCCAGCTGCTTGACTCACAATGTTTCTCTTTGCACATGTACAGTATTTATATGAAGCATTCGTATAGTTTGTATAGTTTGTATTTTTTAGTTTATGTATAGGTAAACATTTATATATAGTATATTTATAGTAAATTTATAGTCATCTATCAGTAGTTTAGTTGTGTATAGGTTTATACTGTTTTACTTCATTGTTGTAAGTCTGTATTTATGTAGCATCGTGGTCCTGTGAGGCACGACATTTCGTTCCACTGTATGTCCCCACATGTAGCGGAATGACAATAAAGCTCAACCTGAACTTGAACCTGAACCTTTATCAGCTGTTTGGACTCTCATTCTGACGGTACCCATTCACTGCAGAGGATCCATTGCTGAGACAGTGATTTGCTTTCCTTGGAGATTGTGTAATAATCACAATAAACACACCCTTAGGTTTTGTCTTTAGAACAGTTTAAAGAAAAAAAGATAACAGATGTTTTGGGTATACTAAATATGGTTTCACTTTATTTTAAGGTGTCCTTGTTACACGTTACATGTACTTACTATTATAATAAAAATAAATTATGCATAATTACATGCAAGTAACCCTAAGCCAAACCCTAATCCTAACCATAACCATATAGTAAGTACATGTAGTTAATTAATATTACTCAGTACTTAAATGTATAATTACACTGTAAAGTGTAACCCAAAATATTCTTACCTTTATTCTTAAATTAAAAATGACAAGAAAATAGCAGTTATGAAGAATTTTATTTCTTTTATTTCTTTCTCGCAGTTATGGGGGTGGTCCTAACCACTCAGGTGGGATGGGCCTGCCTTCACAGACACGCCCCCCTTCTGACTTCAGCCAACCAGCTGCTGCCGCCGCTGCCGCTGCTGTTGCTGCTGCTGCTGCTACTGCGACCGCTACAGCTACCGCAACAGTCGCTGCGCTACAGGAGACGCAACACAAGGACATGAACCAATACGGCCCGGTAAGTTAACATCTATAATCGTGACACTAGTTAGTTCTAGGTAGAGATGGGCAGATGAAGCCTTGTGAAGCTTTTGAGGCTTTTTCCTGATTGTACCAAAAAAGATTCAAAGCTTCAAAGTAGGGATGTCAACGATTAATTGACGATCGATTAATTGTCGATAAGAGATGTAATCGATTAAAGCTATCGATGGTCGATTAAACAGTTTAATTTTGGGCTGCGTGCGGCTCATGCGCAAAACATGTGCAACCGGCTGTGAGTGACGTGACGGGGCTGGATCTTTGGCGAAAATAATTCACTAAAGTACAAATTACGCTTTTAATGTGATCCAAACTTTAAAAGTACATTAAAACAGAAACAATACAAAGTTCTTTTGTATTGAAATGTAATAACTAAGCCATGTTTAATTATAATTTCCCCAGATAATTGTTCCTGCAACTTATTAATTTGTGGCCACTGTCCATGTTTCATTAATTTGTTCCCTAGAAAACTATTGATTTAACCAAAACGAGGAATGAATTAAATTGTAAGAAAGAATTCTTAATTCATGGCCACGCAATCTTTCATTTCCCCCTGCATAACGTTAGATGCGAAAACAGTGATTAAAACTAGGGCTGGCTTGATACCACTTTTTCTGAACCGATACCGATCCGATACCAAACATTCAAAGTGTCTGCCGATACCGATATCGATCCGATACCAGCGCATTTTTTTTAAATCAGTGTAGAATTTCTATACCTCAGTGTATGTTGACCTGCTCATCGCTCTTTTGTGTTTTACACACAATCTACTAAATATAGACAACTTTACTGTAAAGAAAAACAACAAATGAATGAATATGTAAGGGATAATCAACGGCTAGCCGTGCATTAAAGGATTTTAATGCACGATGTGGAGGCAAAGAACAACCCGAAGCGAAGTGCATTAAAATCCTTTAATGCACGGCTAGCCATTGATTATCCCGCTTATTCCATGGTCATTTGCCAAGTAATAGACAAGTTAAAACTTGTTTTGCTCTTTGAAGCACAATATTTGAACGAATGGGTAAAAATGACAGTAATTTTCGTCAGTTACGGCTTGTTAGCGCTAGCATTCTGCCAGCTTCAAATCAGACACAGAGATGAAATAGTGCGGTAAGACCACATTTATTTGAATGAATTATAGCATGTATATTCAGACAGACCATGGAATAAGTAATTATAATCTATGACAAAAATACTATTATAAACTAGGTTAGTGGATAATTCAGTAGCAAAAGTTACTCTAGAAAAATCATGAGTGCACAATAATTTTATAAATCTAAAATTAATGAAAAAAAAACATTTACTGGGGAACAAAGAAAAATGAATAAGTGTAGGACTAAATCTGGTAAAAATGATATTGCTCTTTGTATTGTTGTAAAATACATTCATGGAAAACAAGTAATATATATATGAAACGATAGGTCTTCCACGCAAAAAGTGTACTATTTAAAATATATTTAAACTTCTTATTCTAACATAAAAGGTCTTTAAAGTTGTATTTTGGGTCATTATGCTTTTGTCAAGTGAACTAAAACTGAAAATACTATATGGCTTAATCTCTTCATCGAGTCTGTTTTCACTTCGTTCAGGCGATCAGCTCGTTATCCCGTGTTTTCTGCGCCTCAGAACGGCTCCGTTAAGCATTTGGGAATGCAACAGCCACCAGTTAGGCTTTATTTTCACGTCAGATGATTACAACATTTCACTAGATTTGTAGTAAGCATGTTTTCACTGAAGCTGGAGTTTTCCTTCAAAATAAAAGCTTAAACGTGCAGTATGAATTGCTGACAGCTAGCTGTTTAAATGCAATCCAAATTCAAAATACCTCTTTAAGTGTAGAAGTTAGGAAAGAAGTATTGTAATTTCCCTACTGTAGTGCAAAGCAAAAATAATATACCTATGAAATATTAATTTTCATTTATTTTACAGTACAATTGTTTTACAATATATAGCTATTACTGTCATTGTTGTTATTATTAGTATTATTACAATCTTATTTGTTTGTCTTCCTAAAACACCAGTGTGAATGTATTTTAGACTGAGACAGTATATCACAAATAAAGAGCGTTGAGTCCTCTTTAAAGTTCAGGTACAAGTCAATTCACTGATTTTTTCTGACTTAAGTTTTCTTAGTTAAGAACATGCGTTGGAGCTCTTAATTTTTAACTCTCAAAGTGCATTAGATAGAATAATTTAACTTTAAAATGTAGAAAATTTTCATTTTTTTTCCAATTGTCTTATTTTTAAAATATTGCAATAAATATTGTATTGTGGACTTCATATCGCGATATTATCGTATTGTGAGATTTTGATATCGTTACATCCCTAGTTATTTCTATTGTTATTCTAATTGAAACGATGAGTTTGAACAAAGCGTTTTGTTTGTTTGTGTTCTAGATGTGCTCCTCCTTTCAAATGGGACCAAACCAGGCTTACAGCACTCCGTTTGTGAATCAGCCTGGCCCCCGGGGGCCCCCTGCCCACCCTGGAGCCATGAGCATGGGGCAGCCGCGGGGACAGATGGGGCCGTACGGGGGTCAGAGGACGCCCCAGCAGGGCTTCGGGCCACGGCCAGTGCAGGGCGTGAAGAGACCGTATCCTGGAGAGGTGAGGAAACACCATCTTAGCTGTCAAATACAGTGTTGGGTGTAATGCATTACTAAGTTACTAGGGCTGTCAAAAGAAAAATCTAGTTTTGATTATTCGTCAAATAAAAAAAATTTAAAAATCCACATTCAAATGCAAAAAAGTTGGAATTTTAGGTGTGCATTAAGGAGGCTGCCTTATCAGTGGCGCATGAGATGTGATGATGATGTAAGTGTTATTGCTTTTTAATGTTTTTGTTAGCCTATCCAGTTGAAGCCACTAGATGCAGCGTTGTTCATTAAAATTATTGCGGAGAAAGAGAACATCGATGCGGAGAAGATCTTGTTTACATCAAACCTGAAGCCATGTAAAATTAATGCAAGTTCAGCTCATTTTATGGCAGGTTTTTTTCCTTATCCCACTGCATCTCATGTTTTCAAATGAAAAAAAGTACTCTGTGTGATTGGCTTTCGGCCCTTCGTATTAAACTATGCATGCATACATGATGTTGTTTTGTTTATAGTTGTTTAAGCAACTTAATCAATTATAATTGGTTTATAAACATTATTTTAAACTATGCACTTTTTTTTCACAGATAGTCATGTTATTTTATTGCTTTGAATAAACAGTCATAGTAATATTTTACTCAATGCGCCCTCTTGTGGCCTTAGGAGAGAAGCCAAAAGCTTTTTTTCAGGCTAACTTAAATTCTGCATTTTAAATTCGAATATAATTTGAATATTGATAATATTTAAGTACAAAATTCGAATTTAGTTTTTCAGCCATTTTGACAGCCCTATAAGTTACCTTGCAAAAGTAATGTAAGGGATTACTTTTCATTTTTCTGTAAATTAATTAGTTACTTTTGATGTTTTTGCATTAAATACTGTATAGACTTAAGAACAATTCTACATAGAACAATAGAGGATTTAACATCAAAATTTAACATCTAATGTTAATGTATGTTTTTAATGTAACCTTCTCCCTTTCAATTCTTTGGTCAGTTCAAGAATAATTTATGCAACTTTATATTATTTATTTGAAAGAATTAAAAGAGCAGTTTTATGTCTGTTCTTGTATTGTTTAACTGGTCAGTGTTGATATGGGATTTAGAGAGTAATTAGTAAGAAGTAATGCAGTACTTTTTAGAGAGAGTAATTAGTACAGTAATCTAATTACACTGTAGAAGATGTAATTTGTAGCTAGTAATTAATTGCTTTTTTAGAGTAACCTACCCAACACTGGTCAAATATACAATTAATTTTAATTTTCTTTACACTTTGCATTATTTAAAATACTTATAGAAATTTTGTAGACTGATTTTTCTCATATAAACTTTGAAAATATGCTAAATATAGGCATGTTATTAAATATGCATACATTTGCATGTTATATCAAAATAGTGTAGACCTCACAAAAATTATAAAACCTTTATTTATTTATTTTTGCTTTAATATAATTTGTAAATTTGCCAAATTATTTAAGAACTTAAATTATTTAAATGTTTTTATTTATAACTTGTATTTATTTATTTATAATTTGTATTTTTATTTACAACTTAATAAACTATATAGAGAGATAAAAAAAAATAATAAAAAGAATAAAAATCAAACAAACAAGATAAAATGGCCCATTAAATGGCAAAAAAAAAAAGTTCCTAAAATCTTTCACCCCAGCAATATCACAAAATTAGGCCTCTGTGCCTATTATAGAACATGATTTAAATTATGTAAGGTTATATAAAATCAGAAAAAGTCAAATTGTTTTGCGTGTGTTTTTTATTATTTTGTTATTATATTTGTTGCATAATACTGATCATCAATTGTGCCTGTTGTACCTATTCTTAATAAAAATACAGTTCCAAATAATAAGCATATGATAGTAAAGAGAGATTCATGTGAGATGTGAGTAGCTGTGTCTGTTTGTGGTGTTTTTGTCTTTAGTGGTGATGCACCTGAGCCCTCTAAAGCAGAATCTCTGTTTTTATGTTCTTATGTCTGTTTGAGATTTCAGTGAAGGTGTTTGTTTTTCTGCAGGGGAGTTACGGGCAGCAGTATGGACCAAACGGGCAGTTTTCCTCTCAGCAGGGTCAGTATCCGAACCCTGCCGCCAGCAGAGGCCTCTCATCACCCCATTATGCTGCTCAGAGGACGCCCGCACAGTACCAGACCGGCAGCGTGGGGCAGTTCTACAAGGTGCTGCACTAACATCATGCTGCCCTCCAAAACACCTTGTTTTAATAACAAAATATTTTATTACAAATTACCATAATTTATTACGAATAATCATCACCATTATGAAAAATGTATTTTTATTGTGATTGATACATTTCTTACAATCATTTGTATGTAGCGGAATGACAATAAAGCTCAACTCAACAATTTTATTCTAATAATATAATTAACAATTTATTAAACATTTATTATAATGGATTTTATATGTTAAATATTATAATACAAATATAGAAACATTATATTTCATTATACTTTATTTATATAAAATTGATAATGATTTATTATAATAAATTCTAATAAAATGATGATTAAATGATTGATACAATAAAAGGTAACAGTAATACTGGACTACATACCACTGTTTTAATTTAGAATAATTTTGTATTATTTTATTATAGTAATATAATCATTTATTTTATTGCTATTTATTAATAGTAATAAAATTATTTATTATAATGTATTTTATGTTAGACTTTATAATACAAATGTGTGTGTGTGTGTGTGTATATATAATTTTAACAATAATTTATTATAATAAATTATAGTAAAATAATGAGTAAATGCATAGCAATAAAAAGTTTTAAATTATAATATATTTTTATTGTTTAATAATAATAATAATTTATTCTAATATATTTCATATTTTCGTAATAACATTTCTAATTTTATTAAAATATATTTTAATATTATATTGCCAAATTCTTAGGTATACATCTTAAAACAAAAAATCCAATCTCATAATACTGACAAGCTCATTGAATGTGTGTCTCTCTCTTTATTTTACTACAGGAACCCAGCAATAACTTCAACACAGGAAACTTTCATTACAACGGGGTACGTTAGTTAGATATTTAGGCAGCAGTTGATTTATTCACGGTTTCAGACGCTTACCTGTTGTGATTTCTTGTGTTTGTAGCCTCCGCGGCCGATGGGCAGTTACCCTCACTCTCCATTACCGGGTGACCCCACGCCCCCCGTGACCCCAGGAAGTAATATGCCACCTTATCCGTCACCAAACCAGGACATGAAGCCCCCGTTTCCTCCTGATATCAAACCCAACATTAATGCACTGCCGCCTCCTCCAGGTATGAGCTTCTACATCACCATACATCATCTTGGCCACGCTGTTAAAAATGATTTTCCTGTGTACTTTTGTCTTGTTTTCCAGTACAAATATCTAAACATTCTTAAATCAAGATACATTTACTTGAGAAACAACATGAATTAAGACATTAACCCCACTGACAGATATTTTCTCTTGTTGTAAGCAAAAATTGATACTTTTTCAGAAAACAAGACTTCTCATCTCAAGTCTTTTACCTTTTCAAGTCTTGTATTAAGAATTAAAAAGAAGAGTTTTTTTAGTTATTTCAGAAGAGCATTTAACATCATTCTGAACAATTAAAAAAAACATATGCAATATTAATATTTAATGACATTGAATCATTAAATAGGCTTAATCTCCATCTTGTTTTCTAGGTAACCCTAATGAGGAGCTCCGGCTGACGTTCCCGGTTCGGGACGGTGTGGTTCTGGAGCCGTTCAGACTGGAGCACAACCTGGCCGTCAGTAATCACACCTTCCACCTGCGGCCCACCGTCCACCAGACGCTCATGTGGAGGTCAGACACCATCACCAATGGGATTTTTAAATGGTCACCATGATGACAAATTGATTTTTAAATTCTAATAAAATTATTATAAAGTAACTGTAATACTGGACTCCACACAACTGTTTTAATTTATTATATTTTTTAATAATTTAATTTATTATAATTTATTATAATTATAATAATAAAATTTAAGTAGCTTATTACAATAAATTGTAATAAAATGATAAAATGCTTTATACACTAAAAAAGTAACCTTAATACTGGGTTATACAACACTGTTATAATTTATAATAATTTTCTTTATTATTTTAGTATAATAATCATAACATTAATAGTAATTTATCATAATACATTCTATTAAAATTATGCTAAAATGATTGATACAATAAAAAGTAACTGTAATACTGGACTGTAAATCACTGTTTTAATTTATTCTCCATATTTCTATTCAATATAATAATAATTAAGAATAATTTATTATAATTAATTCTAATAAGAAATTATACAATGATTGATGCAATTAAAAGGTAACTGTAATACTGGATAACACTACAGTTTTTATTTATTATACTTTTTTCATTATTTTATTATAAAAATAAAACTAATAATTTATTATTTCTAGTATATTATATTTTATAATATACATTTTATTATATTTATATATATTTTATTAAAATATCTTTATATATATATTATTTCAGTACTTTTACAATTACATTTTTAATAAATATTTAAACTTGCTGATCATTGAGAATCAAAATGTATTTATTATTTTATTTATTAATTTATTATATTTTATTTAAATGCTAAATGCATAAAAATATATATATTTTTTAAATTTCAATAATATCAAATCAGGTGCTTTATGGCAGTTCCCAGCCCTGTGTTTATTAGCACTCTATCACAAACACACATACACACAAACACACGCACATGCATAAATATATAAAAACAGTTCACATCTGTGTGTGTTTGTGTCTCAGATCTGATCTGGAGCTTCAGTTCAAGTGTTATCATCATGAAGACAGGCAGACGTACACAAACTGGCCAGCGTCTGTGCAGGTCAGTGTCAACGCCACGCCGCTCACCATCGAACGCGGTGACAACAAGACTTCCCACAAACCCCTGCACCTGAAGCACGTGTGTCAGCCGGGCCGAAACACCATCCAGATCACAGTGACGGCCTGCTGCTGTGTGAGTTTACACACACACACGTTCTGTTGTGCTCATGCGGTGAATGTTGCGTCAGCGTTTGCATTGTGTTTTCTCTGCAGTCGCACCTGTTTGTCCTTCAGCTGGTTCACCGGCCGTCGGTTCGATCGGTGCTGCAGGGCTTACTGAGGAAGAGACTCCTCACCGCTGAACACTGCATCACTAAAGGTACCTCTTCAGTCTTCTGTCTTTCTATTGGTCAGTCTCAGTGATTAGTTTTGTTTTTATGAGACTCTGTTATCTCTGTTTCTTCAGTGAAGAGGAGCTTCAGCAGTGTGGCCGTGTCTGTCGCTGGTGCCGGTCTGAACGGTGACGATGGAGTGGAGCAAACGGCCATCAAAATCTCTCTAAAATGTCCAATTACGTTCAGGCGCATTCAGCTGCCAGCAAGAGGACATGACTGCAAACACGTGCAGGTTGGGAAGTCTTTTAAACTGCTTAAACACTTCCTTTGGTATCAAATGCATGAGCCACAAGAAGAGTTTTTCCAAAAATTATTTTACAAAATGTATTTTTTTGGCTGAGAACGATATTTATAGTGAAAATCATCACAAATAAATTTGCATTGAATTTAAAATGTTTCTCTTCAGGTTTATACGTCTAAAATGAGTCTAAATGAGGATAGAACAAGATACAAATACATTTATTAAATACAAAATCTGAATTATCCAGATTATATAAAAATAAAATTTTTAATACTTTGCCTTGCCTTCAGTAATGAATAAAATATGAAAAAGCCAATCATTTAATTTAGCAAAAAATGTCTTTATTTAATTTTACAAAAATTTGACATTTTTTCTCACACAGTATAAATGAGTCTTTACATATGAAAATACACTACTGATTTTTAATGCTCACCATTTATTTGATAAAAAATACAGTAAAAATTGTGAAATATTATTAGAATTTCAAATAACTGTTTTCTATGTGAATATATTTTGTAATTTATATATTAAAATGTAATTTATTCCTGTGATCAAATCTGAATTTTCAGCATCATTACTCCAGTCTTCAGTGTTCAGAAATCATTCTAATATGCTGATTTGCTGCACAATAAACATTTCTGATTATTATCAATGTTGAAAACAGTTGTGCTGCACAATATTTTTGTTGAAACCATGACACAATTTATTTTTCAGGATTCACAGATGAATAGAAAGTTCAAAGAACAGCATTTATTGGAAATAGAAATCTTTTTAACATTATTTGCTGTTTTTTTTATCATTTTAATGCACATTTTCTGAAAAGTATTAATAAAGTATTAAAAAGGGAATGGGATCATCATAAATGTATCTAAATCTAAATGTGTATATATGTGTCATAATATTGTCTAAACATTGTGTTAATGTTGAGCTAATGTTCTCTTGCAGTGCTTTGACCTGGAGTCCTATCTAGAGCTGAACTGTGAGCGGGGCACATGGAGATGTCCGGTGTGCAAGTAAGATCCTCCCATCCATCCTCAGATCACGATTGAGATGCTTGAATGATGCAGAACTGTTCTTCTGTTTCTCTTCTTCAGTAAAGCGGCTCTCTTAGAAGGTCTGGAGGTGGATCAGTACATGTGGGGGATCTTAAACGCTCTCCAGAAGTAAGTCGGCTTAAAAGAGCTCAACATTTAGTGCTCACTCAGCTGGTTTAGGTGTTTTGCAAAGATCTACCTCCTGTCGTTGCAGCTCAGAGTTTGAGGAGGTCACGATAGACTCGTCCTGCAGCTGGAGGCCGGTGCAGATCAAATCTGAGCCGCACATAAAGGAAGATCCGGATGGGTTGATGTCCAAGCGCTTCAAAACCATGAGTCCCAGTCAGATGGTGCTGCCCAATGTGATGGACATGATCGCTCAGCTCGGCCCTGGAGCGTCTCCATATCCCAACCACAGCCCACAGCTGCAGAACAACAGCACTAACCAGTACAGCAGCCCAGGTACAGCCCATTACCCAGAAACAGAGGTCGACCGATAGTGGATTTTGCCGATACCAATAGCTAAGTTGGACCACACTGGCTGATACCGGTTAACAGGGGCGGTTCTAGACCCTTTTTAGGTGGGCTAATCAGCTATCTGAACAATCAGGCCAGTGCATACTTGTCAACCCTTTTCCCGGGATTCTCCCATATTTTACCATTCTATCCCGTTTAAATATTTTCCGTATTTCTCTCATATTTTTAATCTTTTTTATAAAAAAGAAAATAATAATAATAATCCCACAGGGCGTATTTGATATGTTTGCTACATTCACCTCCGGTAAAACTCCTGTAATTTGTATGGCCCAAACCTCCTTATATAAATAATCACGTCAACATATTCCAAGGTTGTCCAGTTGCCAGATCTTGTGTGAATTGCATCCTTCTCACACAATCCACACATACAAATTTCAACCCATTTGTGCCCTCAACTTGGCAACTTACAACCCAGTGGCGCTGTTGATATCTGCATTAGGCTACAGGGATCACTGGAAGGAAACAGGGATCACTGGAGAAATGGGAGAAGACTCGGTGCTCCAGTGAAAAAAACAAAATATACATGTAAATTGAGATGTAGCTTACACTTCAAAAGGCTCTGGGTTTAATTGATTAAATATGAGCGCTGCAAGCTTCAAAGTCAGATGCTGCACTGCTTTGTTTACTGCGGTTACCGTGGAAACGGCTATATTCCTGGCAAAAAGAATGAATTTGCATTTTTCAATAAGCCCTTCCGCTCTTTGTTTAGACCAAAGCCAAAAACAAGCCTTATTTTTACGTGGAAACACGCAGTTGTAAATGTGAACCGGTGGATTGACAAGAAGATAATGTATTATAAAATTGTTTGATAATAATTGTTTAAAGGGGTCATATGATGCTTTTTTAAAGATCATTATTTT
The DNA here is from genome assembly GCA_039654775.1 of Spinibarbus caldwelli. Taxonomy (NCBI): domain Eukaryota; kingdom Metazoa; phylum Chordata; class Actinopteri; order Cypriniformes; family Cyprinidae; genus Spinibarbus; species Spinibarbus caldwelli. The sequence continues at coordinate 1,835,888 of CM077256.1, forward strand.
GTGTGTTTGGTGTAACAGAATATGTTGACATGCTTTAATGTTCAAAAAACACATTATTTTTCAAATACTGTACAATATTGTAGCTCCTCTATGCCCCGCCTCTCTCAAACACGTTGTTTTCTACAAAGCCCCTCATTCTGACCAGCGCAGTCTGCTCTGATTGGCCAGCTGACCCAGTGCATTGTGATTAGCCGAACACCACAAGCACGTGTCGGAAATGTAACGCCCCTTTCCATAATCGTGAGCTTCAGCTTTCAAAATAAATATAGAGACAGTTAATAATGTCGTTAGATTTACCATCAGTTCAAGCCCGAGAGGGGAACAGTCGCGTGACAGACAGTGATGATACTCGTATGTATTTGCAGTACGCAAGTCGCGATTAAGACAGCTGACTCCACTGTGATGTGTGACCCTGTCTTTCTCACACACACACACACACACAACGCGTTACTCTGCACTGCGCATAACTCCGCATTTGAACAGTCAATAACAAATACTTAAACTACTTAAACTTATAACAAATACTTGCCCCCCCCAATCTAAAAAAATTTAAGAGCACTGCAAAAAATCCAGGAGCACCTTCTGATACATAACAAAAAATAGCCTTCCCATTACAAGGTAATATTTGACTCCTTAAAGTGATTTACAGGTGCATTTTTAATTTTTTTTTAAATGGCATTTATTTTATTTATTTTTTATTTTTTATTATTTATTAAAAGTATGTCATTGTCAAATTCAAAAATCTATATTTATAAGCTTTTCAACATTTTTTAATTAAAAATAGAATAAGAACAGGTAGAATAAGAAGAACAAGTTACCAATCAAAAGAAATCAATATTAACAAAATCAGTTTCCACTACAAAGGTGGCACAGAAGAACACAAAACTGGCATGTAGGTAAATTTACAGTCATTTTACAGAGGCTCAGAGGTGTCATGGATGTTTTAAATTCATAACAATGTAGAGAGATTCATGTTTTAAATATAAAATTTGGAATATAGAACTATTGTTTGATTGGAATGATTTAAATAACTTAAACGACACTTTAAAAATAAAAATAAAACTGCCAGCAGGTGGCGACAAGTCACTGATTTTACCACTGAATCATTCATTCAATTGATTCGTTTGAACAGCTGATTCATTCAGGAACGAAGCAAGTGACTGTCTTTATGAATGGGTAATTGAATCATCGACTCACTAGATTCATTTAAAAATGCAGGTTCCTTCATAAACGAAACACCACTGTGTTTTCAATGGAGATGCGGCTCAGCTGTGACTGTTTGAAACTATTATAGTTTCTATAATAGGCAATATTGTTAAAGTCATACAATGTACGTCACTTATTAACTTTGTTTATTGAACTGCTGTATTAATTTAATATCACATTTGCAAACTCCCTTATTAATCTTTAAAAGCTGTCACTCACTTCAGTTCATCGTGATCTCAAAGCTCCATTATAATCAATGAAGCACCCTACACTAATATTTTATATTACATGTACCTCATTTTAGAAAATAATATTAATAACAATAACACTCAAAATTACTTTATATTTTAATTATACATACCTCCGCGTCAGCTTTGTGGTTTCATTGATAGTATATTATTCATTTGTTTTATAATGCTTATATGTTCATAATAATTAAATACTATTAAAATACTGTCAACAAAAATAAACACATTAAACGTTCATAATTTTAAGTATATATTATTTTAAGTATTTTGAAACTCTCCCGCAGTGTTTTGCGCTCAGATAAGATGACAGTAGTCTTAGAGCGCCCTCAGGCGACTGTTGATTTACAAACATTCTTAAATCATCCACCAAATTATCATAATTTTTGTAAGTTAACAAAGATGCCACCTCAGTGAAATATTAAATGTTAAATATTAAACATTAGTGAAATATTAAACTGAGTTAATGCCTACATCATATATTTTAATAGCCTATTCATAATGCTAGAAATAAACGTGAAAGCAGAAATAGGAAAGATGTAAATGGCATCTCTCCTTCAAACTCGCTCGCTCCCGCTCTCTATTCCAGCTCGTCGGTTCTCCGCATTGGATTGTGGGAAATAGTGCTTCAGCGAGTGTATATCGGTTGTACACTTGAAATCAGAATGCATTGTGTGTAAAAAGTAGTGAACGAATGTAGGGTATGAAGTCGCTCATTCAGAATTCAGACAGCACTACAAAAAGACCGACACTCAATATAGTGCACTATATAGTTGATAGGGAGTGGTTTCGGACACAGTTTATGTAAATACAAATGTGCATGTTCTTATGTAACCTCTTTCCCAGGCAACAGTTTCCAGGGTCACAGTAAGTTTGGTGACTTTCACCATGGCGCCGCTGCAGCATCATCATCAGTGAGTGAGTTCATTCAGGGGCCGCACCTGTCTCACCCCCCCGCTGACCTCTCGACCTCTGAGAGCCTGACACACACACTGCAGGACGCCGTGAGTCTCTGAACCACAACACAGCATACAGACACACAGTTAACTCAGAAATTGGGTTTAGTATTATTTACATTCAGTTTTATACCACATGATGTTCAGTGCTTACATTTGTGTTATGTTAATATTTTAAATACACACAGTTTTGTATAAATACTGTTTATTTTTTATTTACTTATTATTTTTGAAAGTGTGGCACTATTATTGTTGTTCTTTTTTATTGTATTTTTATGTTTTTTTATTGCTTTTAATTTATTGCTTTTTTATATTTGTATATTCTGCTTTACATAAGTATAATTATAAAAATAACTATTTATTTAGTTGTTTGTTTTATATATATATTTTATAAATATATATTTTTTGTTTTTGTTTATTTCCTTTTTTGTTTATTTTAAACTATTACACTTATACTGTAGCTTTTATCATACTTTTTTCTTTTTTATTGCTTTTGATCACTTTTATAATTTCTTTTTTTAATGTTTGTATATTCTGCCTTACAAATAATAACAGTAAAATAACTTAAAATAACTTTCATTTAAGAATTTAATTTAATTTTTAACTTTAATGTACTTATTTATTTGTTTTTTTTATGTACATTATATGCAAAGCAGAAAATATTACATTTACATTGTCATTTAGCAGACACTTTTATCCAAAGCGACTTACAAATGAAGTTTTTTTTTTTTAAATTATATAATAAATACAAAGAAAAAAATAGAATAGAAAAAGAATACCGCAAGCTAGTGTTAGAAGCCTTTTTTGCTTTTGTTAATTGTATAATAAATAAAAATAAAAGAAATAGATAGAATACAAAAATATATTATAATTATAGTTATAGTTTTGTGTATCTGTAACCTGAGAGATATTTTTTGAATTAGGCAAAAAAAGATATTTCTTTTTAATCAGATGATACGATAAAACAGGATACTTAAAACATATGTTGTGCATCCTTAATTTATAAATCTATCACTCTTTCATATTTTATTATATATTCTTTCATATATATATGAGATAACTGTAAGTTTGTAACTTGAGAGAAACTATCTGAATTAGAAAAAAACCCTGTTATTTCTTCTCATTCATACATTACGATAATTAAAAAAAAAATGTTAATATCAGGTGATACCAATGTTGAGCATCCTTAATGTGTCAGTTCATGCATATTTTGTGTTTTCTGTCACAGACGCCTCACCCCCTCAACACAGATCAATCCCACAATCCCCTGCAGCACAGTATGCAGCCGTTACATCACAGCGGCCCGCCCCACCCCTGCAGGCCGCCGCCCAGCCAGCAGAGCTCCGCCCCCAGCAGCCACATGCACTCAGAGATGACCTTTAACCCCTCGGCCAATCTGGAGGGTCAGCGTCAGAGCAGCGCGGACATGCGCGAGGCCTCCTTAGATGTGAGTTCAGACTGACTCCACACACTTTTGATCTTGATTTCATTGATATTCATATGTTTGTAACCTGTTTTAATTGGAAAAAGAGAGATTTCTGTTCAATCAGATAATGCGATAATTAAAACACATTGATATCAGCCAATACTGATATGTTACCCATCATTAATTTTTTTTATATTCATCAATTTATGTATTTTTAAATGTACATGATTTTGGATAAATACTATTTTCACTGTACATTTTATTTTTTTGTTTGTTTAAATGAAATATTATATATATAAATATAATATTTATGATTTTTATTATTGCTTTTGTATATTTATATAATATGCCTTACAAATAACAACAAAAACAAACAAATAATAATAATAACAAAAAATATAACAAAATTATAATAATAATAATAATAATTAATGTTCATTGTTTTGTTTAATGTTCATTGTTTTGTATAAATACTAATTTTACATTTTTTGTTTATATATTTCCTTTTTGTTTATTTATATGAACTATTACACTTTTATTGTAGCTTTTATTGTACTTATTTTAAGAATTGTTTTATTGCTATTAATTGTTTTTATAGTTTATATATTCTGTCTTACAAATAACAGAAACAAACAAAACAAAAACAACAATAATAACAAAAAGCTTATAACAATAATATTAATAGTAGTAATAATAAAGTAATGTTTAGTATAAATACTAATTTTACATTACTGTACATTTAAAAAAAATGTGTTTATTTTTTCATGTTTGTATAGTCTGCCTTGCAAATAACAACAAAAACAAATCAACAAATACATTTTTTATATGATCTATTATTATATGTACAGCAGGAAAGCTTGATAACTGTTTGGTATGTTTGTAAACTGAGAGAAACTGTTTTGCTTGTTTTCCTCCTGCAGCTGCTGCCAGACCTGATTAATCCAGACGATCTTCTGTCGTACCTGGATCCTCCAGACCTTCCCGGCAGCAGCAGTGACGACCTGCTGTCTCTCTTTGAGAATGACTGAGACGTCAAACCCTCCTCAATACTTGACAAACACAGATGCACTTACCCTCACTTCCTCTTCCTGTGCAGACTACAGATTTCAAAACCAGCGTGGACAGACAGACGGACGCCGACAGAAACCTTTATCTCTGCATATAGATACCTTATTTTTATCTGTCAGAACGACAGAAAGCATTTAGATTATCGCTCAATGTTTTTAAAACCTTTGTCAGCAAATTAACGGAGCTGAAATGAACTTTGCAGCTAACTTCAGTCTTTTTTACCACCTGAGAGTGAATCTAATCAATATATGTGGTAGCATTTTCTACTCGCTTTGATTTTGATACGAAGAACCAGACAAACATCCGTCCGCTGTCGTACTGTGTCCGTGTTACACCTCCACATCTGATAAGCTGTTTTTGTTCCTCATTTTAATGTTCAGTGGTGATTCTCAAACGTTCAATCGAAGCACAGCTCTTATTCATCACATTGCTTGGAAACGTAAAGGGAAAAAACGCAAATCAAGCTCACACCGTGCAATTATCCGTCTAGTTCACAACTGTTCATAATGCAGTTGTATTATTTTTGAGAAGCTCATGTAAATATTTGTGAATACATTTATTTTAATTGTTCATCCATGTTTCTTCTGTCCATGATTATTCATGTGTGAAAAACATGGGCTGCGTTCAGAATGCAATACTGTATTAAACTATACTGCATACTATTTTATATTTTTTGCATTGAAATATATTTACACTAGCATTCAAAAGTTTGGGGTCTGTAAGGTTTCTTAATATTTTTGAAAGAAGTCTCTTCTGCCCACCAAGGAAGCCCATTTCTGCCATATAAGAAAAAACAAATAATGCTTTGATAAGTCATAATTATGAGATGAAAAGTCAAAATTATGAGTAAGTCAGAATTATGAGATAAAAGTTGAAATAATGACAAGTCAGAATTATGAGATGTCGAAATTATTACATAAACTAGTTAAAACTATGATATGTCAATTATGAGACAAAAAGTTAAAATTATGACCCGAGTCTTAAAAAGTCAAAATGATCTCATAATTCTGACTTAAGTGAAACTATGACATCGTAAAATTTAAATTATGACTAAGTCATAATCATGAGATAAAAAGTCAAAATTATGACATACTTAGTTAAAATTATGACCAGAGTCATAAAAAGTAAAAATTATCTCATAAGTCTGACATAAGTCACAATTATGAGATAAAAAGTCAAAATTATGACATACTAAGTTGAAAATATGGAACAAGTTGTAATTATGAGATAAAAAAGTCAAAATTCTGGCACAGTAAGTTGAAATTATGATAAAGTTATAAAGTTATAATTATGAGATGTTGAAATTGACACTATTTTCTGACATGCTTGAGATAAGTCTTAATTATGAGATAAAAGTTGAAAATATGACAAAAATGTAAAATTATGACACTACGTCGAAATTGACAAAAGGTTGAATTTATGAGATAAAAAGGAAAAACATAGACTATATTGTAATTCTCACTTTTTATGTCCTATTTTTGACTTTTCATCTCATAATTATGATAGTAGTGAGTGGAAATTACACTAGATTTTCATGTATATGCTTTATACAGCAAAAAAAAATGGTATGTAATTGTGAACGCAGCCTGTGTTAATCATCACGTTTCACATCCAGACGGAGTGATACATGAAATGCTAAAAAATTACACTTCCATTTAAGAAACCAATAACGTGTAAAGCTGTCGGAGGCTCAGTTAAGGATATTTTATTGATATACAGTCTTTCATGTTAATATGAGAAATATTGTTAATATGTACAAGTAAATATAACAGCCTTATGTGAAATAAATCTATACAGGTTTGTTGATTTGTAGAAAGGGCAGCTGTATGTAAAAGCTAACGGCCATTTTAATTGGTTTTTAAGATTATTATTTGCTCTGTTTTGTTTTGGTAAATTATTTTTATTGTTCTTATGCTTTAACGCTTGTTTGATGATTACATCACGTGGCAAAAAAGGATACACATGCAAAGAATTTTTGAATACATGACACAAGTCTTCCCTTTTTTATGAAAGAGACGGATGATTTTAATATCTGATTCTAAATCACTTTTATCTGTGAAATCATTGAGGCTGCATCGCCACATCTTATGTCCTGAAAACTCTACCGAGACACATCTCACTCACACAATAAATGACTTTTCTGTTTGTCCCCATGAAGATAAATGTTTATGGTGACTCATGAGATCATGGCTGTCGTTTTCACACTTTGTGAAGCAGAAATAAAGCATTTCATTGTGATTCTTTGGTCCTGCAGATCTGTTTGTGGTTTAATGAAGTGAGCAGCTCATACAGACGCGGCCCTCAACAGACCAAACCTCAATAAACTCATCTCTAATCTCCAGCTCCATGCCCTTCCACTGATATTTGTTGTGTTATTAAGCTGAAATATTGATTCCATGAGTTCATGAACTGCTTTCAGTGGATAATCATTTACTAACGTTCAGTTCAAATTTCATTTTTGCCATGACTGAAGTCTGTTTTTAAAAAGAGATTAATCTTATATCTGTGTCATTGTGCATTAATGACAACATAAACTTGATGATAGATAGTATGATGATAGTACCTAAAGCTTAAGTTTAAAGGATATTTTATATATTTTTATATATTAACATTGTACTTTTAAATCAGGTTACTAATAGTAATAACATTAGGTTAAACATAGAATGTTTGTGTTTTATATGTTTATAACTATTTTATATTTATTCACATGTATTTATTATTTATGATTTTTTTTTCTTTTTGATTTAATAATTCATGTGTCTAAGGGTTTATTTGATTTTACTAATTAACTTTTTATAGATATTTACTAAAGTATTCATAGTAGTTATTTTTTGTTTTTTTATATAACATGACATTTTTTATTTATTGTCATTTATTTGACATATTTTAATTAAATTTAATATTTTCTTTTTTACACATTTTAATTAAATTATTTGCATTTATTTATTTAATTATTTTGACATTTAAAATTGCACTTTTATTTTTGTTTTTATGTCATATAATTTATGTGTTATATATGTTTACATTTACATTTACATTGTTATTTAGCAGACGCTTTTATCCAAAGCGACTTACAAAAGAGGACAATAGAAGCCATCGAAACCAACAAAAGAGCAACAACATGCGAGCGATATGACAAGTCTCTGTTAACTTAACGCAGTACACATTGCAAGTTTTTTTTTTTTAAAGAAAACAAGTAGATTGAATATAGAAAAAAGAAACCTAGAGTTAGTTTTTAAAGAAAAAGCAGTTAGAGAATAAATATGCAACTAATAGATGGTCAAGTGTGTGTGTGTGTGTGTGTGTGTGTTTTTTTTTTAAATAGAAGACGGATAGATAAAATAGAATTATAATAGAGAGTGCTAGAGTTAGAGGGTCAAATAAAGATGGAAGAGATGTGTTTTTAGCCGTTTCTTGAAGATGGCTAAGGATTCAGCTGCTGGGATTGAGTTGGGCAGGTCATTCCACCAGGAGGGAACAGTTAATGAAAAAGTCTGTGAAAGTGATTTTGTGCCTCTTTGGGATGAACAATAATGTGGCGTTCACTTGCAGAACGCAAGCTTCTAGAGGGCACATAGGTCTGAAGTACTGAATTTAGGTAAAGGGGTGCAGAGCCAAAGGTGGTTTTGTATGCAAACATTAATGCCTTGAATTTTATGCGAGCCGCTATTGATAGCCAGTGCAAATTGATGAACAGAGGTGTGACGTGCATTCTTTTTGGCTCATTAAAGAGGTTTGATGGAATTGGCTGGAAGACCTGCCAAGAGAGCATTGCAATAGTCAAGTCTGGACAGAACAAGAGCTTGAACAAGGAGTTGTGTTGCATGTTCTGAAAGAAAGGGCCTGATCTTCCTAATATTATATAAAGCAAATCTGCAGGACCGGGCAGTTTTCATCAATCACAACTCCAAGGTTTCTGGCTGTTTTTGAAGGAGTGATGGTTGATGAGCCTAACTGTAAGGTGAAATTGTGATGAAGTGATGGGTTTGCTGAAACTACAAGCAGTTCTGTCTTAGCTATGTTGAGTTGAAGGTGATGGTCCTTCATCCAGCAAGAAATGTCTGTTATACAGGTGCATCTCAATAAATTAGAATGTCGTGGAAAAGTTCATTTATTTCAGTAATTGAACTCAAATTGTGAAACTTGTGTATTAAATAAATTCAGTGCACACAGACTGAAGTAGTTTAAGTCTTTGGTTCTTTTAATTGTGTTGATTTTGGCTCACATTTAACAAAAACCCACCAATTCACTATCTCAACAAATTAGAATATGGTGACATGCCAATCAGCTAATCAACTCAAAACACCTGTAAAGGTTTCCTGAGCCTTCAAAATGGTCTCTCAGTTTGGTTCACTAGGCTACACAATCATGGGGAAGACTGCTGATCTGACAGTTGTCCAGAAGACAATCATTGACACCCTTCACAAGGAGGATAAGCCACAAACATTCATTGCCAAAGAAGCTGGCTGTTCACAGAGTGCTGTATCCAAGCATGTTAACAGAAAGTTGAGTGGAAGGAAAAAGTCTGGAAGAAAAAGATGCACAACCAACCGAGAGAACCGCAGCCTTATGAGGATTGTCAAGCAAAATCCATTCAAGAATTTGGGTGAACTTCACAAGGAATGGACTGAGGCTGGGGTCAAGGCATCAAGAGCCACCACACACAGACGTGTTAAGGAATTTGGCTACAGTTGTCGTATTCCTCTTGTTAAGCCACTCCTGAACCACAGACAACGTCAGAGGCATCTTACCTGGGCTAAGGAGAAGAAGAACTGGACTGTTGCCCAGTGGTCCAAAGTCTTCTTTTCAGATGAGAGCAAGTTTTGTATTTCATTTGGAAACCAAGGTCCTAGAGTCTGGAGGAAGGGTGGAGAAGCTCATAGCCCACGTTGCTTGAAGTCCAGTGTTAAGTTTCCACAGTCTGTGATGATTTGGGGTGCAATGTCATCTGCTGGTGTTGGTCCATTGTGTTTTTTGAAAACCAAAGTCACTGCACCCGTTTACCAAGAAATTTTGGAGCACTTCATGCTTCCTTCTGCTGACCAGCTTTTTAAAGATGCTGATTTCATTTTCCAGCAGGATTTGGCACCTGCCAAAGTATTGAGTACATATACAGTAAATGAACATACTTTCCAGAAGACTAACAATTCACTAAAAATGTTTTTTTTTTTTTTAATTGGTCTTATGAAGTATTCTAATTTGTTGAGATAGTGAATTGGTGGGTTTTTGTTAAATGTGAGCCAAAATCATCACAATTAAAAGAACCAAAGACTTAAACTACTTCAGTCTGTGTGCATTGAATTTATTTAATACACGAGTTTCACAATTTGAGTTGAATTACTGAAATAAATGAACTTTTCCACGACATTCTAATTCATTGAGATGCACCTGTGTAAGCTGAGATGCAGCAGTTATCGTCGGATCATCAGGATGGAATGAGAGGTAGAGCTGAGTGTCATCAGCGTAGCAGTGATACGAAAAGCCAATAATTATATTATATTATATTTATAATTGCTTTATATTCATTCACATGTATTTATTTACTATTTTAGATTTTTTTTTCTTTTTGATTTAATAATTCATGCATCCAGTGTTAACTTAATTTATAGATATTTACTAAAAAGGATTCACAGTTGCCAAAAACTTATATAAATATCTATATTTTTTTTATTATTTTTATGTAATAGCTACATTTTGACGTAATTTTTAAGTCTTAATTTATTGTAGTTTATTTTAATTAAATTTAATATTTTATATTTTACACATTTTAATTAAATTATTTTATGTAATTATTTTAAAATTTAAAATTGTACCTTTGTTTTTATATTTTTATATATGTTATATAATTGTATTATATTCATTGACGTGTATTTATTTATTATTTATGTTTCTGACTCAACATGTGACTCGCGCGCTCTTAAACGCTTCCGCGTGAGTCTCCAGAGCTTCCTGTGTGTCAGTCAGCAGCGCAGCGGCGGTCGGTGACTGGAATCAGCATGTTGTTCATCAGTAACCGGGTTAAATTCTGCTCGCTGGCGTTCACCGCGGCTCGCATGTACGCCACCGGAGCTCAAGCCAACAACAACCCGCTGGTGTTCTTCGACATCGCGGCGGATAACGAGCCGCTCGGTAGAGTCACCTTCGAAGTGAGAAACTACGAACTCTACTATGAAGAAGGCTCGGCTTATGAATATTAATGACACACCGTCGAGTTCGTTTATCTAATTGGCTGACAGAACGCTGGCCGCTAGGCAGTTGGCGAATCAACGAATTCGAGGAGGGCTTATGAATATTAAGTAGAACGCGTGATTGGACGCTCCACGAAGTTTATAAAGTAACGGCACCTTGCGCTAATTAATATTCATGAGCTAAGCCTTCGCCGTAGTAGAATATTCACAACCTGTTTATAATGATCCAGAATACTTTACTTTATAACACTTTAGCGAGTAACATCTTTCTGAAAATTTTCAGTTAAATTATTTAGATGCTCAAACAAACGTAGCTGTAGTTTCTATGCGTGTTTACTTCGCAATGTGATTATTTTACAGTGTTTCTCATTCATTGACATTTAACTCTCTTCCTGAACTTTAGCTGAATGCGGATGTTGTGCCTAAAACAGCAGGTAAAGTGCTTGAAAACCTTTTATAATCTTTACATTGTATTGTTTTTTTCTGTTCTGATGGAGTATATGTGTATTGTACAGCACTCTGGGTCAACCATGAGTTGTTTTGAATGTGCTTTATGAATAGACATGTAAGAAAAAGTAAGTATTCTCTGTCATATGTGATGATCTGTGTGTTTTCTAGAGAACTTCAGAGCTCTGTGCACAGGTGAACATGGATTCGGATATAAGGGCTCTATTTTCCACAGAGTGATTCCACAGTTCATGTGTCAGGTGACAGATCCTCCTCAACATCACACACACCTGCTTGAGCTTCATTACACTGCTGGGTTTGGCTTTAGATTAAAGCTCTTTCCACAGAAACACATCAGATCATAGGAATGAATAATGCTTAGTTCAAATCCAGACAGTTACTAACTTGCATATTCAGGGTTATGTTTAATGTGACATTAAATATGACATTTCAAACAATTACAGCAGTGTAGCATCATTGTGTAAATGTTACAAAATCCTTTTAATAATCCAGATGAATGAAACAGTCCTGCTCTTCCTGTCCCTACAGAAAAACTGCATTAATTCTGCGTGACTAATTGCACATTTGATGACACGTTTTGTGCAAATTTTAAGCCTCTAATGCTTTTTGCATGTGATCACGTGTGAATCAGTGAAAAACACGTGTGCTTTTCATGTGTTTACCTTTATTTACACTAACTTGTTTTTCTGTTAGGGAGGAGATTTTACAAACCACAACGGAACCGGAGGAAAGTCCATCTATGGTCCGAGATTTCCAGATGAGAACTTCAGACTCAAACACACTGGACCAGGTAAAACACACCTGATTGCTCTTAAATATGTTCATCAGATGCTGTGAGTTTCTTATGTCTATGATTTTTTTTTTTGTTTGTTTGTTTTTTTTTAGTTCACTGTACAAAGCTCATTCAGGTTCTCTGTAGGAACACGTAAAGGCCTCTAGATGGCGCCATTTAAGCTGTTTAAAGTCAACCAGTGTTATTAAATACTATTAAAAACTGTTTTCATTAACTGAAATGAAGCTAAAATAAAATGCAAATATTAGATGAAAACATAAGCTTAAAAAACAAATTTAGAAATGTTGCTTTGGCAACTAACTGAAATAAATTGAAGTTCTAAAATTACTAAAACTTAAATGGAAAGCTTAAAATAATTTAATAAAAGAGTGAAATAGAATAGTATTTTTTTTTTTAAATGATAATAACAAAAGCACAACAAAATTACTGAAACTTAAATTTAAAAAATAAACTGAAAAAATATAAAAGTAAAAGCTAGTTACAAAAATATTAAAACTAAAACCGAAATAAAAAATAAAGCTATATAATATTTTCACAAATAATAATAAAAATGACAAAAGCACAACAAAATTACTAAAACAGAAAATAAACTGAAATGAGTAAACTCAAAACTGAAATAATAATAATAATAATAATAATAATAATAAATCTACATAGAAATATTTTTAAAAATAATAATAAAAATGACAAAAACACAACAAAAGTACTTAAACGAAAATAAATATAAAATAGAAATAAAAATCACAACAGCAAAAACAAAATTAGTTGAACTAAAATTAAAATGCCCTGAAAAGTATAAAAATAGATATTATAATATTAATAAATAAAATAACAATTTTGATCTTAAAATAATATACAATAGTAGTAGTATGTAAATAATACTAAAATAACACTGCTTTCTTATTTTAAAGCATTAGATAACGTTATCATTTTTATAATAATATTATATAATATAATTATTGTGAAATAAGTATTGTACAAATATATGTAATGTGTGTTTATATGCAAATATGCATTTAAATCAGCAGCTTTCTGGATATCAGTATTCGTATCAGTCATTAAACACAGCTGAGCACTGGTTATGACCCATGAAGTGATTAATAATGTTTTATTTGTGTGTTTAGGTATTCTGTCCATGGCTAACGCCGGGCCGAACACAAACGGATCCCAGTTCTTCATATGCACAGTCAAAACAGAGTGGTACGTGAATCTACTTCATGAATCTACTTCTATTTCATGTGAATATGAATGAGCAGATGTGATATTAGGTGTGTGTTTTGCAGGCTGGACGGGCGGCACGTGGTGTTCGGCAGCATTAAAGAAGGGATGGATGTGGTGAGGAAGGTGGAGGCGCTCGGCTCTCGCTCAGGAAGAACCGCCAAGAGAATCAGCATCACCGATTGCGGAGAACTCAAATAGAGTCACGAGTCGAGTCACTTCACACGTTTCTACTGTCCTGCTGCAGAATCACAGACTACTTAAGTTCAGAAGGTCCAAAAGCTCCATAATGTGAAACTTAGACACTTTCGGGTTAAAGAAATAGTCTTTATTTGCTCGCTCTCATGTCTCTGCAAAGGTGTGTGACGTTAAAAATGTCCATGCAACATAAAAGGAGAATTATTAAGACTCTGCAAGACGTTCTTTTCCATATAACAATTCCTAGTGACCAAAAAACAGCATAAAAGCACTTGTGCATTGTATTCAAAGTCTTCCGAAATCATGCACTTTTAAAGTCGTGGTCACTATGAAACATTTTTGTGCAGAAAAACGGATTATTCTTTTGTATTCCAAGGAAAAAACACAATGTATGGGTTTGAAACGACATGAGGATGAGTAAATATTGTCATAATGATTGTTTTTACACGCAGTATTCCTTTACAGTAACATCCACTGTGAATAAATGTCATTTTTAACATCATTCTCAGGTAATACTGCTAATAACTGTTTAATCTGGACTGAGAACGTCACATCATGTCTGAGTAGACCTCTGGTTTTCATGCATGAGTTATGTATTATGGCCAGTGTGCTTCAGTATTCGTCACCTGAGTTTGATCAATAAAGCAATAAGACATGATGTTTTAGTCGTTTATTTGTATTTAGATTGATCCGCTCTTGAGAAAGAGCAGTGAGAGCGTATAAGCCATGTTTCACAGGTTATTAACGGCGCATTGCCTTCATATGAGCGGTAATATTTCACAGTCTGAGTTACTGTCACTCATGTACATGCGGTGCTTTCATAAGAAGATCATTTAGATGAACTGAATCTCATGTAAGAATCTGCATTCACATTTCTGAAGTTTGTGCTGGAAGCCGGTTTGAAACTAAATGCACTTTAGTCTTAAAAATCGGTTTTGCATTTGAAAACTGAAAATTATCCAGACTGTAAATGAACAAAACACGTGCACATTCATCAATAGATATTTAACAAATACCAAAAAAAAGGTCTTCATTTTCCACATTAGATTCATTGTTTTATCCATTCAGATCAGTCACACTTCTTATCAAATGCTTTGATTGAAAAATGTGCATCATTCAAATGCTTCTTGAGGCCACTGTATATGAGATATTATAAAGTATTTTTCAAAAACACAGGCACAGACTTCATTCAGAACAGAATAAACATCACATTGTATCAACAACTTACAGTAAACCTTAATACTGTTAATGATCTCTATTGCTGTCACTATTATTGTTCATATTTTTACCCACACACACAAATATCACTGCGATGAACAGGCACTTGAGTGATGCATCATAAAATCACATAATATGCAAAATGTAGAAAATAAGAGCTATCAAAAATTCATTCAATTTATAACAGCATTATTAAAAACTATTGTGTCAGAATTATTTGAAATGCCTTTTAAGCAACTACACTGACAAACCATGTAGCTTATACAGCATTGAAATGAGAATATTTCATTGGCGTTAATGCATTCAATATGCTGATCAGGTCATTCCTGTTCTGCAGTACTTTCTCATGACCATCATATATGCTGGAAAATCACAATTTAAAAATGCAGATCATATTAGTTAGTTTCCACTGATCACAATATCTCAGTTAAGTTAATATGGGGGTGAATTTTAAATTTAAAAAAAAAAAAAGACAATTCAGAAATTTTCTTAATTTTTTCTTTTTCTAATCAAAATGTTTTAATCACAACAATATTATTTTAATTCATCATCAGTTTATAGGTCCTCAATATCACTTTCCACCCTGTTAGTCTTTTGTAAAATAACTTTAACAACATCCATTTCCTAGATGAAATCACGCTACAGGACGTGACATCATTTTGGAGGGAAATCAGCAGCACAAACATCAGTAAGTGTTTGATTATCAGTGGATTCTGTGATGTTCTGTGTTGATCTCTCACTCAGTGATTAACATCAGGTCTTTGAATATAATTTCATCTCATTATTGTGTAAATAGTATTTATTCTTAAAGAAATAAACTGGTTCTGAAGAACAGGAATGAACCACTGACAGTCCAGAGTTTCCATTAGTCCAGACTTCAAATCAAATTCATTTGACACTGATGCCGTCTGTAAATTATTGCCCTAAAATGTGCTTTATTAAATGCTTTAGAGGAATATTTCACATTTTCACATCATGTGAATTCACAGCAACTAACCTGATATCAAATATCCAGAACTTGCACCGTTAAGAAAATGAATGGTGTACTAAAATCTGCTAAATGAGCATTGAGGGTCAATTTAAATTCATTTTTAATACAAACATTTTATATTTAAAGGTTTAATAAAATATCAGCAGTGAGGTGTTGCCTAATGTTGATTACCACAGAGAATAATTTCAAAATAGTTTAGATAATTACAAAAAAATACATATATTTTTTGTTTCTGTTTACACAGTCATGCCCTGAACAAAATTAATCGAGGTCAATAAGTGATTTAATCAGAATTGTCTCAAGTGAACATTTAAGTTTTAATTACGGTGCGCTGTTTACGTTAACAACCACAAACTTATTATTCAAAAAGTCATTTTCTGTGGTAATCAACCTGCATAAACACTGTTGACAACGTTTCAGTCATATTTACCCGAAGAAGTCAGTCAGGAATCAATGAATACTGTCAAACTGAAGCGAGGTGATGAGGGCGCGACGGGCGTCTTTGGGGTCAGAGGTCACTGAACGCGACGGCAGTAATATCCCAGCACCTTACACTTCTCACACAGATGCTGAGGATGTTCTTTGCTCTGGTCCGAAACGTCCAGACCGTCGGGTTTCTCCAGAGGACGCTGACAAGCACAGGAAAGAGTTTATCAGGATTATTTGAACAAGTCAAAAAGCAGCAGTTACATACAGAAAGACATCTGGTGAACATTACAAAGGAAAAAACAGACGCCAGGAGCATTGAAGAGAGCAGATTCAGTGTTTTCTACCAGGTTCAGAACTTCATAACCTGCCAAACGAACATTAAAGTAGCTTCATCTTGAGCCAAAAGAACACTATTACATCTACCAGTCTTTTCTTCAGTGAAGAACTGTCTAGTTCTCTTGCTTGAGTTAATATCTAACAGATGCTCTCCAGCTTTAACAGTTTCCAGTCGGTTTAGATGTTCTTTTGCAGCTCATTTTGTACAGATGCTTCAATGAAGTGACCAGAAACAGTTCAAACATTCACCCAGAGGCTCTTCAGGTTCCTGAGCCATCAGCAGTGATGCGGTTGTGTTTATATGGACGAGACAGAAAACAAAGCTCAGAAATCAGTGTCTTTGTCTTGTTTTCTGGTAAAAATATCTAAACATCCTTAAAGCAAGAAACATTTACTTGAGAAGGAAAACTGCACAACTGAGCAATAGTATTTGTCTTGTTTTAAGCAGAAACTTTTTATTAGATTTACACTTTAAATAATTTGCCAGTGGGGTAGACAATAATTTAATTGTTATATCTCATTTAATTATGCTAAAGTCTCTTGTTTAAAAGAAGTTATTATATTTAACTAAAAATTAAACCATAAAAAATATTTTTGTTATTTTAAAATAAAATAAACACTCATTTTTTCACATTTCTTATTTTCATTTAGCTTAACTTGATGTACTAACATAACTAAAACTAATAAATAAAAACTATAGAAATATTTAAAAAACAAAAAAAGGGCAAAAACACTATATTACACAAAACAAAATGAGTAAAACTTTAACTAAAAGTAAGGTAAAAAAAAAAAATTTAAATTAAATCTAAATATCTTTTTTTAAAGGCAAGTTTATTATAGTCAATGAGTTAACTGATACTAAAAAAAAAACAAAAACAAATGTTATTTTGAAATAATAAACAAACTAATGAATAAAAACTATATACATATTTAAAAAATAAAAAAAAAGACAAACAAAATCACACAAAACAAAATTACTCAAATTAAAGTGAAAAAAAAAAAATCAAATTCAAAATATTAACACAAACTATAATAATATATCATTGATACTAAAATTAAACCATTTTTAAAGATGTTCAGATATTGTAAGTGTTAAACCAGATCTAATGTCTGACTGCTTGGACGAGCATCTGTTCACCTGTTTGTGAGGATAGACGTTGATGTGGCATTTGATGCACTCCTGACCCATGTTCGCCCAAGAGTTTCCACTCATCCACTTCCTCTTGCATTTGGGACACTTGTACTCTCCGAAACACCTCTTCTTCCCCTGATACGGCGTCAGACCCTCTCCTTTAGGACGAGCCTGCTCAGAAAACCATTGTTCAGAAAACCATCAGTAGACAAGAATCATACAACAGAAGACAATTCAGCACCATTCAAAAGATTGAGGTCAGTGAGATTTGTTTATTTTTTTTTAAATAATACTTTAATTCAGTAAAGATGCATTGATCAAAAGTGACAGTAAAGACATTTATAATGTGACAAAAGATTTCTATTTCAAATAAATGCTGTTATTTTGAACGTTCTATTCATCTGTGAATCCTGAAAAATAAAATGTATGATGGTTTCCACAAAAAATATTGGGCAGCACAACCGTTTTCAACATTGGTAATAATCAGAAATGTTTTTTGAGCAGCAAATCAACATATCAGAATGATTTCTGAAGGATCATGTGACACTGAAGACTGGAGTAATGATGCTGAAAATTCAGCTTTGCCCACAGGAATCAATTACAGTTTAACGTAGATTCACATAGGAAACAGTTATTTCAAATTGTAATAATATTTCCTGTATTTTTGTTATATGTGTGAGATTTTTAGTTTCATTTAATAATGTTTTCTGGAACCCCAGCACTGCGTTTGTGAAACTGTTACAGTATTGTGATGTTGCACTGAGTACAATGTTACATTGTTGCAGTTTTGTTGCTTTGGAATGTTTAATGCAACATCAAAGTAACATTCTGAACTGTGTAATGGAATTCAACATGTAACATTCTCAGTGTCGCCACAGGAGGCACTTCAGTGGATATCAGTGCAAACGCTCTTCTCCAGTCATTTTTCTCTTTCACACACAGGTCTGTTTCAGAGTTCCATCACTGATTTGTTTGGATGAAGCTTCATAATCGAATGTAAGCTGTTTGACGGAGATCCCGCAGCGTTTAATGTCTTTACCGCGGTTATTAGGAGTGTTTAGTCATGATGAGTGTGTCTGCGATTGGATCAAGATCACTGAGGATTCTGAAATCCTTCATGCTGCATTTCTAATCGTTCCAGACCCAGTGCTGTCCAGAGCTCTGATTTGCCCCTCAGTGTTGGATGCGGGTTCAGGCCTGTGTGGGTATGATTATGAGTATTGGCATTGCTCTGCTTTAATCAGACACGTCTGATCCTCTCACGTCACTCATAGAAACCACCTGCTGCTTTACTAAGACATTACTTCATTCACCTTCCCTGCTGCTTCACAACAACTCTGGAGAATTGTGCAACTGAACAGCTTTTTCTTTATATTCCTTCCACAACTATAACTATCTAAAACAACCAATCAAAATTCAGCAGACAATCAGTTTAATTGTGAACAAGTGATTGTGAAATTTACTCTACAGTACATGAAAGCAGTGCAGTGTTATTTATTTTGATATAGTTTTTGTCAATAATTTCTGTTTTCAATTTAACTTTAACTGAAGTTTTAGTATTTTCATGTTTTTGACGTTTTTAACACTTTCTTTCTTTTTTTTTTTTTAATGCCTAAATAGCTTTTATTAAATTTTAGTTTTATTTAGTTTATTTATTATGTGTTGGTTATTTTAGTACTTCTTTTAGTATATCTTTGAAATGCAGCCTTGGCTAGATGAAATAAAATAAATTAAATTAAAAAGTTAGTTTTATATTTTTGTATTTCAATTAATATTTATTTTATATCGAGTAATGCCATTTTTTAATGGTTTTAGAGTTAGTTTTGGTTAACAATAATGTAACCGTCTCACTAAAAACTTAAGGAGGCAAGCTAGACAATAAATTTGAGGCAGGGACCCACTGAACAGATTTGTAATTAACCCTTGTGCTATAACACAAACATTTAAACGCATAACATATGTGTTTTTTAAATTTTATATGAAAAGACAACCACCATATGCTGAAGTTTAGGCCTAGCTTTCACTCTCCTCAGTCCGCTCCTTTTTGGTGTGTTGAAGAGTCTTTAGAGCTCTCAAACTCCAGGATACGAGTTAAGATATCAGCATAATATAAAGCCAGCCTAGCATCAGCATGCTACCTACAAACAAACCAATCCAATAAAACATGACAAACAGAATACAGCTTACACAGAGAATTAACCATGACAAACTAGACAGAAAACCCTGACTTGACCAAAGTTTTTCAATCAGGACTCAGAAGCCGTTTCTCAACATGTGTTCTTGTCTGTTCTTGTGGACTTGTGAAACGTCATCAGTCGTTCCAATTCAAAGTTCACATCTGGCCAAGTACAGTTCAGATGTGTTCTTGCTCCGCCCCTTTTATGAAGGACGCGTTAACAGGTGACTTATGCGAACCTGAGGCAACAGGTATCCCAGAATGCATTTCACACCAACCAGCGAGTGTTAACGGCAGAGGAGAAAACCCGCATAATTTTCAAAATACGACTGCTATTGTGTCATGAAATGTAGTTTTAAGAGCGGAAAACAGCCTTACCTCGGCTATAGTCATTCTGAGATTTGCCGCTGGCTCTGATGTCTCTGTAGTGGTTAAATATGAGATATAATTTGTTTTGAGTATATATAACAGGCAATCTTTGGTGTCATGAATCTATTATTTCTTCCTGGTCATATCACAATAAAAATAACTACTACTAAAAAAAAATTACTATACTTCTGCTCACCAAGACTATTTATTTGTTCAAAAATACAGTAAAAAAGTAATGTTGTGAAATTTCAAATAGCTGTTTTCTATGTGAATATCTGTTAAACTGTAATTGATTGCTGTGATCAAAGCTGAATTTCAGCATCATTACTCCAGTCTTCAGTGTCACATGATCCTTCAGAAATCATTCTAATATGCTGATTTGCTGCTCAAGAAACATTTCTGATTATTATCAATGTTGAAAACAGTTGTGCTGCACAATATTTTTGTGGAAACCGTGATACGTTTTATTTTTCAGGATTCACAGATGAATAGAAAGTTCAAAAGAACAACATTTATTTGAAATAGAAATCTTTTGTATCTCTATAAATGTCTTTACTGTCGCTTTTGATCAATTTAATGCATCTTTTATGAATAAAAGTATTATTTCTTTCAAAAAAAAAAAAAAAGTAGCTTGATTTGTAGGATGTGCGGCTGGAGCGTTGCTGAATTGTGATGTAACAGTGACATGAAAGCGCTGCTGGAGGGTGGAGATGTTTATTCGGTGGTCTGTAATCACAAGCTGGAATGTGAGCGTTTTCGCCTGTTATTCTGACCACCAACAATCTCTGAAATGTGAGTGAATGAAAGGAAGATGTTGACAGCCACATGAAAGAGGTCTGGTGCCTCGCACCCCAAAACACCCGGAACCGTCAGACCGTGATTCATACGGCATAAAAACTGATCATGATCTACTGCTGCAAATTAAACACGGCTATTCTATTAAACATTTCCATTTGTTTTAGTACAAGAGAAACTCGTGCAGCTGTGAAGCGACACAAGGGCTTATGCATATATGCTATGAAATATGAAATATGCAAGCTTATTTCCGCCACTGAGTAAAAAGTGATAAAGGTAATTGCAACTTTTTTCTCACAATAATGACTTTTTTCTTGCATTTCCAAGAAAAAAAGTTAAAATATAAATTCTTAATTCTGAGCAGAAAAGCCAAAAGTTGCAAAAAACAAAACAAAAAAAATCTGAATTGTAATATATAAACAAAGAATTCTTAGAAAAAAAAAGTCAAAATTACAAGATATAAACCTAGAATTCAGAGACAAAAAGTCAGAATTGCAAGAAAAAAAATTACAAAATATAAATACAGAATTGCAAGATATCAACTCAGAATTGCAAGAAAAGTCAGAATTGTGACATGAACCCACAATTCTGAGAAAAAAAAGTCAAAATTGCAAGATATCAACTTAGAATTCAGAAAAAAGTCAGAATTGCAAAATATAAGCACAGAATTGTAAGAAAAAAGTCAGAATTGTGACATATAAACAGAATTTTGAGGGAAAAGTCAAAATTGCAAGCTATAAACTCAGAATTGCATGAAAAAAGTCAGGAATGCAAGATATAAACTCAGAATTCTGAGAAAAAAGTCAGAATTGCGAAATATAAACTTGCAATTGTGAGAAAAAAAGTCACAAACATAGTAGTGCTACTAAAGACTTTTGTAAGACAGCAGTTCAGAGAACCTAAAATTCTAAATGCATCAAATTGCACTGAATTTTTATGCTCTCTCAATGATTCCTTTTTTACAGTGCAGATCATGGACTCTCAGAGTTTATTCTCTATGTCCCTTGGGGCCGCTCATGGGCCCCTGTAACCCTGCTCTATATGATGAATACTTTGGAGGAGCCGTCATCGTCATCATCATCGAGTCCAGCTGCGGGAGTTTGGCAGAAACACGACCAAATATTAGCAGCTGGAAATCAAACACACAACACACCCTTCAGAGAGACCAAGCCTGTTTACATTCTCTAAACTCAGATTAAAGGATAGTTTACAGTGTATAAACTGAACAGATTGATGTGTTGAATCATAACAGAAGATCACTAAACATTCACTGAGAGTACGATCGTCTGAAGAACTGATTCTTAACTGATTGTTTCAGGATTTTACAACACCTGTGTTATTTTTGTATCAATGAGATACTTTTTGTTAATATTTGAAATTAGGTTTTATTTTTATATTTCATGTTTACATTTTAGTTTGTTACATTTTAAAAAGTTTGTCATTTTATTAGTTTTTTTTAAATGTCCATATATTTTTTATATTTTTATTAATATTATTTTTATTATTTTATTTTTTATTACATTCTTTTTTAGAATAACTATTGTTGTACTGAAATTGTTAAAATGAGATGCAACTAGATAAAAATAAAATATATAAAAATAGCATCTAAATCCCATTGCATTTAACTCAATGCACTGTTTTGGACGTCAACAACAAAATATATTATTCAAACAACAACTACTGACAAAACAAAGAGAGTCAACTTCATGTCATTCCAAAACTTTATTATCTGTGGGACACAAAAAACTTCTGTTATTTTGAAGAACATTGTGATCCAAGCAACATTTGATTTTCATGGCATGGATTAAAAAACATCGAGACTTAAAGTTCAAATGTAATGCATACAGGTTTGGAACAACATGAGGATGAGTGAATGACAGAATTGTCATTTTTGGATAACCTGTCCATCTAAGAAACTTTGTTTTGTACAGTAGATGAATTTCAGTCTTGGGTGTGCTTTTGAAAAAGGCTGCATTAGTGTAATTTATATAATATTTAACTTTTTAAATAAAAATGTTCAGACACATACTGACTACGTTTACATGGACAGCAATACTATGATTTTAATACAATTAAGACAATACTCTGATTAAGAATGTACCATGTAAACAGAGCTTTTTGATTACCTTAATCCGGCTAAAGTCATAATCGAAGTAAACACAAATCGAATTAAGACGTGGAGTATTCCTATTTTAGTCGCATTATTGAAGTGCAGTACAGACATGTAAACACCTTAATCAAACTATTACCGTCGTGTAGGATTTTTCGCCGCATTTTGCGACAGGATACACATACGGCAGTGATCAACCATTTGACGGCAAATGAAAGAGCTTCAACACCGCCATCGTCTGTATGCACGTACAAATAATTAACTGCACTTGAAGCTTTCATAAAATTTAAAATGTAACACCCAAAACTGTATATGGCATCATCATGAAGGCGAACTATATGTTTATACGTGAAATTCTGGAGGGGACATCGGATGGCGTCGCGTGGTGATGTAATGACGCATGCCATTAATTGATCTATGTACTATAACATGTAAAACAGGAACATGAAAGGATTATTTTAAAAGCATCCCATGTAAACACCTTAATCATAATATTGTCTTATTCAGAATAAGGTAAGTAATTAGATTACTGATGTCCATGTAAACGTAGTCAATGTCAGGAGTCTGGACTGTCTGTGTGTGTGTTTTGCTCCCCACGTGCTCCCTGTATCCCAGTGTTTATGCCCATATTTGGTTATTTTCCTGTTTCTGTCCTCGTCTAGTCTAATTCATTCATCCCCTGCAGCTGTGTTTAATTAATTATCCTGTGTATTTACGTTCCTGTCTATGTCTTTCTCCCTGTCGGGTCTACTTGGTTACTACGTGTGTTGCTCAAGCTCCTGTTGTGATTATTCTCTGTGCTTCCTGGATAAAAGACTGTTAAACATTTCCTCATGCCTCCAGCGTCTTCCTGCAACAGCGTAACGTGACAGAAGACCCGAACTAAAACAGTTACCTCCATATGTTCCCTCCGATTTTGTTTCCGTGTTTTCTCAGTGTTTTTTTCTTTCCGTTGTGTTTCTATGGATCCCCTCACCTGTCCAGAATTTCTCCCCCTCCTGCTGGAGCAGGGGGACAGATCTCTCGAGGACCATACAAGACTGTTCCTGATGCTAGCTAACACTAACAGCTACCCGGACGACGCGCTCTGCTCATTCTATGACGCAAGTTTAAACACCGCGTGCAGAGCACTGTCGTCCGAAGATGGTCCTCGAGAGGATTTCGGCGCATTCATGGAGTGGACTCTGGCGAGGAACGGATCACCACTCACCATCTGCCCCATGGGTGATCTCGCCAGGTCCACTCCAGACCCATAGCCCAGCCCTCCATCTCCCTGCGGTGCGGAGCATCAGCCCGAGCCCACCGATGATGGAGAGCCTTTTCCCGCTGCGATCTACGAACCAGCGCAAAGCCGAGTGACTGAGCAGAGGACCGCCCCGGACGTTGAGCCCAACCCATCAGACCAGGTGCAAGAGCCGGCGACAGTGCCCACCGCGAGGGAGCAAGCCGTGGACGGTTTGAGCATGGAGTGGAGCTCCGCCCACTACACCATGGCTGAGGGTGAGCTGATTGTACATCTGGGGCTGCTGGATTTGGAAGGGGACCTGATAGACTGGGAAACTGATCTGGAGCTCGATCTGCCCCCTCTCCTCTCTCCGTCATCCTCACTGGTCCCGTCCAGCCCTCCTTCGTCTCTGGTCCCCATGTCCAGCTCAGAGGGGGCTCCCGAACCTCCGGTGCCCGCTCCTCGAGAGCGCCCTCCAAAGCCTGCTCCTCGAGAGCGCCCTCCAGTGCCCGCTCCTCGAGAGCGCTCTCCAGAGCCCGATATTCCAGAGCGTCATCCTGTTCCCTTGTTCAGCCCAGAGGAGGCTCACAAATCCCCGCCCTCCCACCCGCTCCTGCCTCCTCCTCCGCTGTCGTCTCACAGCCCCTCCGCTCACCCTCAGCCCCCTATCTGTACAGTGCGAGCCCCGCGGGACTGCCGCCTCCAGCTTCCAAGGCCCCGGACTCTGCCTTGCCCCGTTGACCCAGCGGCTCCACCTTGGCTTCTAGCCTCCTTGACTATACTGTCATCCATCGATCCACCAGCTCCACCGGGTTCTCTTGTTTCTCCGGCTCCGCCTTGGTCTGGCATCGACCATCCTGCGCCTCGGGGCTCCACTCCTCCGGCTGCGCCTCGTCCCTTCGTCCCTCCGGCTCCGTCAAGCTCCTTCATCCCCTCGGCTTCTCCTCAGTCCTCAGTCGCTCCGCATCATGGCTGTTGCCCACCGTCCACCGCCCACCCCTCCCCATGTTGTTTCTATGCTGCGAGGACGCACCTTCCGGGAGGGGGCGATATATCAGGAGTCTGGACTGTCTGTGTGTGTTTTTTGCTCCCCACGTGCTCCCTGTGTCCCAGTGTTTATGCTCATATTTGGTTATTTTCCTCTTCCTCGTCTAGTCTAATTTGTTCATCCCCTGCACCTGTGTTTAATTAATTATCCTGTGTATTTAAGTTCCTGTCTGTGTGTTTCTCCCTGTCGGGTCTACTTGGTTACTAATGTGTTGCTCAAGCTCCTGTTGTGATTATTCTCTGTGTTTCCTGGATTAAAGACTGTTAAACGTTTCCTCGTGCCTCCAGCATCTTTCTGCAACAGCGTAACGTGACATATACATACTGTACACTTACACACACACTGCACAATGTCTTCCTGCTGGAGGAAACACAAAGCCTATCAGAGCTCAAGACAAACAGTACTCACTTTTTCCACTGTCCTAACACACAAAAACACACACACTGTAATACAGATGTGAGTGAGTGTCAGCAATTCCTCTGCTCATTTCCTGTGATTTCCTGTGGGGCAGTCGTGGCCTAATGGATAGAGAGTCGGACTTGTAACCCGAAGGTCATGGGTTTGAATCTCAGGTCCGGCAGGGATTGTAGGTGGGGGGTGTGAATAACCAGCACTCTCTCCATCCTCAATACCACAACTGAGGTGAGACCCTTGAGCAAGGCACCAAACCAACTGTTCCCCGGGCGCTGCAGCATTGGCTGCCCACTGCTCCAGGTGTATGTTCACTACTGTGTGCACTTGGATGGGTTAAATGCGGAGCACAAATTCCGAGTATGGGTCACCATACTTCGCCACACATCACTTCCCTTTAATTTTTTTTAGGGCAGTCGTGGCCTAATGGATAGAGAGTCGGACTTGTAACACGTGGGTTCGAGTCTCAGGTCTGGCAGGGATTGTAGATGGGGGGAGTGAATAACCAGTACTCTCTCCACCCTCAATACCACGACTGAGGTGAGACCCTTGAGCAAGGCACCCAACTGCTCCCCGGGCGCCTCAGCATTGGCTGCCCACTGCTCCAGGTGTATGTTCACTTGGATGGGTTAAATGCAGAGCACAAATTCCGAGTATGGGTCACCATACTTGGCCACACATCAGCACAATTCATCAGTTGTGCTGATGAATTTTTGTTGTGGAAACTGTGATACATTTTATTTTTCAGGATTCACAGATGAATAGAAAGTTCCTAAGAACAGCATTTATTTGAAGTAGAAATCAGCTGTAACATTATAAATGTCTTTACTGTTACTTTTTTTTAAAATCAATTTAATGCGTCCTTGCCAAATAAAAGTATTAATTTCTTTCATAGAAATCTTACAATCAGCAATTGTTTTAAATATTTTAAAGCAGCAATATGGATAAAACAGACCAGCTGCAATTCAGTATGGAAATATTGCAATGATGTCATTGTTGGTTAGTTTGCGATCTGTTCAGGAGTTTAAGACTGAAATTATCTACTAAACAAACTGAATTATTTTCATTATTTGAATACTTTAGAACACAGCTTTTATTTTAGGATTATTAATGCAGCTTTGCACTGTAATAATTTTGTCTGTCCTTGCTCAGAGTTGCTCTGCAAACTCCCTCAATCTCCTGCACGAGGACTTTGAGCCGCATAGCCTCATTTTCCCAGAGTTTCTCAGTGGAGGTTCTCTGCGTGAGGATTCGCCGTCACCGGCTCTCCTCCATCTGGAGCCCATCAGAGCGAACAGTGCTGAGCCTCGGGTCTCGTGAGATCCAGAGGAGAACGTGTGCAATTATTCCTCCCTAACAGACCCAAATGTCTTCGCTCTGCTCTGTTTGCATTGGCAGAGGTGCAGCAGAGACGTCTGTACTGATGTATTAAAACGTTTTCTAACAGTAGAAGCAATCTGTCATTGTTTTCATTTGTTTAGACCATCATTACTAGTGGCGTAGCATACTAATTTTAGATGCCAAAATCATTGCGGTTGATGTCAGTAATAAAGAAGTAATTGCAAATGTTTAAAAACCACTCAGTACGACCATATAGCAACTAATTATTTTTTTTTTTTTGCACGAGCAAACACTTATTTTCTTAAGCAAATTTTAAAATATATACGTTTTTTTTTTTTTTTTAAGTAGGTGTGGCTCATACTGTATAAGCTTTAAAATCTTAAACGTGTTGCAGTGCACTCTGGGAGTGGCTCCTACAGAAATCTGACCTGTAATTCAGAGCAGGGCCGGTTCTAGACATTAGGAGGCTCTAAGCAAAAATCATGTTGGAGGCCCCCCACCCCCAATAAAAAGCACTTGAAACAAATATGATTCCTAACTTTTTTATTTATACAACATTTAACTTTAAATGTTGTATATTTATACTTATACAGTACAAAAAATTGGAAAATTACTATTTTAAATGTTCTTGAAAGAAGTCTCTTATGCTCATCAAGCCTGGATTTAGCCTATTTAATCAAAAATACACAATAAAAATAATATTTTGAAATATTATTACAATTTAAAATAATGATTTTCTATTTTACTATACTTTAAAATATTTCTGTGATGCTGTGATTTTTCATCAGCCATTACTCCGGTCTTCAGTGTCACATGAACCTACATAAATCATTCTAATATGCTGATTTATCATCAATGTTAGAAACAGTGTTTCACGTTTATTTTATAACCTGTGATACTTTTTTTCAGGATTTTTTGATTATTAAAAAGATGTTTAAAAATAAAAATATTAATATTTTATAACAATATAAGTCTTTACTACCACTTTTTATCTATTTAACACATCCTTGCTGAATATTACTGTTTTTTTTCCCTGTATTTTTGATCAAATAAATGCAGGCTTGATGAGCATAAGAAATTTCTTTCAAAAACATTAAAAATAGTAAAGGGTCCAAACTTTTGACTGGTACTGTACATATTCATCAAACTTTATCTAAGGTAATCTCTTTTTTGTTTGATGAAGATGTTATTGTTGTTATTATTATTTTACTTTACGTCATTTAGCAGACGCTTTTATCGAAAGCGACTTACAAATGAGGACAACAGAAACAATCAATTGTAGTATTAAAACAACTAAAACTGATCCAAAACTAAATGCTAAAACTTTATAAATAGTATATATACACGCACATTAAAAAAATTTATTAATTAAATAAAAATGAGAAATGCATATGACAAAATTTCTAAACTTAACATTTACATGAAAACAAAATAAAGCTACAAACAATTCAAAATATTAAGAGAACAAAAGGTATAAGAGTGTAATAATGATTCTAACATAAAACTAAGCCAAACACCAAAAACAACTACGTGTATGCACACACACACACATATCCATAAATTCAATATTATTTCATTTCCATGTAGTTTGTTGAAGCACTAAAATAACTCAAATTAAATAAAACTAAAACTTAATAAATAACTTATACAGACATAATAGAAAAAACTAATAAAATGACAAACATAACTACAACTGTAACTAAAATTAAAATAGATAACATATACAAATCAAACTACATTAGTTTAACAGTAATCCTAAAAAAATAACTGTGCAAACATACAAGTAAGAAATGGTTATAAAAACTGAAAGAGAAGTGAAACAAGTAGTAGGAAAGAGAATGTCCCTGCCTGGTGGAGTCGCTCGGTAGAGTTGATGGTCTTTACACGTTTCGGTCTTCACACAACGAGGTCTGCCGCGACTGCTGCTGCAGTATAATAACCTTTTTTATACCCGTTTAACAAATCACTAATTGAATTCAGCTGGACGCACTTTCCTGTTAATCACAACAAATGGCCACGCAAGCGCAGACACTAACAAGGTACGTCATACAATACAAGACCAAACGCGATTTCAGCACGTCTCCACTCAGTAAACAAAACAAGCGAAAATTTTGCTGTTTTATTTAATTTAATCACAGTTCCAGAATACCACTTCAGTAAGTACTTTTATCATTTTTTTCTCCTAGCTGAGCATGGGCAGGATTTCCCCCTCACATTTAATCAATATTGACTACAGATACTGTCATTATTAATATCAATAATATGATATTACGTATTGCATTGTTACCCTAAATATGACATATAGCTATATAGGCCTACATAAATCAAGTGGAACAGAAAGACACGATCGCTACTAAGCAGAAAAAAAGTTTAGTTAATTGAAACTGAAATTATAAGTGTTATGTTAGAGCAGTAATCCTAATCATCAGCCGAATTTAGAAGATACACCTGAGATCCTTTATTTGAACCATTAAAAAAATGTTCTAGTGTGTTTACTTTGAATTTGCGTTGAATACAAACTTCACTGCTTTTACTTTTGCAGCTATTTTGCTAGTCAGCTCCTGGCGCGATGTCATTCATTGTACGCGCAAATTCAAAGCATCACGTCTGAGCGCGTCAACGGCGCTCGTGCTCCTTTAAATTCGTAATAAAGTGGTCAATGATCGATTCCAGAAATTACGCTGATCGACAGAACATGTTTATATTTAAAATATATTGCAATCACTCCAAAATAGATGACAACAACTCACACACCTGCATTAGGAGCTATACTTCTTTGCGTGCCTATTTCGCCTTTTGCATTGCATAGTTCGCACTTCGCAGCACCTGAAAGATGTGTTCGTTATGCAAACATTCAGAAGGCGGGACCCGCTTTGAAACTGTAACATTAGAGATAATTCAAGTATATCCAATGAACAATGAGGCTAGTATTTCTGCCTGTCTTGACTGGTGGACTGGCGTATAGGGGATGTTACGGTTATGGAGGCCCCTCCTCAAAGCCCGAGGCCCTAGGCAATCGCCTGTTCTGCCTATAGCTAGCAGAGCCATATGGATTCAGAGCCATATGTTTAAGTGTCAGTTTAAGATTTCCCAAAAGCCCTTTTCAAACCCCATCAAATACAGCCCACGCCTCTCATTAAAGACACTGAGGAACATGAACATGCTGTTTTAGACGAGCGAGTTTAACTTTACTGAGCTACACTCACACGTACTAGTAATTCAGAGAGTGCACTTAGTAAATTAAGACTTTAATTCTAGGATGCATTAAATTGATCAAAAGTGACAGTAAAGACATTTATAATTTATAATTGAAAAAATTCAATTTCAAATAAATGCTGTTCTTTTGAACTTTCTGTTCATCTGTGAATCCTGAAAAATAAAATGTATCACAGTTTCCACAAAAATATTGGGCAGCACAACTGTTTTTTCAACATTGATAATAATCAGAACTGTTTCCTAAGCAGCAAATCAGCATATTAGAATGATTTCTGAAGGATCATGTGACACTGAAAACTGGAGTAATGATGCTGAAAATTCAGCTTTGCCCACAGGAATAAATTACACTTTAACATATATTCACATAGAAAACAGCTATTTTAAATTATAATAATATTTCACAATATTACTGTTTTTACTGTATTTTTGATAACATGAATGCTTTGAAAGAAATTTGTGTCTGTTTAAACTTTTTCCTTAGGGATTTTTAACAGAAACATCTGAAACAAAGCTGATACTTCAGTAAAACATTACATTAAACTCCATTACATTGCTTGAACAATGAAGGAGAAATATTATTATTCCTCCAGGTAAACAATTTTAAACATGCTTTATGAATTTACAGTTATTGTGAGATCCATTTTGCCTGGCTGTGTTTTTCAAGAACACATTTTAAACCTTTAATATGTCCAAAGACCTACATTTCCACAGCCAACATTTGCTCTACATGCAATAAATTAAATCTACACACTTCACTGATGGCAGTGAACCAACCTTACAAGAATGCCAAAGTGTGAGTGCATGCATTACATATGGAGTTATATATTTTTTATATGCTCTTAAACATTGCTGTTTTTATAGTTGCACTGCAGGTACTACAGTGGTCAAACCCTGACAATAAAATACATTTTTTAAATGAATTAAGATATTTGAGTTGTATGGACTTCTGTTATGATATTTTTATGGTGCTGGACGTCTGACAGTATCTGTAGTACAGTAACGTCTCTGTCAAACACCCACTAATGTCATTCCTGACTGTCCCACAGCATGACAGATTTACATTCTCTGTGTTCTGGCTTAAATTCAGATTTCTGTGGGTTTCCCAACACAGATGGTGTTTTACATTATGAGAGTGGTTTAGCTGAATAAAACACTCTGACAATCTGATGAGTTTGTTTCTTCATCAGATTTGGAGAAATGTGTCATTCCATCACTCACCAATGGATGCTCTGCAGTGAATGGGTGCCGTCAGAATGAGAGTCCAAACAGCTCATAAAAACCTCACAATAATCCACAAATAATCCACACCATTCCAGTCCATCAGTTAACATCTTGAGAAGACAAAAGCTGAAACAAATCCATCAAGACGTCCATAATCCATAATAACACTTTCTAAAAGTCCATCTCCTGTTGTCTCTCACATCAAAATCCAGCCACATATTTGTTCAGAGCTGTTTTAGACTGTTTTGGCTTGTAAATGGTGCTTGATCTGTGCAGATTTATCTCCTGATTCAGACCAGACCACTTTTTCACTGGAGGAAACGTTATTATGGATTATGGACTCATATTTAAGTTAAAACCATCTTAATGGATTTGTTTCAGCTTTTGTCTTCTCCAGATGTTAATTGATGGACTGGAGTGGTGTGGATTACTTGTGGATTATTGTGAGGTTTTTATCAGCTGTTTGGACTCTCATTCTGACGGCACCCATTCACTGCAGAGGATCCATTGGTGAGCAAGTGATGGAATGCTACATTTCTCCAAATCTGAAGAAGAAACAAACTCATCCTAATCTTGGATGGTCTGAGGGTGAGTACATTCTCATTTTTGGGTGAACTATTCCTTTAACATTCTCACATGTACACTCACTGTACAAAACTCACTGACTCAGTGCTGTAGAGATTTGATTGGTTGCTAGTGTGTTATGTGGTTGCTAGGTGGTTGCTTACTAGCTCAAGTCAACAGAACCCACTTAAAAGTCAGTTATACTCTGGTCTCTTGATATGGTTACACCCAGAAGTTTAATGGCTGTTCAGATGCTTTAATGAGATCAGTTAAACTTCATGCTTCAAACTGCCAGAAACATACTTCACACACGTAAACAAACACAGATGCATTTCCCATCAAACACCCTTAACATGCATTCTTGCATTATAGAACTCAAGGCTCAGATTTCTCTTACTATATAAACCTCCAGATGTCTGTGTCAATAAACCAGATGCTATTATTTTAAATTTCCTACATTTCTAAATAACTTGCTCAGTAAAACATTCAATCTGCTTCTTTACTTTTGAAAGTAAGAAAATATTATGAATTGCGCTTTGAATGATTTTGTATTAGAGTTGAGCTTGTGTAGCTAGAAGTTTGTGTACTTGTGTGAAGTATGATTCTAATTGAATTTTGAGGATCA
Organism: Spinibarbus caldwelli; assembly: GCA_039654775.1. Taxonomy (NCBI): domain Eukaryota; kingdom Metazoa; phylum Chordata; class Actinopteri; order Cypriniformes; family Cyprinidae; genus Spinibarbus; species Spinibarbus caldwelli. Next base: position 1,868,861 of record CM077256.1, read on the forward strand.
GTTTCACGAGTTTCACCTGCAGAAACAACAGATGTCTTCAGCACTTTAAACTTCTTCAGGTATATTTGATCACTTTGGGAAAGCAGATACTGGTTTATAAGATTACTGCTAAAATCTAACTTTGGAAGGTCACGAGAGAGTTTACTCAGTGACTCATTACTTTAATGAGGAGCAGATTTGTGTCAGTTTTATTTAGGGTTCAAAACCAACACTTGGCAAGTAAAATTGGTGAGTAAATAAAAAGTTACTCACCAGTTAGGTTACATAGTTGAACAGTAAGTGATGATTTGATTCTCAAACTATCCATATCAGAGATGAAAACAGACCATCTACTAATGAAAACCTACCTTTAAGGAAGTGTTTTAGATGTTAGTTTTGGATGTTTTGGATGTTTTTCCCTAATTAATATTTGTCCATCAAACTACAAAAATTAATATATATATATATATATATATATATATATATATATATATATATATATATATATATATATATATTTAATACATTTTAATTTAATAAATTAAATGAATAATTATCTTATTCTATTATATTTTATTTTATTTTATTGCATTGCCATATATAGCTAAATTTACATGTTGGGTCCTGATTGTATTGTATGTGCACCACATTTTATTGCATTTTTAATATGTTAAAGCAGGCAAAGCACTGGGCAAAATTGACATAAGGAGTTGCCTTGTATTCTTCAGGTCTTTGCGGCCAAACGTGTCCAGCTGTGATTCAGTGTTGGGTTTCAGTGAGACGGATGCTGACAGGTGGGCAGGCAAAACAAAAACAACTAAACGTCTGGATGAAAAATTCCCACCAAAGTTGTGTGAGGTGAAGATTCTGTGTCATATTAATGTCAGAAGATCTCGTCTGAACACAGATGCTGGAAGATAAGAGCTGCAGGTCTGAGGGATCTGTGACAGTGACTCTTTATAGATATTAATATATTATATAAAATCAGAGCAGATGTGTCATTACAGCCGGTTGTTTAGTTATATTAATAAAGTTTGTGGCATCGATTGCTGACTTAGACACACAGATATCATCTGACCGACCAGAGAAGTTTTGGTTTTCTACAATATTTAGTGACAGGAAAATCTGAGCTCTTTGGTACTTAAATGAAGCGGTGTTTTTCTGTGTGGTTGCTAGGGTGTGTTGCTAGGCAGTTGCTAAGGTATTCTAGGTGTTGCTAAGGTATACTATGCAGTTGCCAGGGTGGTTGCTAGGGTGTCACTATGCAGCTGCCAGGGTGGCTGCTATGTGGCTGCTAGCATATTCCGAGTGGTTGTTAGGCAGTTGTTATGGTGTTCTGAGTGTTTGCTTGGTGTTTGCTAGGGTGTTCTGGGTGGTTGCTAGGGTGTTGCCATGCAGTTGTTATGGTGTTCTGGGTGTTTGCTAGGGTGTTCTGGGTGGTTGTTAGGGTGTTGCTATGCAGTTGCCAGAGTGGTTAATATGTGATTGCTAGGGTGCTGCTATGCAGTTGCTAGGCTGTTCTGGGTGGTTGCTAGGGGGTTCTGGATGGTTGCTAGAGTGTTGAAGAAAAACACAAAGAAACAGCTGAAATGTGTGCAGAATATGCAGTTCTATTAAATATAATAATATATTATATATAATAATATTTAATGTCATAAATCTCCAGTGAGAAGTTGTTCTTCTGAAGTTCTTTCCGAATGTTTTGAAATAAAAGTGACAAATGTGTTTTGAGCTCTTTAGGAACACAATCTGATTGTCTTGATTTAAAGCAGGAATCGTCATGGAACTCAATTAAACAAAGCTAATGCCTAAACAGCGCCCTTCCCTGTTTCTCCTCTTGATATCATCTTTTCTCTCAGGTCACCTGAGACTAATTAAAATGCTGTGACAGTAAATCTAGTGGAGGGCAAAGGTCTAAATCCCTTAATTTTTCTATAAAGGTTTCTCCCTGCTCTTCTGGAGCTGATGCACGGCTGACTGATGTGTGTTTGGCTGGATTTGGTGTCAAGGGGTTTTTCTGATCTCTGACAGCCAATGATGTCATGAAAGGCAAGAAACTGGATCATCTTTCATAAACACAAAAGCTCATCTGGCGCTCATTATGGCTCCTCATGTGGGTGGGGTGCTCGCTGCAATGAATTATGCATAAAATTTTGCAGTGCAGGTCAGTTACAGTAAAGGATTGTCAGATAATCACACCACTGGTATCATAGAACTGGTTGCTAGGGTGCTCTGGGTGCTTGTCAGGTGGCTGCTAGTGTGTTGTTATGCAGCTGCCAGGGTGGTTACTATGCAGTTGCAAGAGTGTTCTGGTTGGTTGTTAAGAGGTTGCTAGGCTGTTCTGGGTAGTTGTTAGGGTGTTGCTATACAGTTGCCTTGGGTGGTTGCTAAGGTGTTGATATGCATTTCTTAGGGTGTTTTGTGTGGTTTCTAGGCAGTTGTTAAGAGTGTTCTGGGTGGTTGCTAGAGTGGTTCCCATGGTATTCTGAGTGGTTGCTATGCAGTTGCTAAGGTGTGGTGTTCTGGATGGTTGCTAGGAGGTTACTAGGGTGTTCTGGCTGGTTATTAGGGTGTTGCTATGCAATTACCTTGGGAGGTTGCTAGAATGGTCTGGATGGTTGCTAGGGTGTTGCTAGGTAGATATGCATTAACTAGGGGTTCTGGGTGGTTTCTAGGAGGTTGCTAGGGTGTTCTGGGTGGTTGTTTGGGTGCTGCTATGCAGTTTCTAGGGTGTTCTGGGTGATTGTTTGGGTGTTCTGGATGGTTGCTAGGATGTCCTGGCTGGTTGTTAGGGTGTTGCTATGCAATTGCCTTGGGTTGTTGCTAGGATGGTCTGGGTCATTGCTAGGGTGTTGCTAGGTAGTTGATATGCAGTTTCTAGGGGTTCTTGATGGTTTCTAGGAGGTTGCTGCGGTGTTCTGGGTGATTGTTAGGGTGTTGTTATGCAGTTGCTAGGGTGTTCTGGGTGGTTGTTAGGGTGTACCTATGCAATTGCTAGGGTGTTCTGGGTGGTTGTTAGGGTGTTACTATGCAGTTGCCTTGGGTGGTTGTCAGGATGGTCTGGGTGGTCGCTAAGGTGGGTTTCTTAGGATGTATTGTGTGTAAGAGTTTTCTGGGTGGTTGCTAGGGTGTTGCTGGGTGGTTACTAGACAGTTCTGAGTGGTTGCTAGGTAGCTGCTATGCTGTTTATAGGGGTTTATGGGTGGTTGCTAAGGTGTTGCTATGTAGATGCAATGTGGTTCAACCATCAGTGAGCAGAGCTTCAGTTCAGTTCTATATTATGGTTTTTATTTATGTTTTTTTTTTTTATTAAAACCAGTCTAATAAAAAGAATATCCATGAATTTTGATTGACAGGTATAGGTGAGCAGGTAGTTGCAGCAGTGAGTGTTTACCTGCGGACAGTCTTTGATGTAGTGGCCCTTACTGAAGCACAGGTGGCACAGGTAGCTGGGCGGAGGTTTCTTGCAGGGCTTTCTGGGTTCAGAGGTCAGCGAGAGGTCAGAGAAGCTGTCTGTTAGTAAACTCAGGCCCTCGACAATGTTGTTCAATGAGCCGTAGGGAGACGAGCCCTTATATAAGCGGCTACACAGAGTCTGTAGAGAGAAAAACACATTAAACTTTTACAAAATTTTCAATGTAATTAATAAGCATTATCATATTTAAATTGTATATGAAATATATATGGTCACAAGGTCATGGGTTCAATTCCCAGGAAATGCATGAATTGATAAAACGTATACTTTGAATCAGAATATTTAATATTACAGCTTTTGTTAATATTTTGAATAAGTTTGTTAAAGATCATTTAAAGAATATAATAAGCATTATCATATATAAATGATATATAAAATATATGGTCACAAAGTCATGGGTTTGATTTCTAGAGAATGCATGAATTGAAACAATGTATACTATGAATCAGTGTTATTTTTAGTGTCATGTTGTAGTTTTTGTTAATATTTTGATATTTTCTTTTTTCATTTTAATTTTAATGTTTTAGGATTTTTTGTGCATTTTTGTCATTTTTATTAGTTTTTGTTATTCTAGTACTTCAAGTTAAACTAAATGGAAATGAGAATTTTCTGGTAACTAGCTTTTTTATATTTATATTATATCAGTTAACATATATTTTATTTAAATAATAGAATTTCTTTGTGGTTTTAGTTTTTCATATTTAATATTCTTATTTTCTTTTTATATTTTTAAAGTTCAGATTATTTAACATGCCCTCAGTCAGTAGGTGTCAGTATACTGTAAAGTCACTGTAAAGTGTTACATGTTTAGGTAGATGAATAAGAACACAGAACATAAGCTCAGTATCAGACAGTTGTTTGTTGATATTAAAAATCTGTCACAAAATCTCTCTTTAAACTGTTAATGTTTCCCTCTGTGTATACATTTCTGTTTTTGATTGTTTAGCATTGTTTTCTGTGGTCTGATTTCCTTTCTGCATACAGTATAATCTGTGTGAGAGAGAATTTTCCATTTTCCTCAGGAAGACAGACTTTGCCACGATTCTCTGAACCCTTTTCCTCATTCTATCTCATGAGATTGTCCATACTGTTCAGAATGAAATATTAGCCAGCTGCCTATATATTGAGCAGTATGTACTACTTACTAAAAACAACATGTTAATAGCATGCAATATGCAGTGACAAACATTTAAAGTAAATTTGCATTATGTAAAAGTAGTATGCAACATTATGTGCATGTGTAATTCTCACATGCATCAGGGATATGCATTTATCATATACCATATCTCTGTAAATTCTTTTCCAGAACCTAGATTTTATGCAACTATTAAAAAAAAACAAAAAAAAAAAAACGCTGAACTCAGATGTTTTTCCACACTGTTTACGTGGAGCTAAACCACTAAAGCTTCAGATCTCTTCAACAAAAACTGTGGCTTTTCATTCAGTCGTCCGCATTCAGCCTGGTTTATTTGTGCTTTCTAAAGCCAAAGTAAGTGATAATATATTAATACACACACAAAACTTGGTTGAATGATGGTTAAATGATGGTATGATATTTTTATTAACCATGGTACTGAATTATTGCCATTGTCTTCATACACTAGTTCAGTGCTGCGGTCTAAAATGGTAATATATAGTATGTGTTTGTTACTGAAAGGACTGTGCATTATTATCATGAGCCCAATTTACAGTAAGCTAGTCATTTTTAGAGTAATTTGTAACTAAACAGCTCAGTAAGTAGCAGATGAACTGTTCAGGTTGACCTGAGTTAGTAGGGACCAGTTCAGACTGAGCCAGAGAAATAAAACTGTCAAGGAGAGCTGAGCCCGACTGAAACCAGTCATTCAGGACTGAACACACTTTTCTCAGCATAAATACACATGATGGAGCTCTACAGCAACAAAGTGTACTTGTTAACCCAGAACTCCTGCTGTTTATCACTGACAGCCACTCAGAGGATGAACTTAAGGAAATGTTTCAGGGAAGGTAGTATTAGTAGTAAAGCAGTAAGTAGTAAGAAAGTGAATGTGTCTGTGGACGACGCCAGAAGATTTATGCATGTTTTTCTACTGCATTCAGTTCTGCAGGACTAGAATATATTCCTGTAAATATAACTAAATATAGTAAGACTACACAAGTGGCTTTTATAGAAACATCATGGTACTGTACAACAACACACACACACAGAAAAATAAGTATCTATCTATCTATCTATCTATCTATCCACTTTATTTATTTAGATATTTTTTACATTCGTATCCAGTTATGAATGGATAGATAGATAGATAGATAGATAGATAGATAGATAGATAGACTGTCATACCATAGCTTTGACTATGTTCACAATAAAGAATGGTCATGTAAATTAATTTGCAAACCATGGATAAAAAAAAAAGCAATTCTCCTAGCAACCACCCAAATCTCACGCAATTAGACCATGTATGAAACTAAAAATTATGCAAGTTACTAAACACTGGTGATGTATAGCTGTAAAACACTATGTCTTCATCATATCCAGTGACCTTCAGTAACTTGTTTCTGGAAGTCTTGACAAAAACATTTCAAACCTGAAAGACTTTGGGCATGTAATGTTATTATTGTTTGTTCAGGGATTCCCAAACGTTTTTGTCAGCCAAACCCCTTTGACATGAAATATTTACTTGAAATAAAGTAGATAGATAGATAGATAGATAGATAGATAGATAGATAGATAGATAGATAGATAGATAGAGAGAGCATCAGTGATGCTGTGGTGACGTCATCACCTCCGTGCGCTCGTGAATGAAGCTGCTGATGATGCTGGAGTTGAGATGCGAGTCCAGATCCTCCTTCGGTTTGTTGCAGTAGTTCTCATCAGACTCCTGAAGGGACAGATAAACCCAGTTCAAACGTTGCGCGGGCTGATAAACCGAGTCTATAGCCGAAACCAAACTCATCTTCCTTTATGGATCAGTCCAGTTGAGAATAAAAAGCTGGTGTTTGTCAGCAGGCTCTGGCACTGTTATCTGCTCACACTGAACACATTTGTTGCGGAATGACAGGACGGGTCAGTTCGCGCAGCTCTGAGGAGCGAAGTTAAACCGCATATTCACCGCACTTTACCAATCCTGCTGTGCTGGAGGGTTGGCTAATGAATATTCATAAGCTGTGGCGTCGCCATTGGAGGGTTACCAAGAAACGTCATCATAATATAATTAATATTCAAACACACGCACTTCCTTATTTCGAGGATTCCGATGAGCTTAATTAGCCTAATATTCATGAGCTGAGACATTTTCACATTTCACAGAGATATCATTAAAAAAACATTCATTCTTGATTTATTAAAATTAACAATTTTGTAACAATTTAAATTTCTACGTGATTAAACGCGTAATGTGAGACATCATATAGTAAATAACATATTTATAATAACATATTTTAACACAAATTAAATATATATTTAAAATGAACAAGAGGCTTTTCTCTGTTGTTTTATATAATATAAATCATCCACACGAACCAGTTTTTGCACTCATTAAAACCAAATGCAATAAAGTTCTCCAAAAGCTATACATATACTACATCCAGATGTCTGGCATCCTTACAAAAACTGCTACCATGGTAAATACATGCTTGTAATAATTATAACGCATTGAATTACATTATTGTATTGTACATCAGCCACAATTTGACTACATTTTATTAACTGTTTTTCTAAATTTTGTATTCTATTTTTTCAAAGTTTAATAAGCTTCGTGTTCATTTTCATATTTAAATTCATATTTTGAATCCCAGTGTGTTTTATTGTTGTGTCAGACTTATGGAACTCATTTTGTATGGCAAGCCGTTTAGCATTTAAAACTGTGTTTTGACTATCGGCTTGCCATAATTTTGTGACTTAATATGATTAAATCAGTTCAAATCAGAAGCCAGCCCTGACTCAGTGTGATCAGGTGCAGACTCTGCCCTCTGGTGTTCGTGTCAATCTATTACAGGCTGTTTACAGCAAAGCAGCTGAACTTTGTGAAATGTGACACTCCTTTTGTTTCTGTGTGTGTTTTTGCTTGTTTGATATTTACACACATTAACAGAAATATTATGTCATATTGTAAGAATTAAAGGAGTTCTAAAATGAAATCTGTGATTTATTATGGTTTTAAACATGGTGATGTTTTGTAAAGCTCAGGGCATGCCTGAAAGTGGATGATGTGCACCTGACGTAAACGTGAGCAGTTTTTCCACTGCTATTCACACATGCTTCTGAAGAAAACTCAAGCCAAACCCATGAGACTCTTTTATTTCTATACATGTTGATCTGAATGAGTGAGAGGCCAGGACAGACGTGAGTCACATGACACAGGTGGAAGAGAAGAGGAGCGTCTGTTGTTTTCATGCAAACAGCAACAGCCACGTTCTTTCAAACTCAATGTCATGGTCAGTATTAGTCATGTGAAGAGGCTTTTCTTTGTTGTTCTGTATGATATAGATCTGCCACACAAACCAGTTTTTGTACTCATTAAAACCAAATGTAATACTGTCTCCATGAGGTATACAAATATTAGGCTATAATGCATTCGGTTACAAAAACTGGTAACCATAGCTTTCAGCACTTTTTTGTTTTTTTCCAGATTGAAAGAGTTGTCATTATTTGGAAAGTTGATACAAGGGCATAACAAATGTTCTCAGAATGTTCTGGCAAGGTTCTCTTAAAGTTCCGAACAAACATCCTCGCATTAACGTTAATAGAATGTTTGTTTGAAGTTATCTGGGCTTTAACAATGTTCTCAAAAAGTGAGCACAGAAACATTATTTATACATCGTTCATGAAACTTTTTCCTAAACTTTTTTGTTAGAAGTTTGTCTAATGTTAGTTTAAGTAACATTCCAATAATGTTTGCAAAATGATACAATTGAATGTTACCTTAACGTCTGAATAACAAAGAAAAAAAAAAAAAACATTTACAAAAAATGGACGTTTTTAACCCAAAATCGTTTATATAAATGAATGGGAACGTTAGAAAAATGTTCCTAGAACATATTTTTGTTAGCTGTGAAATATGACTGCCCCAGACTAAAAGTAGCTTAGTAACTAATTACAGTAATAATATTAATTTTTGCAATAAGATTTCAGTAATAATATTACAGTTACCATCCATTAAACAGCTAGTCACACTATTACTGATTTGAAATTCAACAATCCAATAATTCCTAGATTTATTTTCATAATTTTCAGGACTCATGAACACATGAAGTCACCAGTGCAGCAGGCAAGCTTGGAATATGGAAAAGCTTACATTCAGCAGATGGAAATATTCCATTAATTTGATTTTGTCAGGAGAAAAGATGATCTGAACACTGATGTGTAAGTTGTGGCATTACTTTACTCTGGCATTACATCCCTCTGATGCTGATATAAATTGTATTACTATAATTAAAAATATAGAAAACAAAACATTTTCTTATGAACTTATGTGGTTTCTTTTGATAAAATACATCATGAAATATAATCGTATATGGATAACAGAGAAATTATAGCTACAGTTAGCTTCAAGCTACACAATTAATGAGAATAATAAAACACTTTTACTTAAACGTCACTATCAATCACCACTGAGCATTTGAAATAACTTCTGACTGCGATCCAATGTGAATTTTAGTCAAATGATGAGGCAGAAATATATTTTAGAAGAATTTTGTGGGGAAGAAAGAAAAGTAATGTAACTAGTAGTGTAGCTAATTAGGCTACTGTTGCCAGAAAGTAATAAGTAACGCAATAATATTACTTTTGAAAGGAGTAACTAGCCTAGTAATGAGTGATAAAATACATTTTTTGAGTAACTAGCCCAACATTGCTGAGTAATTAAAACTAAAAACAAGTAGGCCTAGCAAAATACTACAAAATAAGTTGAAAAACGAAACTAAATTTAAATAATAAATGTTAAAACGCTCTGGTAACAACCCACAACAGCCTAGAATCATTATTCAAGGCATTTTTTTTACCAAGTAAGCGCTAATGTAATCCTGCAGGACGGGGATGTGAAGACAGGATCGGGTCACACCCACCGTGACACACAGCCGCCCTGCACTTCCTCAGTCAGCTGCAATCATCACATCACACGCACATCCCGTAAGTTTTTCCATTTAAAGTCTTTTTTACTCCGTTAAAACGACAATATATCGAGCGTTTCGCGCGTTTGTGGTGTTTTCAGCGTGACGCGCTTGATACAATGTAACACAATGTAACATTCTGTGCATGATTCCGTGTTAAGCGCGTTCTTTAGATGTTTGTCAGCAAAACAATGTCGAATGTTCTAAATGTTTGCGGGATAAGATGTGTGTTTTCAGATGGTTTGGGTGTGTGCTGTGTAATCCGAAATATTCGGCTGCCATTTTTCTGTGTGTAGGCAGAGAGTGATGCCGAAGGGTCAAACGGTGTGTACTGTAGTATGTAGTATGCGACTGCCCGACTGCTGTGAGTGTTTCAGTACGTTTAGACATGAGATGTGCTGCGTTTCTCTCATAAAGCAGAGAGATGATTTCTGTCATGTAAAGCAGGATGTCAGACGTGTGCGTGACTGCAGATCTGAGCTCCACTGCGGTTTAACAACTCATCTCTGGTTTAACAAACACGCAGAATTAAACACAGCTCACTAACAGCATGCAGTCACGCTAGAAAGTTAGCTGACCCTTAAAGTGATAGTTCCTCCCAAAAATCAGACTTATGTTATAATTTACCCTCAAGTTGATCCAAACCTGTATGAATTAGTAAAAAAACTGTTGACTTCCCCATTGGGTAGTATTTATAAGTCAGACTTAGTTTACATTTACATTACATTTAGTCAAGTAGTAGACAATTTTATCCAAAGCGACTTACAAATGAGGACAATAGAAACAATCAAAACCAACAAAAGAGCAACAACATGCAAGTGCTGTGACAAGTCTCAGTTAGCTTAACGCAGCACACCTAGCAAGGTTTTTTTTTTAGATTATATATACAAATAAAAAGAAAACAGATAGAATAAAAAAACAGAGAAAGCTAGTGTTAGAGGCTTTTTTTTGCTTTTGTTAATTGTATAATAAATAAAAAGAAAACAAATAGAATACAAACAGATTAGAGAAGCTAGTGTTAGTTGTTGTTTTTTTTAAGAAAACAAGCTGTTAGTAAATGAATAGAGTACAAGTCTAAAAGGGGCAAATTTCTATTGTTTTTAAGAATAGAATTAGAATAGAGAGTGCTTGAGTTAGAGGGTCAAATAAAGATGGAAGAGGTGTGTTTTTAGCCGATTCATGAAGATGACTAAAGAGTTGGGCAGGTCATTCTACCAGGAATAACACTTTACACTTAGTTAAAGCTGCAGTCCGTAACTTTTTTTGGTTAAAAATGAACCGAAATCAATATTTGAGAAAGTACATAACCAGCCAGAGTTCAAAACTATCGCCTTACTTTAACCTGATTCAGGTTAGCTTATAATAATGTTTTAATTTGAGTGGCGCGGGTAGGTTTCCGCGGGAAATTCGAGCATGGCACTGCGTCATTACGTCATGTCTGTAAACATGAAGAAGTTTTCCCGGCTAATAGGCTCTGGCACGTGAGGATCCTGCAGGTGACGGATCATTTATTTATATTGTTTTTTGGATTAAAAGAATTTCTTAATATGAAATTTGAATGGTATGACAGTTAGATATTAAACTGTACAGAAATTGAAATCTACACGCTAATACTATACTCATAGTCAAGCAATGCTGATGTTAACATTAATAATTTGAGAAAAAAAGTATAATAATAATACTTTGCACAGTTAGATGTGATATGAGCTAACTTATCTTTAGATTTAATCACTGTTGGTAGCGCGATTTATTGTAATGCTTTTTTCCTCAGTTGGGCAGAACAAACGTGGCAGACTTGTTACTTACTTGTTAAAATGGCAAATTACGGTGAAAATTGTGATTTGAGTCATATATATTCCAAGACATAGGCAGTAAATATCCACACCGGTGCAGAGACTGACAACTACACATTCACCTCAAAACATTAGATTCATCCGCGCTGGAGCCGTGCCGGAACACCGGATCACAACCCCGCGCACTGAAGATCATTCCGCAAGAAACTGCAATTCCAGGTTTTCAAACATAGAGGGCGACAAAGAGGTAAAAGTTACGGACTGCAGCTTTAATAACACTTATTAGTTAACTCAGAGTTAAATTAAATATGCAGATTCTGTAACTAGATAAAAAGAACCATATTAAATAATACACAACTGTACAAAATGGGTTTCCGTGGTCTTGGAAATTCTGGAAATATAAGTGAGGTTTAATAGTGTGTTCTGGAAAAGTCATTGAAATTCCTATGGTAAATGTATTTTCTGATGTACTGAAGTATATGTATGTATATACATACATATACTTCAGAACATACAGAACATATATAGCAACATACAGCCATTTTTGTCATAAAATAAATAAACATTTATTTTTATTTTAAACATTTTTTATTTATTAATTTTTAAAATAATGTTACAAAAAATAAATAATAAATAATAAAGTATAAATAATTAAATATATTATGGCAGAATACGAGCAAAAGTTACAGTGGTTTTTGTGTAAACAAACAAAAATGTGCAATTGCTGCAAATCAGGTACAAAAATGAGGGATAAAAAAAAATTAAGATCTAAAAAATACATTTAAAAATCTTAATGTGGTATAGAGTGAGAGAAAGCAGATCTTTGTATAATTAATTGCATTTATTGTGTTAATTTTACTTTCCGACATTATTCATGATAAACCATGACATTTTTTGGAAGGAAAAACACTCTTACAAGCTGTGCACATTTTCAGGAATGTCAACCAAAATGAATGAATTAAAGTAAAAATGATATGGGACAGAGGTAGAATCACATCTGAGCTTCTGACTGCAGATTTTATTGTGCAGATGTAAATAGTAATTAAGATAACGTGAATGTCATAAAACGACTGAAATACAGTAGGATGCTGCACTTGCCACCATTTGAAGTTTTGCCAGGTCTCGTATATTGTCCTCTGATGATGTTTTAGAAACATTATTTATCGCATTTGATTTGCTGATGATGATTTGTTAATTATAATTAGAGCTGTGCAATTAATCGAATTTGATTTTCATGCGGATCTCATCAGTAAAGCCGGTTCCGTGATTAGCAGTAAATCTCCAGCAGCATTTACTACACAGAGCCGTAGATCACTGACAAGCTAGGCAATATTGCATTCAAAATCGAAAGCGATTCATCTGCGATTATGAACATGATATTGCCTAGCTTGTCAGTGAATTGCGGCTCTGTGTAGTAAATACCGCTCCATCTGAGAACAGGTGATGGAGATTTACTGCTAATCACGGAACTGGCTTTACTGATGAGATGCGCATGAAAATCGAATTCGATTAATTGCACAGCCCTAATTATAATGACAGTGATCTTGATTTTTGCATGTGTAATAATAAGCATGTAAATGTCCTGATGTGTCCAGGTGTCAGAGATGAGTTACCCAGGATACCCTCCTGCAGGTGGAAGTTACCCACCTGCCTCAGGCCCGTATCAGCAGGCCCCAGGCGGATACCCACCCCAACCAGGAGCCTATCCTCCGCAGGGCGGATACTACCCCCCTCAGCCTGGAGCCTATCCCTCCGGAGCAGGATACCCTCCTCAGGCCGGCGGTTACCCTCCTCAGGCTGGAGGTTACCCAGCTGCCCCAGGAGGAGGCTTCCCGCCGCAGGCAGGAGGTTACCCCGGTGCCCAGCCTGGGACCTACCCCAACGTGCCTGCTGCAGGTCAGTGCGGTTAGTCTGAGCTCTGCACGCAGGAGCATCATGGGATTGCTGTTGGTTCCATCTGATGTTATTAATAGGCTGCACAAATGGCCACAGCTTCTGAAAAACTAAGCACTTAATGAGTTCTAATGCCAGTTTGCATGCTTGTAAAAAATAAGATAAGATTGTCTGTGTGTTGAATTTGAAATGCATCAATTCCCGTTTATGATGCATAATTTTTCAAAAAATTAAATATATTTTATATATATATATATATATATATATATATATATATATATATATATATATATTTTTTTTTTTTTTTCTCAATTTCAGTTGATTACATTGTTTTATTTCATTTTTTACTCTTAATGAAAAAAATTAATTTTTATTGTTTTTTTTGTTTGTTTTTTTTTTAAGTGTGAATACATTTTACTAAAGTTTTATTAATGTATTCATTTTTAATTTATTTGATTACCACCATTTTTGATAATAATATTTGTATTAAATCATAGTACACAGAACCCATAAAAATTAAAACAGACCATACAGAATTTCTTAAAAAATAAACCACATTTCATAATGTTAATGTTAAAATTGTTAGAGCTGGAGCTCTGATGTTATTAATGGGCTGCACAAATGACCACAGCTTCTGGAAAACTGAGAACTAATGGGATGTATTGGCAATTGAAAATTAGTTATAATATGTTCTAATGAGTTCTAATGTCAGTTTGCATGCTTGTAAAAAATAAGATAAGATTGTCCATGCATTGTACTTGAAATATATCAGTTCCTGTTTATGATACATAATTTTTCAAAAATTAAATATATTTTATGTATAAATATATATGTGTGTATACATGTATATATGTCATTTTTATATATATTAATAAGAGCACATTTCTTCTCACTAATTTGACAATGAATCTGTTTGCATGCTGATAAAAATGAACAGTTATTTCTATGATGCAGAAAACTGCAAAATCCTGTCATTAAAATGAAATTTATTGTACAGTAGCATGTACTTCTCAAAGTGATAGCAAAAGCAATAATAATACAGTTTATTAAACATTTGTGGCAATATCACACATTTTTCATACAATGTTTTAATTTAAACGGTTGTACATGACTTTGTTTTCCAAAAATGAAATATTCAAATTTCAGTTTATTACATTTTTATTTCATTTTTTATTTTTATTATGTTTTATTCATTTTTTTTTTAATTTAACAACATTTTATATAAAGTTTTATTAATTTATTAATTTTTATTAATTTATTTGATTACGGCCATTTTTGATAATAATATTTGTATTAAATCATAATACACAGAATCCATAAAAAGAAAACAGACAACACAGAATTTCTTAAATAAACCACATTTCATACTGTTAATGTTAAAATATTTAAAGTTTTATTAATTTAATTGCTTAGACATCCTTTTTGATTATTAAAATTTAATTAAAACATTAAAAAAAATACAGAAAAATTAAAACCGAAAGCTAAGAATTTTTTGAGGAAAAATAAAACTGAAAAAATAAAAACAGATTTCATATGGCCCTAAAAGTGTTTATTTTTTACATTGCATTTCAAATGCATCAGTTTCTGTTTTTCATGCATCTTGCATAATTATATATATAAAAAAAAAAACGTATAGTTGCATAATTCTTTGCGTTGTTTGTTGTGCTTTGATGGGCTTTGTGTCTGTTTTGTTATACGAGTTATTTGTGTTGTTAACAGGTGGATGGGGCGGCCAACCTGACTTTGGAGCTGTAAGAATCCCTTTATTTCTGTCTCTCTTATTGTGCATAATCAGTTATATGGCGTATTTTAAATGCATTACAGAATTAGTTCGATTAAGCTCTACTACTGAAGTCTGCATCATGTGACTCGTCTTATAAATGTCCTGTGATCTGTGCAGCCGGGTGGAGGAATGCCTCAGGGGTACCCTGGGGTCCCAGCGCCAGGACAGCAGCCCATGCCAGCGTACCCTGGTGCCCCGAACCCGTCGATGCCTGGGTATGGAGGGGGCGTCCCGACCGGACCAACACCACCGGCCGCTCCTGCAGTCAATGTGAGAGACTGTCAGCTTCATCAGCCACTCAGAGCTTTTGCTCGGTTTAGATTATCATGGTCATGAACCTGAAATTACAATATTTCATCATAGGGCTGGGCGATATGAGCAAAAAATCATATCTCTGTATTTTTTGGCTGATTTGCGGTATACGGTATATATCTCAGTATTTTGTATTTGGATTAAACCAGTAAAGTGAATGTAAGCATGTAGGTATCTATTAAGTGCAAAAAAAGGTTAAAATCACATTACATTCTAACATTGTAACATTGCAATCTAAAACCAAAAGTTACATTTATTAAACTAAAAATTAAAATAATAAAAAAGCACAGACTAATTGAGTAAAAAGGCTATTTTGAGTACCCCATTACACTTTACAGTTAGTGCTATCATACAAATACTTACTTACTTGTAGGTTTAAAATTCTACATACGTCACATTTATTGTCCACCTACAAATATTTCAGCAAAATGTATATTTTAGTTGGAGTTATTAAGCTCCTATTTCATTGCGCTCTGTCTGTTTGGCACATGTGTGCGGCGGCTCTCGTTCTGAATGAACTCTGTGAAGTTTAGCGGAGAATCACAAAGCAAAAGCTCATGCACTTCTGACAGCAAAATGGAAATATTTCCATGGCTTTCTAACATTTACAGATGGAGAATATACCTGTGAAATGTAAGTTATGGATTAAGGAAAACAGCACATCTCAAACACATTAAACAGCATGAGTAGCATCTCTGTCAGTGGCACACGCAGCCAAGCGCAAGCCGCTTTAAACTCAAACTATAAACTATAGGCTACTATATCTTATGAGTTTTTTTTTTAAAGTTTACGAGTTCTTCATATAAAGCTTGTCACATGTTTAGAACAAATTGTAGTATGCACTTTCTCCGCAGCAGTTCAGTCTGTGTCCTCCCTAGATATTTTTTTCAGATGCACTCGTATCGAACTACTGTATAAAGATATTAATGGTATTGCTTCATACCGTATCGCTTATAAAGAATATATCGATATATCGTACAAACTCAATATACCGCCCAGCTCTATTTTATCATCTAGAATTGCTCTCAAATTGTCAAGGAAATGCATTGGTCATACAGTGTGTAAACCTTGACATTAATAAATTAATGTGCCCAGTTAGCAAATGTAACCATTATTTTTCAGCTGTAGAACAAGAGAGAGTTTTATATGCAATTATTTTGTTCCACATTAATGCATTAAAAACAATTAATGCAGCTAAATGTAACATTTATTATAATGGGCTTATGTGATGATTGTTTTTAGCTCACCTAAATTAATTAGTGTTTCCTAATGTTTGTTGTGATATTTATGTTTAGAAGGGTTATCGCGGGACCATCAAGGACTTTCCTGGTGCCGATCCTCTCAGAGATGTTGAGGTGTTACGGAAAGCTATAAAGGGCTTCGGTGAGAAGAAATTCGCCCAAAATGATTCATTTACATTTATCTGAACCACAAAAAGCTTTTGTAAACTGTACATTCACATGTCTTAAAATACAGCTGAATCTGTTTTGCTCGCAGGAACCGATGAAAACGCCATTATCGAGCTTCTCGGCAATCGATCCAGCAAGCAGCGCGTGCCATTGACGGCGGCGTATAAAACCACCTACGGCAAGGTGAACATATGAGGAATGAAGCATCAAATACATAATACTGTGAAAACAACTGTGTTGTGGTTTCTTGAGTATAACTTTGCATTTAAAATGCTTTCCAGGATCTCGTTAGCGACCTGAAGTCAGAGCTGACAGGAAACTTTGAAAATCTGGTGCTGGCCATGCTGAAGGCTCCTTCGCACTTCGATGCCTCTGAACTCAGGGAGGCCATATCGGTGAGATTTCCTTTCTTTTCCTTCATTTTTCAGGAAAATATGTGCAAATCCCCTCTGATACAAGATACACTATATTGCCAAAAGTATTGGGTCACCCCCTTCTAATGAACAGGTTTGACTACTTTAGTAATTTCCATGAGTACACATCTTAATGTTAAAGCATATAATGATATTCTAGGGAATTGTGTGCTTCTAATTTTAAAGCAACAGTTTGGACAGGACACTTTTCTGTTCTAACATGACAATGCCTCTGTGTATAAGGCAAGGTTCAAAAAGAAATGATTAATTTAGTCAGTGTGGAAGAACTTGACTGGTCTGCAGAAAGCCAAGTCCTAATCCAAGCTGAACACCTCTGGTGTGACTTTAAATGCAGACCTTGAGCCAAAAACTCTTTACCAAACACCAATGACTTGTACATATGGGTACAGTCATTGTAGACATTTCCCAAACGGTTGCAACAGAGATGGAAATACAATTTTTAAATACATGCATTATGTTTCCATCTTTGTTGCCACAGTTTTGGAAGTTCCTTTTTCTATTCTAAAGAAGGGGGTGTCCCAATACGTTTGTCCGTATAGTGTATATTGGTCCATTGTTTAAGCATCTCTTTTCCAAATCCTAGCAAGCTGCCTTGCCATCTACATAGGCAGCATCCTAACTGAAATACAACCTCATAAGTGACTGATTTGGACAATCATACATGCAATGCTGATAACAAATGTAGTATGCAGGGAAACATGCCAACATGCAAGTCAAGTGCGCTTTCGCTTGATCTCATATGCTGCTGCTTGAGTTTCACAGCACTCATTAATGAAACACAGACACATAATTACAGAGTCGAGAGCAGAAATACTGCCAGACTGGAATGAATCACATGCTCTGAGTCTGTGATTACCATCCCGCACTGGAAAAATATGCTGAAAATATGATAGAATCCTGATGACTGAGCAACTGAAAGCTAAATATATTTGGAAGCTTGTTTCTGCCACGGGATAAAAAAAAAAAAAATAAAGGTAATTATGACTTATATCTCACAATTCTGACTTTTTTCTTAACAAGACTTTGTTTATCTGAATTACTAGTTTGTATCTCGCAATTGTTTTTTTTTTGTTTTTTTTTTGTGTCTCTGCTACAGAATAAAAAATACCTTTTATCTCACAATTCTGACTTGATTCTTGGAATTGCGAGATATAAACTTGAAATTCTGATAACAAAAGTCAGAACTGTGAGATATAAACTCTCAATTGTGAGAGAAAAAGGCAGAATTGTGAGATTAAAAGGCACAATTTTTTATTTATTATCTTTTTTATTTATTATTAAGTGGCACAAACATTTTGCGAGATGTAAACTCAGAATTCAGATAAAAAAAAATTAATTATATCTTGAGTTTTTATATTTCGCAACTCTGACTTTTTTTCTGAGGATAGTGAGAAAAAATTGAATTGTGAGATAAAAGGTCACAATTACCTTTTAAATATTATTAGTTTGTGGCAGAAACAGCTTTCTTAAATATCAAGCTGTGAATATGAGGATGCTTAATAGTATAAAGTTTTCAGTGAATAAACAGAAAATTATTATAACTTTTAAATAATATATTTTGATTCTGAATAAAAACCTTGATTCCCAGCTCTGGTTATCAGAAAATATGTAAGATACCCGCGGTAAAATACATTCTGTAAAACACTTGTCTCTAAGTCACAGCTGGTAAAAATGACATTGTTGAGAGCAAAAACACACATTAAGTCATATCGGTGTAGGTTAAAAGTCACATTTTATTATTAAATTCAGAATTGATGTAAAATAACGGTGAATTAAAAAGTTAACACACACAAATGTTTTTATAACCAAAAATAAATGTATTTTAGTTCCTCTCACTCCACAACAAATCATTTAAATTGAACCGTTTTCAGATGACAAGAGTAATGAAAGATATAAACACAAATTTTAGTGTCATTCATTATAAAGAACATTTATTATAAACTGCAAGCCTAAACAAATGTGTTCATAAAGTGAAACTGAAACTATGAGGGTGTGTGAAATGTGCTAGCTTTCCAAATAAACGTCAATTCATGTACTTCTGTCATTCAGCATCATTCCAAATGTTTTGTGTGCTTGACGTTAATTGCATTACATAAGTTGCTTTGGAATTTAAGTCGCAGCATTTTTCAGATGATTAAAAAGCTGTGAGTTGTATTTGTAAGTAGTGTTTTGCTGGTGTTTTCAGGGTGCAGGAACCGATGAGGCCTGTCTCATAGAGATTCTGTGCTCTCGTAGCAATCCTGAGATTCAGGAGATTACTAGGATCTATAAGGCAGGTGAGTCTGTGATCACAAACCTACTGAAGATCTCAGATCTCATGTTAATTAGCAGACGTTTATGAGAAACTGCTTCAGATGAGTGTTTGTTGTTTAGAGTACGGTAAATCTCTGGAGGACGCCATCAGCGGCGACACGTCTGGACATTTCCGCCGTCTGCTCATCTCTCTGTCTCAGGTACAGACATATTAATTACATCTTACATATTACTCTTGTAGGGCATTTGATGTATTGGTGATCATTAATGACAGGGTTCCTAATCATATCTTTAAAAATATGAAAAATAATGAGAAAATATCTGTTTATTGTAAATCAAACTTGCAGCCATTTTTTCAGATAGCCAAAACCTCTTGGATGACAGTTGTGTTTTGTGTAATTTTATTTTATTTTATTTTAAGCAGAAATAAAAAAGTAGCAATATAAATGGCAATGTAGGTGATTTATGAAACATTGTAATCTTCCGAATAATTATTTGACATTTGCTGCACATCAGTGTTATTTTAGTATTATTTATATACTATTATAATATTTTAAGTAATACTTTGAGCTAGTATTATTTTAGTATTTATAGTATAGTAATAGTAATGCATATACAACACTAAATCAAATTTAATAGCTTTTAATTTTATATTGTCAGTTTTTATTTTAAATTTAGTTTAAGTTATAACTTTAATTTATATTTATTTTAGTTTTGGTAATTTTAGTACTTAAACTTTAAAATTTCAGTATTTATTTTAGTCCTTTTTTTTTTATTTAGGTTTTTTAGGATTTTCACCTAATATGCTTTCCATTGCTCTCCATTATTTGTTTTCAGGGTAATCGAGATGAGAGAGAGACTGTGGACATTTCTCTGGCCAAACAGGATGCTCAGGTTGGAGAAAAGACTTGATTTGCTTAAACAAATTCACGTTTTAATGTAAATGCGCATTTTAGGCATTTTAGTGTGATGTTTTCTGTGTTGCAGAAACTCTATGCTGCAGGAGAGAATAAAGTCGGCACGGACGAGTCTCAGTTTAATGCGATTCTGTGCGCTCGCAGTAAACCTCATCTGAGACAAGGTAAAAACCCACCAGCCCACTGCGGTTAAACAGCCACAGAAATACACAGGAACTGCTGTTAATTAGGACAATCTGTTCAAAAGCAGTCAACCAGAAAGTGATTTATTCACTTGAGTTCTCTGAATCAGATGAAACATCCTCATCTGCTGTTGCTGTTTTCATTTATTTCCTCTGCTTTAGTTGCTCTTTCTTAGACTATAATTGAAATTCTAAACCTGTTATTTCTAACACTAAAGATTTCGTTACCTGCAGCTATCAATCTCTAAAAAGGACAAAAAAACAATGCTTAAAATCTCATAACAGTCCTGCATTTGACTTATGCACTTTATTAGAAGTCGTATGATAATTTGTGTAAGGAGCAGATTGAATATGAAGTCATTATTCACTGATAATGTAGATTTAATGATGCATTGCACCAGGTTTGGACAGAATATCAGTAATGTTTGTGCATGATGTCTTTCGCAGTGTTTCATGAGTACCAGCAGATGTGTGGCAAAGACATTGAGAAGAGCGTCTGCAGTGAGATGTCTGGAAATGTGGAGTCTGGAATGGTGGCAGTGGGTGGGTACTGAACTCTGATTGGTTCTGAGCAGAAACATCAGCCAATAGCTGATCTAGATAAAGCAGACAGCAATGAGGAACAGCCAATTACAGCACTGGAATAGAATCAGTTGTTTTGAATAAGATGCAGATTGGAGGTTATGATGAGTAAAATGCCTAAATGTTTTGCATATGCGAACATGACACAATAGGCAAAACCATTGTTTTTTTTTTTTTCATGCACAGGTCAATTTTAAGATTTTGGTCTGTTTTGCTTCCATAACTTGTTTTTTTTTTTTTTTTTTTTTTTCAGACTAGTGGAGGGAAAACATCCAAAATACACATTTATGTTTATTTTATTGCGCTTTTAACTATTTGCA
Source organism: Spinibarbus caldwelli (assembly GCA_039654775.1). Taxonomy (NCBI): domain Eukaryota; kingdom Metazoa; phylum Chordata; class Actinopteri; order Cypriniformes; family Cyprinidae; genus Spinibarbus; species Spinibarbus caldwelli. Next base: position 1,890,283 of record CM077256.1, read on the forward strand.
TCTGTAGATTTCAATTACAATACATTTTTCTAAAAGTTTTTTTCTCCACTTCAGCAGAGCTTACATACACCAAACTTAGCAGTTTTATTCCTCTCTATATCCTGAAGGTTTTTACTGAGGGGTTTGTTCATATGTCATTGGCCTGATTTATTATTGCACTATATCTGTCTATATATAGTGCAATATCACTATATATATAGTCTGTAGATTTCAATACATATCTTTAAAGGAGGTTTTCTCAAAAGGAGTTTTTTCTCCACTTCAGCAGCACTTACATACACAAAAACTTAGTTTTATTCCTCTCTATATCCTGAAGATTTTTACTTAAAGGTTTGTTCATATATGATTGGCCTTATTTTATTATCTCACTTAATCTCTTTGTGTCTCTAGATTTCAATTACAATACATATCTCTAAATGTTTTTTCTCCACTTCAGCAGCATCTACACACACCAAACTTAGCAGTTTTATTCCTGTCTATATTCTAAAGGTTTTTACTGTGGGGTTTGTTCATATATCATTCGACCTGGTTTATATAGCATTTTACTCCTAAAAGAATGGTGAAAATTTATTTTTCCTGGCTGTTGACAGTATTTTCTGATTTCTGGAGTTATAAAAAGAAAAGTTCAAAATCCCCTCTGTGAAAACAGACCTTTAACTCTAATATGTCAACAAAAATAAAACAGATGTTGAATCTGGCTTTATCCAGTGTTCAGATTTCTGTATGAAAATTGGTGCATATTTAATTAGATAATGGGTCATTTGCATATTTTAACATAAAATTTTAGAAAATTTGTAACACAAAGCAACTGTATTAAATACATATTCATAGTACACTTTTGTTGCACTTCTACAATGTCTTTGATTTATGTGAATGTTTATAGCCAAAGTTTATCATATGTTTCCCTTTTAAACATTGTAAAATTAAAGGCTTATTACTTTTATAAAAAATATTGCAACATGAATATGTTAAAAATAATCTTGATAAACTATTCCTCTAATGTGTAGTTTAAGTTTCTAATCATGTTCCGTCTGTATTTTTCAGTGAAGTGCATTAAAAACACTCCTGCCTACTTTGCTGAACGTCTCCACAAGGCCATGCAGGTAGAGAATGTGTGGTTATGTGATTGTTTTGCTATGGTTTTGTCATTCAGCAGCAGGTCTGATGGTTAGAAGTGGGTTATTTTTATGTATCCTGTGTTTTCCTGCCCCAGTAAATCCAGCACTGAGCTGCATGAGGCTTGTTTTCTGAACATTATATGTATGTACAGTGTGTGGGTCAATATGCATGCATGACCTGTTGATGTTCATCTTTATTTAGGGTGCAGGAACCAAAGACAGGACTCTGATCCGCATCATGGTGTCCCGCTCTGAGGTGGACATGCTGGATATCAGGCAGGAGTATCTGCGTCTGTATGGGAAGTCGCTCTACACTGCCATCTCTGTAAGTCTCACACACATATACAATATACTGCATGGTCCCTATTCTTTCTTAATAAGACTTACAGATGTACACTCGCACAATATGTCGTTGTGGGAAATTTGTGTCGCCCACTGATCCAGCTGCAAACCACAGATTTGTGTGTATGCATGAGTGCCAAATAACACACGTGAGGTTCTTCTGCTTTAAAAAGCAAACTATAACATGGATATGCAACACTAAAATACATAGATTATTTTAACAGTTTGTATTTTTTAACTTGTTTTCCCCTGTGAATATAGATGTGGTTTCTGGCATGGTGCTACATTATAAACAAACTAATTCATTTTTTTTAATTCATTTAATTTAATTCATTTAATTTCATTTCATTTAAAAAAAGATTTTTAATGAATTGAGACCAGATTTAATTTGAGATTTTTTTTTTTTTTTTAGTTGTCAAAGATAAACTTCAAAAAACCTTTACATTTTTTATTTATTCCTATATATCTATATCTACATATGTATATTTGTAAACAAATTATAAACAAACCTATATTATATTATATCATATATTATATTATATTATATTATATTAAGTAATTTTTTTTATTGAAGTATAATTAATTTAATAACATCTAAGAGTTTATTTGTGCTTTCTTAACTAGAAATAGGATATTATGACTGCATATTTTTTCCTCAAATCTTCAGGGTGACACGTCTGGCGATTACAAGAAGCTGCTCCTGAAGCTGTGCGGAGGAAGTGACTGAAGAACCAGGAAGTCAGACACGTTAACATGATGACTGGATATATGACGTTGTCATATTAATCACGCTTGTATATCAATATGTCAGATAATCTCACTAGTGTCATGTTAACTAATACTGTAATCTCTCTCTTCACAGCTTTATTAAGTTCACAGCCAAAAATAACATTTCATTTGTGTCTTAGAGACATATTCATAGTACAGTTTATTATTTGTTTTGTTTTGCTATCTATGCATGATATCTAGAGAATCTATATTTTGTACAGTGTCTTCAGTACCTGATGCCAAATCTGTGTTGTTGCTCGCAACCAAAAATACAAACTGTTCTTCATCACTGACATCTGAAATGCCTTGGACGACTGAGTCTCTTGAAGTACTGAAATATATGCCATAGTTTTTATATAGTGAGCTTTATGATCTCTATGCAAGAAGAATATAGAAATATGTCAATCATCATGAAGGTCTTGATGGGTCAGTCTCACGAAAACATGTCTTATTTTACCTCAAAATCAAAACCGAAAACAAGAAATGAGCTTTGCTTAAAGAAAGTGCAGCCTGTTTTAGGAACACTGAGATTTGTTTGCATTATCACACTTTTTTCATGACAATTAGACACTTTTCTGCTAAATTTCCTGTAATGCATCATTTTTGTGTTTCTTTTCACATATTTTTTTGTAATTCTCATTTTTCTGAATAGTGATTCTTAATAAATAATGCTTTGTAGTAAAAACTGATTATTTTATGTTCATATTCTGTACAACAAATACTAAGATTGTTTAATAACATTTTTAAATAATATTTTCACATGGTAATGCATATTTGTGGCTCTAAAATAGACTTAATTTTTCATTCATGTAAAACAATTTCTTTTATTTGAGTTTGGGGAGAAATGTGCTCAGTTTTGTGAGATTGGCTCTGTTTGCTGTCATGAAGACTACTCTTTTTCAGGGATTTCTAGCCTGTGTTTTTAGTATGTTCACTCAAACTAATCTGTACTGTTGTGCAGTAACATTTGTGTCTGGCTAATAAAAACACTTCATGAATGATTCTCAGTGACCTCCAGCTCTGTATATTATATTATATTAAAAACCTTTTATAAATGTTTGCTTTTTTGTTAAAATATAGTTATTTATTTTTCTATTTTTAACTTGTATTTTGCAGTAATATAGCTGTTGCCGGCACTGCGCTAAATTATAAACAAGCAAATTTATTATATAATATTTAGAAGATTTTAATATAAAATATATAAATATACAAATATAAAATGTATATAACATTTTTTGATTTAATTTAAAAACATTTTATAAATTTTTGCTTTTATTATATTTACTTTTCATGTTTCTCATATTAATATAAAAAACATATATTATAAAATGTTTTTTAAATGAAGTGAGACCATATTTAGTTTTAGTTTTATCCAATAAAGTTTCAAATCCTTTTATAAATTTTTGTTTTACTGTTTATTTGCTGTTTATATAGTTTATTTACTTTTTCTATTTCTATTTTCTTGTTTCTTGCAAGAATATAGTTGTACTAATAACAAACTATTATATTATATTATATTATATTACACATTCATTCATTGGTTTCAGATGTTTCGTTTTTGTGTCTTCTCCATTATCAGCATGTAAGCCCTGGTTGATGGCTAGTAAATGGAGTGATTTGATTGGATAAACAGGTCAGTATTGATGACCTCAGGTCTGCTGTAGCGTGTGTCTGTTCACTTCATCTGTGTGGTTTGTCTATAATCATGTGAATCCGTTTATCTACACAATTCCAAATGCCATCGGTGAACTGAGTTTGTCTGATGGAGATTATGTGAATCTGTAATCTGATCATCAGAGCTTCACATTTAAACATTCAGTGCACAGATGGCTTTAACATACAAGGAGAATAATGCATGAACATTCAACAACAAATCATCTCAAATCGGTCTTAATGCTACAGATTCTACCTCCATTTACAGAGATGGCAGCGATTTAAATAAATTCACAGAGAGCAACACAAAAGCAAGGACAATACAGCACCAAATACAGTTTTAAAAGTGGAAAGAAAAGTTGACTGATTTCAAGGAACAAGAGTAATTTTCATAAATGTAATGTTGGGGCAAGTTGTCATGTCTTCCAAAACAGTTTGGAAGTATGTATGAGGGATATTGTAGTTAACTAAAACCATTAAAAAAACTCTGCTACTTCAAATAAAATAAATGTCAACTGGAAAAAATAAAATAAAATAAATAATTAAATACATAAGTACATAAAACTTTAACTGATTTTATTTCAACTAGATTTTACTGAGTTAAATTTGATGTACTAAAATACTAAAACTATAAAAATAAAAAAACAAACTATATAGACATAGGAAAAGCCTAAAACTAATAAAAATGACAAAATTACTATCATTAGATTATAAAACTAAAAACTCATTTAAAATATTGATAAAAACTATAATAGTATATCATTTAAAGTAAAATATCACTGATATGTATCAGTACATGTTTTTTGTACAATATTTTGTGCTGTTTTATAATTGTTTTGCTGTTAAAAATTTTGCTGAAAAGCATTTAAATGGCCTTAAATCTAGGTATGTGTTTTGTTATACTTAAGATGTATTTATGAATATATCAGTAAGCAACAGTTTTCCAGTGTCTAATATAACATATTTTGGGAAATATTTTTTCATTTGTTGATCAGTTTCCTGTTTCCTGAACATCACTTTCGGATGAGATGTTAAACCGAGGTCCTGACTCTCTGTGGTCATTAAAAATCCCATGGCACTTCTCCTAAAGAGTAGGGGTGTAACCTCTGGCCAAACTGCCTCCACTGGCCATTGTCAATCATGGCCATTCATTCATTCATTCATTCACTTTCCTTCCTGTTTGTCTTTTCTTTTGTAAAAATCCTTTTACAGTTCCTCAGTGCCATCACCCTACAGGAAGTGACATCAGTTTGGAGGGAAATCAGCAGGATTTGATGGATTCTGTGAGGCTTTGTGATGTTAGTTGGTTTGTGTCTCTCTCTGTTTGATCAATTTACATAAATCAGTTTGATAATAGAAAAATACATAAAAATAAATGCTAAATATTTTTTAAAAATACATTATATTAAAAATGTATAAATGTAAAAAGTTAAAAAATAAAATTGTATTTGACATCCTCATGTACACTATCAGTCCATCAACTTTAGCTCTTTATTAACATTCTGTTAATTAAAGTCATGAGGTGAGTATATTTCTGATAAGTTCAAATACTTCCTCATGTTTTAATAGCAGCACAGTTGAATATGAGCTGACTGCAGTGTGTTTTATTGTCTGTGTTTGTGATGAGGGTGTAGATGAGCAGCACATACAGAAGAAGGCCTTCAGGTTACACATTACACAGAGTTAACAACGCAAAATCAAACATGATCAAAGTCATAAATATATATTAAACCACAACCAAATTAAATTCCAAATAACTTGAGCAACAACAAACTAAATCTGTTTTTGAGCATTAAAAATGAGCAGTGATGGCTTTATTTGTGATGTCGGGGAAGTCGTGGCCTAATGGTTAGAGAGTTGGACTCGTAACCTAAAAGTTGCGGGTTCGAGTCTCGGGCCGGCAGGAATTGTAGGTGGGGGGAGTTGAGTGTACAGCGCTCTCCACCCTCAATACCATGACTGAGGTGCCCTTGAGCAAGGCACCGAACCCCCAACTGCTCCCCGGGCGCCGCAGCATAAATGGCTGCCCACTGCTCCGGGTGTGTGTTCACGGTGTGTGTGTGTTCACTGCTGTGTGTGTGCACTTTGGATGGGTTAATTGCAGAGCACAAATTCCGAGTATGGGTCACCATACTTGGCCACATGTCACTTCACTTCACTTCACTTTATTTTAACACCAATATAGGTTAAAATTTAAAATAGTTTTACATTAATTAGATTTATTTGTATGCAATTTATTTGTTTTTCATAGCTAGCCTATTAGAAATCATTATATTGTTTTGCATTTTTTTTTTCATTCATAAAATTAATATTAATATCAATCAGACATTTAATATGAACTCCAACTAAAATAACACATTCAGGCACGTTATTTTATTCAGACAGCGTAACATTTTATGAAGGCTTTTTTTGTTATTGAGATGACATCATCACCCAAAACTAGACAATTGCGGGAAAGCATATAAACAAAACATTAAAAATGAAGCAGTTTTGTTACTTTGTACTCATCTGTAAATCGATAATCTCCCCAGCGAACGCCTAGGTGTGTTTGATCGGAAGCCACGCCCCTCTCGGGTTCCCCTCCCATTTAATTGGTTTGAGTGACGCGTAACAGACCCGCCCCATCTCATTCCCCTCTCGTTGAACCGGTTTGATTGGCAGGCGGAAGCCCCGCCCAGTCCTCCGTTCCCTTCCCGCTGCTGGGTTTTGATTGGCAGATGATAGCAGCTGCGGAGTTGTGGAGTCATGGCGGAGCTCCTCTCTGGAGTTAAGGCGAGAATTTGCGTTAAACTGTCAAACTTTATAACAAACCTAAAATGATCGAAATCGAGTTAAATTTGCGAGCAGCGTCGGACCAGAATCAAACGATCTGGAACCGAGAGCTGGCAAAGATGTGAGACTCTCCAGAGCCGAAGAAGAAGAAGAAGAAGAAAAAAAAACGTTGGAGTGTCCTAAAGTCGCAAATATGGCTTCGTGTTTCTTTCAATTTCACACAAAAAACTCTTTAACAGGAGCTTCGTTGTTTT